>OZ017740.1:171731176-172256176 GCA_963969285.1 Odontomyia ornata | reverse complement strand
TTTTTGTGGCATAAAATTATGGACCTGGACGATATGTGGTTCCAACAGGGTGGTGCCACTTGCTACACAGCCAACGAAACAATGGCTCTTTTGCGCGAGAAATTCAATGTCAGTGTTATCTCACGTTGTGTCGATGTTAATTGACCGCCAAAATCATATGATTTGACATCGATGGACTTGAAATATTTAAAAAAGTGAACGTCAATAAGCCAAGAAAAATTCAAGGGCAAAAGGATGAGATAGTTCAGCACATTAACGACATTGAACCTCGGATAGGAGTATGCCACCGTAGCTGTGGCGAGCATTTGGGCGATATTTTGGTACACACATAATTGTCATAGATCTTTCTATTAAAATAAAAAATATTAACATAATTCACTAAAAACTTTTTGTTTTATTTACAATTAACATCGCGCGTTGGACCACCCTTTATAAATATATACAAAATATACATATATATATCTATATATATATATATATATATATATATATATATATATATATATATATATATATATATATGTATGTATATATATATATATATATATATATATATATATATATATATATATATATATATATATATATATATATATATATCTATAAATTACTTTTTAATGGAATTGTTTGCAGCTACATATAAATGAGTTGCATATTTTGAATAATAATTTTTCTGAAAAATTATTAGAGAAGAAAAATGTTAGAAGAAGGTGGTTTCGACGTGTGCACTAATTCTCCTCAGGCCATCACTCTTAGATACACACCGGTGATGGCGACCACCATGCTCAGAGGTGAGGGAGTTAATTTTTAATTTTTCTACTTATGCAAACTCAATATGTTTTTGTATCTGCAAGTTATATTCAAGGTAAATTTCTCTTGTAAGTACTTGTATTAGCTAAACTTTTAATTGGATCATTTCACCCTTCAAATGTAGAGCAAATTTGTCGTATAGATTTACATTAAGTTGATGTGAAAAGGGTGAAATGATCCAATTAAAAGTTTAGCTAATATATATATCTTTATATACCTACACACATATATATATATATATATATATATATATATATATATATATATATATATATGTATGTTTATATGTATATATGTATGTATATTATATGTATATTAGTAAATTATTGGATCAAAAACCGGCATTACACGACCCCTTAAGTCATCTCTGCAACTTACTCACAGTTCAAAAGGATGAATTCACTAAATCATAGTTAGAGCTTGGGCTTATCCAATTTACCAAAATAATCCAAAATGATTAAAAAAATGAATTCGTTCAATTACAAAGCTTCAAATTAAATCACATCAAAAGTTTGTGCGAACCACCTCATTGTAACCAACAGTAGCTTGCCAGGGAGTTTTTTGAGTATATTACATTCTAGTGTAGCTGCATTACCTACGCCAATAATGTCAATCAAGTTGTAAGCGGAACGCCACCACTAAAAGTGATGGAGCCACTTTGAGAACCACTGATGGAATGCGCGTGTGGCAATCAAAGTCGAATCGCATGAGAGAGTACGGAAAACCAGAAAAAAAATTACGGGGGCTAGAACAAAAGCGAAGTGAAAGCTGTTTGAGGTGTCCAAGGCCTCTTTCGGCTTGTAGACATCAACGAGGATGGATCTTCCGCAGCAAAGGGAAACATTGGAGCGAATTCAACCGAAGAAATAGACGGCGAGCAACATCAATCAAGCTTTAAGCTAATTCAACCGGAGCAACAAGCGGAAAGTCAGGGGCGGCCCTTAGATTGAGCTCGGTCAAGCCTAGCAAGTAAGGAGAAACATTAAAAGGAATTGTAAGTATTTGGTTGGAGTTACTCTGAAAATATTGTGTTTAATAAATTCTTTTCTTTCATAAAGAAACGGGAGGTGGATTCTTTTAAGGGCCCGATTGCCGAATTTTTGAGGTGGTCATTGATTGTAACCTTGGCTCTGATGCGATGCGGTAAGTTAGTATTTTTGTTTTCTTATTTTCGTGCATTTGGTGAAATAGACTTTTCCCCAATAGTGCGAAGGATCTGGTGGATTGCAGGGCTAGTGAGTGTGTAGTGCAATTTTATAAGAAGTTAGCAAGTCCTCAGCTGGGTTGAAGTCGGTACTAGCGCTGAGGGCTGCAAAGATCCATCTTCAGTAGTGGTTAGCTAGAGTTGTTACTTAAGCTGCCCAATCAGAGCCAAACGGGCAAGTCTACAAATTGTCTTAGCATACTTAAAAAGATTGTTGCAGTAGAAACCAAGGTAAACCAGGTAAGTTAATTTAATGTATGTCAAATAAGATCATACAAAGTAAGGCAGGTATAAATTAAAAGAATCTTGTTGCATCACTTAGTTTTCCTACGATATATACGTTCAATCTGCAGTAAAAGAAAGATGGCGTTCTTATTTTGCGTTAAAAAGATTGCGAAAAAATAGCAAATATCCCAGTTTTGGTGAACAACGGGATTTCTTGACTTTAACGTTGAACCTGCCCACTTAGCATGCCAATTGGCTAGTTTTTTTAAAAAAAACCTATTTTCTAGTTTCAAATCAATACCAGTATTTAAGAAATGACGTTTTGGCTTAACTTATGATATTCAGAATAACGACCCATCGTCTTAGTAATTTACTCAGCAAAAGCTCATCAAAACTAAATATATAATTTTTTGAAGTAGAGAATAGGAATAAAGAAAAAGAAAACTGACAGACGAAGTCAAATGTACAGTTTTAGTAAACTCTATTAAATTTGCGACTAATGAGTCATCTTACTTTGACTTTTATACACTCATCTGTGTGCAGTACAGTAACTATTTCTGTGATACAAGATGAATTTTTATTACCTATCAATATGTTTTAAAATTAACGAAATTGAAATAGTCATTGATTTTAATTTTTTCAAATAAAGCAATGAAAACGAACATTTAATATTCTGAAAATTGATTCATATCAACTGTATATTTCATATTTACAGGGCCAAAGACCGTTCCAGTATTGATTTTAACAGTCGATAAAGTCTTGCTTTTAAAAAAAGAAAAATTTTACTATAAAATGCTCGTTGTGTTTGGACAATACCAAGAAATGAACAAATTTTATCCAAGAAATTCAGGTAGCCCCATCCATTTTTGAATTAACTCAACCACTGGAAAATACAAGTTAAAAAATCATTTGAATACAAGTTATGTTTTTCAATACTAATTTTTATTTTATAAATAATTATCAATGGCCCTATTTTTCTAAAACAATTTCATCGTTATTAAGACAATGGGGAAATTGAAATATCCTCACATTAAAGTACATATTAAAATCTTTGAAATGAAGGAATTTGTAAAAACATGCGCTGCTACTAGCGCTTGCATCACTAATCACTTCGTTTAGATTTTTTCAACGATCCACTGCTTTAAACCGCATTTTCATACAAAATTTTGGTTTGAAGGTTTTGACATCATATCAATGATAGAAATAGAGACAACGACTTAAGGTATAGCATCTACTTTGCCATTTTAGGTCTAAATGTGCTTTTCTTTCAATCAGTCCTTGACGTTATATTAATTTGACTAATGTTTTCTAGGATATCTTACAAATATCTGCAATATCAAGGTCTAAATAATATTTTGTTTTATATTTTACATATTTTGTTTTATATTTTACATAATTTGTAAATCTGAATGCTTTCGAGACTTAGGTTTCAGCCAGGAATGGTGATATCCTTTCACTGCAAGTCGTACATGATTTTTTCAGCTTGAGTCGGCTCTTCACAATCAAACGATGCCAGCATCAGATCTGAAAGAAAAAGAAATCAGTTTAATCAGATATTCTAGCTGGAAAACGTTTAGTGTGTGGCATGGGTAGTAAATCAATTGCAGACTATTGATTTTTTTGTGATGAATAAATATTTATAATATATCATATTTATAATATTATAATATAATATATGCTATAATTTGCTACAATGAAAATATAATGCGAGTATAATATATTTTAATGTTTGCAGATGGATGGATTTGGGTGCATGTAGCGGTGCTTAGTATTAGGAGGAATGGTTAGTGGAGATGGTATTATAACAGGAATGGCCAGTCCAGTTTCGATTACTAGTTATACTAAGCCTTTGTTATATGGTTCTATTTCAGTCCCTTATCTAGTCGACGTCTAGCATTTGTTGCATACAGACGTATTTGAAAAGTGCCTGTCACTAGGTATTTAAAAATTAACTTATTTTTTAAAAAGTCAGTTAGGAGTTAATTTTTTCAAATAAGAAAAGCTTATCAAATCTACCAACTATTCGAACAACTGATCAAATATTGAATTCTTGTTTGTGAAATAGTGTGGAGAAGCGAAAAGGAGACATTCAAGGGGCAGCCCCTTTTGATGAATTTTGCCTCGAATCCAGCTTCAAGCGGAGGAGCCCACTAGCTTTAGTTATCAAATGGAAGTATCATGTCCATCGCCAACAATAACGGGCTAGAAACTGTTGAAAAGAAGATTCAAAAAAAGAAATGAAAAAAAAACGCAAATTGAAAATTTCAACAGTGATAGAAATTGAAGAAATAGTTTAACTTAATGACAACATGTAGACGATCGAAGACGAAAATGTACAATTAAAACTAATGATCCGTTCGATAGAGGAGTTAGTAGGGAAATTGAAAATCAACAACGAAAAAGAAATAACCATCAAGAAAAATGGAGAAAAAATTAAAAGCAACCAACGGAAAGATAAAATCAAAGAAATTACAAGAGGAATATAATTCAGAAGATGTCCACAACGTAGGCGGGATAAATGATTTCTTTTTGTTGTAGGGAGGTGAATGCTATTTATGCACAGAGTGTGGGACTCCCATGCGCGATTGGACTACCCACTAAACACCTCCCCTGTCAACCTGAGAACCCAGCCTGGAACGGTTTGACACATTACTTCGTGCTAGGTCTCGTTTTGTTACGCCTTGGAGCACCTCCAAGCTAGAGAATCCCTTTCCTAGCGGGCGCAGAGAGAGGAAGAGGAATTGCCAGAAGAGCGATCCCCCAGCTGCTGTGAGTCCCTTTTATATTTTAGGACTGTCCGAGCATAATGTGCCACCCGGTTCCATTTGTCAACCGGTTCGAGCATCACCGCAACTATATTATCCGGGGCGAGCTCTCCCGTCTCCCTGCAGAGTTCCCTTCGCAGCCTGACCCATTTTGTACACGCAAAAAATGTGTGACAGGCATTGTCCTCCTCTCCTGGGCAAAGCCGACATTCGGGGGACCCTGACTTACCGGTCTTGTGCAGATAAGACTGAACACACCCGTGCCCGCTCAAAAGCTGGGTCAGATAGAAGTCAGTCTCACCATGCTTTCGATTTAGCCACGGTCTCACATCCGGGATGAGGCGCGCCGTCCACCTTCCCTGGTGCAATTCACACAAGACTGCTGCCAATCGTTCGCGCTGTCTCTCTTCGCGGACAACTATCTCCCTCGCATCCTCGTTTCGGCGCAGGTAAATAGCGCGGCGCTCTCTAACAAGGAGGGCGATAGGTATCACGCCTGCAATCACTCTCACGGCCGAGTCGGAGACTGTTGGATACGAAGATGCAATTGTCAGTGCTTCTCTTCTCTGGACCCGTGCCAAACGTTTCCGGTATACCTCCTTGCTGAGAGCGTCGCCCCATACCTCTGCTCCGTACAGTAGCACTGACCCTACAGCACTCATCAAGAGGCGTCTTCTTGATGGACTGGGCCCCCCTACGTTGGCCATAAGTCGACTCAGAGCCGATATTCCCGAAGCAGCCTTCTCAGCCGTTGCCTTGATTTTCTCAGAGAAACTCATCTTCGAGTCGATCAGTAGCCCCAGGTACTTCACCGCTGGCTTCGACTGGATTTGTATGTCTCCAATACTGATCATCCTTACTCTAGGGATTCTCTTTTTTGTCAACATGACCACTTCGGTTTTCTCCAGTGCTAAACTGAGCCCGCGAGCAGTCATCCAGTCCCTCACTCGGTGCATTAGCATACCTAGCCTAAGTTGTGCTTGTTCAACGGTGCGTCCGGCGACCAGAGCCGCAACATCATCCGCATAGCCAACCAAGCGCGACTCATCTGGCATCTCAAGTCTCAGTAGCCCGTCGTAAGACACGTTCCACAGGTCCGGACCAAGGATAGATCCCTGGGCAACACCCGATGTAATTTCCATCCTTCTTTGGCCCTGTGTCGTGTCGTAGAGCAGGCTTCGGTCCTTAAGGTAGTTCCTCAAAAGCCGCATTAGGTATTCTGGAACTTGAAAAGAGTTTTCCAGCGTATCCAGAATATCCACCCATCTGGCGGAGTTGAAGGCATTCCTGACGTCGAGTGTCACCAACAGGACGATCCGTCGCTTGGTGCGACTATATGCCTCTGCCTTTTGGACCGCGCTCACCACCTCTGCAATCGCATCAATGGTAGAACGTCCTGCTCTAAAGCCGTACTGCCGAGGAGATAGGTACCCAGCAGCACGAATCGCGTCAGTGAGTCTTCCCTTGATGAGTTTCCCTAGCACTTTCCCAGCCGTGTCTAGCATGCATAACGGGCGGTATGCAGACGGCGATCCGGGATTTTCATTCCCCTTGCTGATCAGGACGAGCCTCGCCACCTTCCATCGTACCGGGAAAACCCCGTCCCGTAGGCAAGCGTTGAATTTGCTGAGCAGCAAGTCAGGACAATGGTGATAGACGAGCTGCAACACCTCAGCTGGAACACCATCTGGACCTGGAGCCTTCCTCGCTTTCAGGGAGAGAACTGCCTCCTCCAGCTCCAGCTGTGTGAAGAGTGGGCACTCTACTGCTGTTTCACCATGGACAGCGTCAACACGGACGGGATGGGCGGGAAAGAGTCCCTGCACTATCGCGTCCATCTTTTCCGCGTCATGTATACAAGGCTTCCGTAGGGCACCAAGTTTCCCCATGACGAGCTTGTAGCCAAGGCCTCACGGATCCTTGTTCACATTGTCCACTAGGTCTTGCCAGCAGCGAGCCTTGCTACTGTTGATCAGCTTGCGAAGGCATTTCCTGGCCGACTTATATGCTGCCACCTGTTCACATGCCTCATCAGGGTTCCGCACCCGTTGAGCCTCACGTCGAAGCTTGTGACACTCCCTTCGCTTTTCAGCGATTTCAGTTGACTTTGGGGGCTTGCCATGCCGGGGTTTTCGACGGAGCATAGAAGCGCAGCAAGCAGTCGTAATGACGCTCATAGTAGAGCTCACCACGTCTTCAGCTGCCCGTTCTTCCGTCCCTTCCGAAGCTCCCTGCAGCGGCTCACCTGCTGTGAGAGCCTTGAAGAACCTCTCGACGTCCATCCTTCCGATGTTCCATCCAGTTGTGGAAGGCCGAGAGCACGGATGTCGGGAGACAGCATCACTTATCTCAAGCAGAATGCACTGATGATCACTGGCTGAGTAGTCCTCTAATACTTTCCAGTTGTGTATCCTTCGTACTAAGGACTCCGAGGCGAATGTAACGTCCGGTATGGTTCCCTCACAGCCAATACAACGGAAAGTCGGCGTATTTCCGGAGTTTAGTAAGACGAGGGCCGTCCTGGCCGCCATTTCCATGATTCGTTTTCCCCGCGGATCCATCTGAGGCATGCCCCATTCGATTGCTTTAGCGTTGAAGTCGCCCCCAACGAGCACTTTGCCCTCCGCTTTCGAGACAGCGCCCTCCAAAGCATTAAGCTTGGCTTGGAAAGATGATATCGACTCGTTAGGCGTTAGGTACACACCAAAGAAGGTGATCCCTGAGTACCGAACCCACACGAAACCATCCCCCCGTCCACAACTCTCCGCTTGAAAGTCACTGTTCCGAACCCAGATGGCGGCAGTACCAGTTTCATCAGAATACCATAATGCAGGACTTTTACTATGGTGTTGCTCACTCAGCAGCAAGAAGTCGGCTTTCATGTCCCTCGCAAACTGCTCAAGCAGATTTTGGGCGGTTGAACTGCGGTGTAGGCTTAGCTGCAGGATGCGGGTCATCGAAGCTCTGATTTTGCCTTGGCTAGGGCTTCCTGGAACACCAGACATTTTCCTGATCCCAAGACGTGTCCAAAATCAAGTTTTGGATCAGCATCCTAGCGAAGAATACAGTGTGCCTCCTTCGTACACTCTTTTCTTTTATGTCCCATTTCACCGCATTTGTAACATAGGGAACTCCTATCGGGTCCTTTGCATACTTGTGTAGTGTGACCATAACCAAGGCATTTGAAACATTGAAGAGGCGTTGCTCTTCGCCGTATCCTACAGACAACCCACCCTATTCGTACTTTGCCCTTGTTCAGGAATTGTTCGGCGTCCTTTTCGGTCGAGTCAACTATGGCCATGCGTTGTCCCCTGTTGTTTTCTGGTGTCAGTCTCGCTTTGATCCTTCCCACGCTAGGGAACTCCCTTTTGATGGCCTCTTCTACCTCGGCCAGATCCGTCACGCAGTCTATGTCCCATATTTCGATCGTTGCCATCGGCTCGAGCGGGGCTATAGTTGTGCTTTTGCCGAGGACTTTCTTTACTGCGTCACAGAATGCATCTTTATTGCCGGCCTCTGCTCCGAATTCGATCAGTATGTGGCTCGACCGCGTTGGTCGTACTACTTTAATGGTAGTATTGGTGTCTTCAGGCCCCGGCAGCAGTGCCTGCTGCCGGGGTCTTCGTCGGGGCTTCTGCCTCTCCTGTTTTGCATCAGCTCCTTTTTCTAATTGGGCGTCCGTGCAAATTTTACTTTCTGGCTGTTTTTGAAGGAGTTTCTTTGCGGCTTTCTTCGCTCCTTTGGTAAGCACTGTCTGGAACCTCTGATCTGGTGCTCCACTCCCGTCAATTGCCTCTTCCTTCCTTCTTTTATCCCGATCTGCTTGGATTGGGCTAGACGCCATTCTTTTATTGAAATTTTAGTGATGGATTTATCTGCATGTCGCCTTTAGATTCTGCTCCAAGCGCCTCTTTAACCCTCTGTTCATCTTCGGCCCTTAACCAGCTCCTCCGATAGTGCCCTATGCGATCTAGGAGCTCCTCTAGTTCAAGGAGCCCTTCCTTTGCTACTTTGCTGATTTTTGGGGAGTCGCATGCAGCTTGTATTCTTTTCATAACATCTCCCGCTTTTCGAAGTAGTCTTTCTTCTTCGTATTGCTGGGCCGCAATTGTACCTTGCAACCATCCTTGGGAGAGGTTTTCGCGTTCCGTTTCCGAGTGCAGTACTTCCGCCACATTTTCAACGTAGGCTGCACAATCACGCGGTGTCTGGTCACTCTTTGCTTTTAGTTCCGTAATCTCCTCGTTTGCTTCTGGATTTTTCGTTGCAATGTCGGGATTTGTGACCCTTGCATTGATCGCTTTAGTAACGATCGCAGCGGTGACAATCTAATTTTCGGTGCTCTTTATGTTATCTTCCACTGCTCGAACACCTGAAGCATCCTGCCGAGTCTCCCACTTCTCCTTAATAGGACGCTCTGGTGTTCGCATCATTTTTTCGCTGCGCCCAAACGCCACAGGAATCTCAGTCTGCAGCAGACTGTCTGCTGTTCTCCGTTTTTCATCTACCGTCACTGTCATCGTGTTAGTCTTCGTTTTTTTCGTGGTTAGTACAGCTCTCGATGTACTGTTGACATCGTGGCTGCATCCGCTGGTTGCGTCGTCGTTTCTATTATTTTTTATTTCCTTTTTTGCATTTTTTTGGTCTTTTGATTGCTCCAGTTTTGTTGGGTCCCCCCTCGGAGCCGCTATCTCCGTTCGTGTGTGTAGTCGCCTTTTTGGTCCTATGGTTATCTTTGCAGAGCAGGGAGGCCATGCGAGGGTTGGCACAAGCCGTTATGGGGACAAGTGCTCAAAGCCAGACCAGCGCTAATCGGGAGTCCGTCTCAACCAAACCTACACCACCAACCCAATGGTGCGAACTTCAAACGTACTCCGAGGCCTGCCAAGGTTTTACCGGGACGAAGACGGTTTGATAGTTGAATTGGAGCCGTTCACACACGAGTTTCACCTCGGCGCTACTGTGCAAAGCAACTAGGTCCAAACCATCACATCCGCCACCCAAAGCGTCAATTCCAGCTCGTTGTCCAAAGCGTACTCCAGATACAATCAGAGTCGTTACCCGTCATCCCAGGAGGGAGCCTCACGGCACCCCCCATATCCTCGGGTCCGTGGGAGCGGCACTCCCCAAAGAATGCTAGCCTCCAAGAATGTTCTTGTCGACCGGCTTTCTCCCTGCGGGAATTTCCTCGGGTACGTGGGGGCGGAACTCCCCAAAGAATGCTAGCCTCCAAGAGTTGTCTTGTCGACCAGCATTCCCCCTGCGGGGCTTGTCGACCGGCATTCCCTGTAGTAATCGGGCAGTTGGTTAAATTTAATATCTTTTTTTTTCTTTAAATTATTTGATAAATTCACATCGAATTCAAATTTTATTTATGTCAATTTATAGATTTTTTTTTTCTCTCCGCACAACTAAAACTGCTCGATTTTTCAGCGCCGGCAAAGGGTTAAAAGAAATTTCTACATAATATGTCCCAGATCAACGAACCAAACTTAAAACCAGTTGCTTTGTACAAATTGTATGGGACATCAATTTCCCTCCAATTTCATCAGAACGAACGCAGCCCATTAAGATTGAGCTGGGACGATTCGAGAATTTGACAGGGCGGGCTCATGTGGGGGTATCCGGGAGAATAGACTTGGCCGGTCTTAAAAACAACAGTGACGTTTTAAAAAGGGAATGAAAGTGTGAATTTTCGATAGTGGCGCGTAGAATTTGGGTTTCCTTTGTAATTTGCATGCTTGCAAGGATTCATAGTTTAAAGCGACGCGAACGGAGCGAGAGCGGTTGTTGTGTGGGTGAATCACGTGCATGGTGCGGAGAAGGTCAACTGCAAGTGCCAGTCGCAAATACTTCAATTAATAAATTTAATGAGACCTCAGTGTGCAAGCACCGCAGTTTGTTTACTTGTTCGTTGCACAGCGATCAAGACGAGTTGGCCCAGCGTGTGTCTGAGATATTTTTGCGCCAGTGAAGTTCGGATTCCCGCTGCCTTTTGTAAACGGGAAATTAGAAAAGCGTCTTGTGGAGTAGCGCTAGCGCAGGACTATATATATATATATATATATATATATATATATATATATATATATATATATATATATATATATATATATGGTAAAAATCGGAAACATTGTTTTACACATACGATGATGGAACATAGCTTCACGTTTGCTTCAACAAGGCTTGTGTCATGATTCCACCTAGCTACAGGACATATTCACACTACGCGCGTGCTAAGATATTTCAAGGAGTTGGATCGTTCAAATTATAGAAAATGGTAGAGCGATGACAAATATGCGAGTGGAGTCAGGACGGGTCAATCAAGGCATAAATCATATTTATATCTTAGTTTTCTTACCTTGGCTGCGGTTCGATGGACATGAAAAGAAAATAATTCATTGATTGCCACAAATGGTTCATTGATAACCACAAACATTTCATAAACACAGTGTAATGGTGATAAATATTGAGAGAGATTGGTTAATTAACTCATAAAGGATATCCAGGCCGTCAAGTAAGCATTTACACGACAATCAGTATTTAGAGGATTCTTTTTTTTGCAAATGAGATAAAATTAGTTTATTGCCTTCTCGCAGATTTCAGTTCGAAGCATCCGTAATAGAACCGAAGCAGAAGTAAAATATTTTCAACTTAATAATTTTCAAAATAAGTTTATAACTATCAAATGAAGATATTGTTATTTCAGGTAAACATTTTTTTTGTGTTTGGACTTAATGCCTTACATTTCAATAGTGGTAGGTTTCAGTAATACCTCGATCACTTATTATTTGATATTGTGGATTCGAGTAGACTACATATATTTTGCAGTGGTCAGAAACAGAATACTTCATAAATACTGAACGGATACGCTATTGACATCATCTTTCCGTGAAACTTGATTTGCACGACATAGTACTGTTTCCTTCAATAAAAATAGAAATGTTTTTCCTTTAGGTGTCGGGATGTATGTTTGCTAATCGTGAAGTGGGTGGGAGTCGTTTTATATCAGGTTTTGTCGGAAATAACTGTTTTATTTTAACTTGGTATTCGTTGGAAAAATCGAAACCCAAGAGACTTTTTATGGTCCTCTGTAGAACTGATTTATGAAATGCAGGGCGTTCATTTATTCGAATAATAAGCTGCAAATTATTTTATCCGCGCCTTCGTTATTGAGACTTTTAAATTTTATGGGCGTTTTGAATTTCTTTGATTGTATTAGGAGTTTGAAAGACCCACTCATATCGAAACCGCTGTTTTCCAACTTTCTTTGCATTACAAAGCATGGATGATTGTTTGTTTCACAAATTCCGAACTCTGGCAGATTTCATGTCTGCGATAGATCCTTACTGACTGTATTTTGCGAATCAATTACGGTCTTTGGTTGTAATATTTGAACTATTTGAATCTTATAAAAGGTGTATAAAGGTTACACTTTTCCTTCTTTTATAGTACAATGCATAAGTTGTAAAGGTTATAACTACCCCAATAAAGTGGCACCTTATTCTTGTTCTGAATCGCCATCTGTTGAGCAGTATATTTCTCTTATTCAAATAACTACTTTCATTGATTTCTCAGTTAAGAAGTTGAGCCCTCAAATTGTTTATAGCCATTCAGTTTAGCTCTTCCTGATATGTTTGTATTTTATCCATGGGAAGTAATTAAATTCTAGGTGCGTGCTCCCCAAACAGCGGTAGTGGAATCTGTTGATGTAATTTAATTTAAATATGTAGCTTAAACAATATTATTCACTATTCAATGAAAACATGAATAGCCTCTAGCCTTCTAATGAAAAACAAACCCAATCACTAAGTCGTTTATTTGCGTTATTCTCATGTCCAAAATTCTTTCGAAACAGATCGACGCGTACTTTTTTTTGGGTATCCAATGAAATCAGTTTAAAATTATATTTTGTAAGGTAAAATTAAGTTCAAAACATTCTGTGAATTTCATACCAGTTGATTAGAATGCCTCGTGTTTCGTTTTCAGATATGATCTCTGTTAGTTTTAGAGCACATAATATAAAGTAAACTTTTCATGGTGGAAAACTAGAGATCTTATGAGTGCACGAACGAAAAGGTTTGCGGGCAATAATTTGACTTAACGTAAAAAAAAGGTTACATTATATTTCAATTAATTTGATGTCAGATTAGTTTTGTATATTATAAATAGTTCGGGTCGAGTTGCGAAAAATTGTACTTTTTATTGTAATTCCATATTCGTTTCAAGTTAGTAAATAAAAAAAATCAATGTTGCATTAAAAGTCTAACTTCGGTCTTTTCATTTCTTTTCTTTGGACCGGGTATAGGATCCGGTACGGTGGCAGGCTCACCCCATCAAACACGAGCCAGCCGCTGAGTACCTATTAACTTCTTTGTTTCAGGTGACTTCGCGGGTTGAGTGGCCCAAGCAGAGTGCCTCTTTATGGCATAGAGTTATGCAATCGAATTGTATAATTCTATGGCATAAATTGGTCATCGGGGTACTCTACCCGGCCACTGCATTAAATATGGATATTAATCCGGCTGGGTGGGTGCGAAGGGGCTCCATCACCACCCGGTTGCCCTTCTCTCATCTGTGGGCCATGAGCTTCGTCCGCCCCTTTTTACATGTTCCAGTTGTTCTCGGAACGAGTCTTTTTTCTCTCGGTGTAGTTACCTAAACTTTTTGCAACTTCGGTCGCCTCGTTTTAGTTTGACCACTAGAAATTCGTGAGTGCGAAATTTTTTTGTAGTGGGTCCTTGTGCTGGGGGAATGAACCCGCCCCACGACACCGCAATGCTAGCCTGCCAGCGCATTCACGCCTCCCCAGACGAGGGCATTCTCGGCAGATATCTCCATCTTCTTCTGCCGAGGCAGCAGAACATCGCTGCAGACCTTTACGGACATATTGAAACTTTTAAAAATTCACTACATCCCCCTGCGGGGTCGACCGGCATTTCCCTGCGGGGTGGACCGGCATTCCCCCTGCGGGGACGACCGACATTCCCCCTGCGGGGTATTCCCCCTGCTGGGCGTTGTAATATAGTACAAATTATTATGCAGCGCCAGCTGTGTTAGGTGATTCAATAAACATCAAAGAGGACGAATGTAATAATAAAAAATCTAAAGATTCCTATAATAACAATACATTTATTGAATATTAAAAACTACAAAATACGGAGTAAGATCTACAGTTATTTCTGCTAATTCTTTTTTAAGTATTGATAAACAAGTTGGGTAAACAGACCTACGCTCATGTCAGAAGGGTTTTGTATTCAATTTACAAAATGCAGTCACCAGATCGAATCAAATCAAGAAACATGTCATAGACGATTTTATTGGAGAAGATATGAAATACGAAGATCATACTATCATTAACAAAGTTGAACGAATTTAAACTTCTGAGGTTTTTGTTATTGTTATACTCATAAATATCTCCCTTGTCCATCCGCGAGGAAGGAAACACATTTTTCATGTATTTCCCCCCTGTGCCCCACTGAAGCAAAAACTGACAGTTTAAGAACTGTTTTGGAAAGCTCCCATGAAAACTTTTATTTCATACTCATATCGGCTACGTTTGATGTTTTTTTTTCTTCAGGGGCCACTCTCCTGTACTGTTATCATCGATTCATGGCCAATTTTTTCGAATCCTAGAATGGTTACAAAACCCTTTTGCTAGGAGCTCTCTCTCGCCTCCTTGACTTGTTTCACTTATGAGCATTAAATGTAGGTACTCATCTTCAGTCATTCATTAAATTGAATCAAGTGTTCAAAGCATGCACCTTAAACGTTGAAGTTGGGAAAAAATAACTCAAAATTATTCAATCTTCGCATTTTAAACAGCCACTATTTTGTTTAACGATTACTGATACCACTAACTGAATCGATTCTCAAAGATATTCATGAAACCTATCATTCCTGAAATTTTCATGCAAATCCTAGCAAAACTGTAGTGTCTGAGTCGGTAAAAAGCGCATGTTGTTCCATAGCCATATGTTGCCATAGTAATAAATGCAGCGCATATTGTTCCATAGTAATACAGGAAAATTCAAACCGCTATAACATCTTTATGAAACTTTCAGGATAGATCAATCTTATAAATAGACATCTACGTACTGAATTTCATTGAATTTATGGGTACCGTTAAGATTTTATTCAAGAAAACATGAAATCGATAAATCATACTATTACTAACAAAGTTCAGTGAATTGCGACTTCTCACGTATTTGTTGTTGTTGTACTCACCAAGGCCCACATTCCTGATTTTTTTCAGATTTTTCGGATCACAGGTGTCCAATCGCGAGGGGGGGACACAAATTTTTCGTGTATTTCCCCTCCCTGTGCGCCTCTCGAAGCAAACTTTGCCAAACGAAGACCTGTTTTGAAAAGTTCTCATCAATACCTTTCATTTGATACCCATATCGGCTACCTTCAATGAATTTTTTTTTCGGGGGGTCACTCTCCTATATGGGGAGACCCCCTTAAATGCCTTATAAAATTTTTGGTAGTTGAACTTTGAAGAGATCACCACTTTACACCTACACACAAAATTTGATGTGTCTAGCTTAAGTAGTTTCCGAGAAAAACTGCTGTGGCGGACGGACGGACGGACGGACGGACGGACAGACAGACGGACAGACTGGTCGCGAAACTAGTAGGGTTTTGTAAAATTATTTTAAAAAACCCTAAAAAAGGAAAGTTCCGCCAATAAATTTATTTGGGCAAAATGGCATAGATGTGGTTTGGTTGTTGGGAGTCGAAAATAAATTAAATAATTTTTAAATAAAAAGATTTATTGTTCACCAACTGACTATCAAAACTAAGTCAATGGTTGACATTCAGATAGCAAAAACTACTTCAAATTCTGAAGAGGTTTCGCACTTTTCGTATATTCTCAAGGGCGACAACAAACAGACTTTTATTGTTGAAGGACTTAGGTAACTGTACAAGCTGCACCAGGAACAGAATTCATTGCAGAAACTGCACCAGGAACAGAATTTATTGCAGTTAAAAATCTCGCAACAAGGAGATCGACTGTAGAAAATAAAAATTTTCCTTTTTACCTAATCCAAATTTCCAGCAAAAGCGGTCCAAGTGTCCTTCAATAAATAAGGTACTTAAACTTTCGAGTGATGAAATGCGAGCATCTCCAGAAGAGGGAAGTCAACTAGTGCTATAGGTGGCAAAGATTCGGCCATTCGGCTGTTAACTGTGCCGTGAAATAAAGATGTGTAAAGTGTGAAGATGTCAATGCCTCCAACAGATGCAAATTGACTCAGATGGAGCCATAAGAGAAACTGCACTGTGTGATCTGCAAAGTCGATGGTCATCTCGCATCATATCGAGCATGCCACGTGATGATAAGATTCAAAGATTAGATTCAACACAAATCAAATACAATATACCACATTATTATATCTTGTAGCTCCGTCTAGCTTAGGGTATCATTTGCACTAGCCGCTAGACAATCAGCAGTCAACAACGTATATAATGTAAATTATTTACATAGAAATAATAAGCTGCTTATCAACATTTATTAAGAGCTTAAGTCTCCTTCGACAAGAGCCAACAAACAAGATGAAAAATTAAATTTGTATTGTAGGACAACTTGCTTCCAAATAACTTGCCATCCAGTCACATTCCCATGGATAACCTTCATCTCATCTCGATCTCTGTTAACTCCATTGTTACTCTACATCGAAGTGACTGGCTCTTGGAATTCTTCGCCGAGCTAAAGTCTAACAGCATACTTCTCACTGAAACCGACCTCAATTCATGGCAACTCACGATGCTCAATGATCTGAAATTTGAAAGAAACGATAGGGTGAAAGGTGATGGGGACATAGCACTGGGATATTGGTGAAAAGACCCTATTGTTTCGAAGTCATTGATTGAGTCGAATTCAAAAGGTCTGAATTTCTTTAAAAGTCTGCCATCAAAATCTTATTGGCAGGTGGAGATAACCTCTTCGTTATCTCTGCCTATGCACCTGGGCGAAATGTCCTCAAGTTCAAAGAGGAGGTCGATCTCTTGTTTGAAAAACTCAAATTGAGCAGACTGCATAGTTATTATATTGTTGTCCTTGACCTGAATGCCTGAAGCCAAGATGTATGCAAGAGTTGTGTTCCTGAAACCTTGCATAATAGAGAACCAAATTGAATATATGTGCAATCTATATGGTTCGAAGTTTCCAACATACCCCTGAACAAATTCAGTTTTGGAACTGCGCATTGCTGACGCAAGGCTTGAACTCAAATTAGCAACTGTAATGGAAATAAATCATCAAGGGATGATGTTTTCCTCATTCTAGTTCAACATGAAAATCATCGGTTAAATTAAAAAAAAATAAACGGATTGGGAATAATTTCAAAAGAAGTTTAATCAGGAATACCAGAAGCAATGTACTCTTTCTGATGATGACTACGCTTGCTCATTGATTCCTTGTGACAGGAATCTAACTAACGATGGAATAGATCTCTATTTGCTATAGTTGAAGAAGCTGGCGTGGGAACGATTGAGAAATTAGTTCCCAAGATTAGATATTGAAACAATATGCAAGGATATGAAACACCAACCATTGCAAGGTTAAAGAGATTGAAAAGCCTTCTTCTCACACGCGTTAACAATATTTATCAGCGATTTTTGGACTACAACCATCCCTCGTTGGCCTTGTTGAAATCAGAAAGTAACTTATTCCGTAAGAAGCCTCAAATGAAAGTATTCAATGTTGAAGTCAGTAGTGATGAGATAAATCTTCTCGATAGCGCTTGTAACAAGAGTGATAGTACGACACCGGATAGAAATGGATACAGGATTATATGTGATGGATTACAGAAATTTGCCCTGATTGGAACTTATTTTGAATTGGTTCATCTATCAAACCCTGAGAGAAGGAATCAAATATTTTCAGAGGTCGTTGAAGAAAAAGTTTCCGACTTCAAATCAAGCCTGAACGGACAATCCATTCTTCATTTCAATGAAACATTCACATCTGACCTCATACCGAGCTTGAATTTTATTGATTGTTTTGTCGGCTTTGAATACTTGTGTTTCATATTTGGTAAGATAAACAACAAGGAATCATGTACCATAAAAGTCTGTTGATGGTGTTCCAAACATAGTTCTCCGATATTTGCCTGAGGTTGCTCTTAGAAATTATTGCATATTGTTAACAACATGTTGAGCAATTCATATTCCCCAAATGAGTGGAAATAAGCTAAGGTATTTATAATCTTAAAGGAAGGAAAAGAGCCTTTGAGCCCTAAAACGATCGCCCGATCAGCTTACTGCCTTACATCAGCAAGGTGTTTGAAGTGATAGAAAACAAAGCATTAATTGCTCATGGCGAGAGACATGAGTTTATGCGGTATTACCAATTTGATTTTCGGGTGTGACACTCAAGCATAAATGCGATAACGAAAGTAATCTCAGACATCTACAACTATATAATAGAGAATGTGTTGGAGCATGTCTTATTGATATAGAAAAAGCATTCAATACGGTATGATTAGTTAGACTAATTTTTGGACTCCTTCAGAACACCTTGTCACCATGATGTGCAATAAGTTGTATGTAGAATAATTTGTCATAACAGATGGAAGTCTAACGGCAATGCGCGACTTCAACGTCTTGAATGGTCCACAGCAGGGAATGGTTAATGCGCATCTGCTTTTCAAAATATTCATTCGCAACATGTTCCACGGCTTTGATTCAAACGTCTCGCCAACGCGATCATTGGTAGCTGTCGTTGATGATCTGATCATTTGTGTGGCAGCCCAAAAAATCACAATATTTCAGAATACTCGTAATGTTCAAAAATGTTTAATAATGTGCAAATCTAAACCGACAATTGTTAAATGAAACTTAATGCGCAGAAGAGCAAAACAAATTTGTTTTGGACAACGCCCTAGTGGGCCAGTCAAAACCAGAAACGTTATTCGAAGGATTTCCACATTATGGCTTGTAAAGGTCGTTCAGAACGGGTTCCGCATAAATCCTGTGCTTTAATACCTCGGGTTCATCTCGATCAGTATCTGTACTATACTGAATATGTCGAAATCATACTTAGTAAAGTATAAACAGTAGTCATGTTCCTTTGACGACTCTTTCGTTCCAGATACATCGATCAGAAGGTCAAAGTTATTTATTATAAGACTCTGTTTATACCAGTTTTGACATATGGATGTCAGAGCAGGTATAATCAGAGTGCTAGTACTATGGTGACATTAAGAGTTTTCGAAAGGTAATGTCTTTGTGAATGTACCGGTTGTACCGAAAGCCTGAGGTAGATTGGAGACACTATATATCGAATAGAAGAATCTATCAAACTGCTAAAGTATTAGAGTCGATATCTTCATATTGAGACTTCTTCGGAATCATATCGCAAAATCTGTAACTGTGAGAGAAAACCCCTGGATTTTACAGTTGTTCCACCCTACGGATGGGTATATTGAGACTTGTCTCGCCACTGGCTTCGTTTTTCCAGAAGCATTCGTGTATATGGACATGAATCAATATATTTTTGACTCTGACGAATTGATATATTTCAATATACTATAGATGCACCACCGATGAAAATATAAAAGTTCCCCTGAATTTAAGTTTACTATATCCAACAATTTCAATAGAGATACTTATTTTGTTGAGGCTTGTCGAGCTGGGATGGAGCAATGTAAATATTGGGATTTTGGGGGCTGAATAACAATTTCTAAATTATTCGCGTTATTATTATTTTTTTGTGTTTTTCGTTACTCAGTTTTTATTTTCAATTCATTATCGCTACATTCAATGTTTAGGAAAGGAATATGTGATGTTCATTATGTTACGTTCAGGGATAAGGTTTAGCGTTTAGGTTAGGAATATGGAATATTATGATAGTATCATATTAGGAAAAGCTAAATTTTAGAATGAGGCTATAGTATATTAGATGCAGGATAAGAGTTCACTATTCTGTTGTGTTATTTAATAATTGATTTGTGAATAGTGTTGGTTGGTATTGTAAAATCATTTTACAAAACCCTACTAAAATCGCCTCCAGTCTGTCCGTCTGTCCGTCTATCCGTCCGTCCATGTGTCACGCCACTTTTTCTGACAAACTACATAAGCTAGAAATACAAGACTTCGTGTGTAGGTGTGATGCCCTCTTTAAAGTTTGACTAAAACACAAATTGTATAAGGTGTTTAAGGGGGGTCTCCTCATATAGGGGAGTGTCCCTCGACAAAATAATTTTATTGCAGTTAGGCAATATGGGTATCAGATGAAAGGTCTTGATGAAAACTTTTTAAAACAGGTCTTAAGATGACGAGTTTTGCTTGGAGGGGTGCAGGGGAAAGGGAAATGTATGAAAATGTTGTGTCCCCCCCTCACTCGCGATTGGACACCTTTCACCCAAAAAATCTGAAAAAATCATAGAGGTGAGGCTTTAAGAGCACAAGGGCAACAAATACCTTAGAAGTCGAAATTCCATCCACTTTGTTAATAATAGTACATTTTATAAATTTTACATTTTTGCCTATAAAATCAAAATGAGACCCTTAAATTTCCCAAAAACTACAATATAAGTTTTTTGAAAGCGGTTGTACATGCCCTGAAAATTTCACAACAGCTAAGTTATAGTCGATTGAATATTTAACAATTACATTAACATTAACACGTGACACTACAAATATGTAGGAATTTTGATAAAAATTTTAGAAATTGTTTGTAATATTTATCATGACTAATCAAGCGACGGGGTCAAAACACTTGGAACAAAATGGTGGCGAGTATAAAAATATAATAACTATAATAATTCTTCGAACTCCATTTATGGAATCTGTATATAGGGTTTTCTAATAAGAGGTGTTATTTTGATATTAAAAGAAAAATGCCATTTTTTAATATAAATGATCGGATGTTTATTTCATTATAAAGAGGAAGGTATGTTGTTAGTAGTGGAAAATAACATCAGGCGAATGACCACCACGACCACGCTTACAGGACCATATCCTTTTCATGAAATTTTCCAATACCCAAATCGCAAAGTGGCTACCCTATGTCCACTATAGCGTCACGAATTCCATCTTTAAGGTCTTGAATCGACGCTGGGCTGTTGGCGTAGGCCTTCTCCTTTACGTGGCCCCAAAGGAAGAAGTCACAAGGTGTTAAATCACAAGATCTATTTAAAATAATACCTCTTATTGGAAAATCCTACATTAGTCAAGTTTTGATATGCAGAATATATTGTTTGATTTACTAATTGGTTTACAATACCCTTCTGGCAGGTGCACTCTCCTGCTACTTCAACTTGTTTTCTTGTTTTACCCAAACCATCTCCAAATCCTAAAATACACATCAATGAAACATTTAACCTATAGATTTGATTTCGTCAAACCTCAAATAACTCAGAAAATCAAGAAACGATCTAGATTCAATTATTAATCCTTTGGGGCATTCCCCCGCAGGGGGAATGCCGGTCGACAAGACAACTCTTGGAGGCTAGTATTCTTTGGGGAGTTCCGCCTCCATGTACCCGAGGAAATTCCCGCAGGGAGAAAGCCGGTCGACAAGAACATTCTTGGAAGCTAGCATTCTTTGGGGAGTGCCGCCCCCACGGACCCGAGGATATGGGGGATGCCGTGAGGTTCCCTCCTGGGATGACACGTAACGACTCTGATTGTATCTGGACTACGCTTTGGACAACGAACTGGAATTGACGCTTTGGGCTGGCGGATGTGATGGTTTGGACCTAGTTGCTTTGCACAGTAGCGCCGAGGTGAAACTCGTGTGTGAATGGCTCCAATTCAACTATCATACCGTCTCCGTCCCGGTAAAACCTTGGCAGGCCTCGGAGTACGTTTGAAGTTCGCACCATTGGGTTGGTGGTGTAGGTTTGGTTGAGACGGACTCCCGATTAGCGCTGGTCTGGCTTTGAGCACTTGTCCCCATAACGGCTTGTGCCAACCCTCGCATGGCCTCCCTGCTCTGCAAAGATAACCATAGGACCAAAAAGGCGACTACACACACGAACGGAGATAGCGGCTCCGAGGGGGGACCCAACAAAACTGGAGCAATCAAAAGACCAAAAAAATCCAAAAAAGGAAATAAAAATCATAGAAACGACGACGCAACCAGCGGTTGCAGCCACGATGTCAACAGTACATGGAGAGCTGTACTAACCACGGAAAAAACGAAGACTAACACGGTGACAGTGACGGTAGATGAAAAACGGAGAACAGCAGACAGTCTGCTGCAGACTGAGATTCCTGTGGCGTTTGGGCGCAGCAAAAAATGATGCGAACGCCCGAGCGGGAGACTCGGCAGGATGCTTCAGGTGTTCAAGCAGTGGAAGATAACATAAAGAGCACCGAAAATTCGATTGTCACCGCTGCGATCGTTACTAAAGCGACCGATGCAAGGGTCACAAACCCCGACATTGCAACGAAAAATTCAGAAGCAAACGAGGAGATTACGGAACTAAAAGCAAAGAGTGACCAGACACCGCGTGATTGTACCGCCAACGTTGAAAATGTGGCGGAAGTACTGCACTCGGAAACGGAACGCGAAAACCTCTCCCAAGGATGGTTGCAAGGTACAATTGCGGCCCAGCAATACGAAGAAGAAAGACTACTTCGAAAAGCGGGAGATGTTATGAAAAGAATACAAGCTGCATGCGACTCCCCAAAAATCAGCAAAGTAGCAAAGGCAGGGCTCCTTGAACTAGAGGAGCTCCTAGATTGCATAGGGCACTATCGGAGGAGCTGGTTAAGGGCCGAAGATGAACAGAGGGTTAAAGAGGCGCTTGGGGCAGAATCTAAAGGCGACATGCAGATAGCTCCATCACTAAAAGTCAATAAAAGAATGGCGTCTAGCCCAATCGAAGGAGATAAGGATAAAAGAAGGAAGGAAGAGGCACTTGACGGGAGTGGAGCACCAGATCAGGGGTTCCAGACAGTGCTTACAAAAGGAGCGAAGAAAGCCACAAAGAAACTCCTTCAAAAAAAGCTAGAAAATAAAATTCGCACGGACGCCCTATTACAAAAAGGAACTGATGCAAAACAGGAGAGGCAGAAGCCCCGACGAAGACCCCGGCAGCAGGCACTGCTTGTAAAGCCTCAAGATGGCCGATCCTATGCGGAGGTGCTGCGGGACATCAGGGGAAACGTAAGGCCCGAAGACACCAATACTACCATTAAAGTAGTACGACCAACGCGGTCGGGCCACATTCTGGTCGAATTTGGAGCAGAGACCGGCAATAAAGATGCAATCTGTGACGCAGTAAAGAAAGTCCTCGGCAAAAGCGCAACAATAGCCCCGCTCGAGCCGATGGCAACGATCGAAATACGAGACATAGACTGCGTGACGGATCTGGCACACTGTATTTTTTGCAAGGCTGCTGATCCAAAACCTGATTTTGAACACGTCTTGGGATCAGGAAAATGCCGGATGTTCCAGGAAGCCCTAGCCAAGGCCAAATTAGAGCTTTGATGACCCGCATCCTGCAGCTAAACCTACACCGCAGTTCGACCGCCCAAAATCTGCTTGAGCAGTTTGCGAGGGACATGAAAGCCGACTTCTTGCTGCTGAGTGAGCAACACCATAGTACAAGTCCTGCATTATGGTATTCTGATGAAACTGGTACTGCCGCCATCTGGGTTCGGAACAGTGACTTTCAAGCGGAGAGTTGTGGACGGGGGGATGGTTTCGTGTGGGTTCGGTGCTCAAGGATCACCTTCTTTAGTGTGTATCTAACGCCTAACGAGTCGATATCATCTTTCCAAGCCAAGCTTAATGCTTTGGAGGGCGCTGTCTCGAACGCGGAGGGCAAAATGCTCGTTGGGGGCGACTTCAACGCTAAAGCAATCGAATGGGGCGTGCCTCAGACGGATCCGCGGGGAAAACGAATCATGGAAATGGTGGCCAGGACGGCCCTCGTCTTACTAAACTCCGGAAATACGCCGACTTTCCGTTGTATTGGCTGTGAGGGAACCATACCGGACGTGACATTCGCCTCGGAGTCCTTACTACGAAGGATACACAACTGGAAAGTATTAGAGGACTACTCAGCCAGTGATCATCAATGCATTCTGCTTGAGATAAGTGATGCTGGCTCCCGACGTCCGTGCTCTCGGCTGTCCACAACGGGATGGAACATCGGAAGAATGGACGTCGAGAGGTTCGTCAAGGCTCTCACAGCAGGTGAGCCGCTGCAGGGAGCTTCGGAGGGGACGGAAGAACGGGCAGCTGATGACTTGGTGAACTCTACTATGAGCATGATTACGCCTGCTTGCTGCGCTTCTGTGCCCCGTCAAAGACCCCGGCACGGCAAGCCCCCAGTGGACTGGTGGTCAACTGAAATCGCTGAAAAGCAAAGGGAGTGTCACAAGCTTCGACCTGAGGCTCAACGGATGCGGAACCCTGATGAGGCATGCGAGGAGGTGGCAGCATATAAGTCGGCCAGGAAATGCCTTCGCAAGCTGATCAACAGTAGCAAGGCTTGCTGCTGGCAAGACCTAGTGGACAATGTGAACAAGGATCCGTGGGGCCTTGGCTACAAGCTGGTCATGGGGAAACTTGGTGCCCTACGGAAGCCTTGTATACATGACGCGGAAAAGATGGACGCAATAGTGCGGGGACTCTTCCCCGCCCATCCCGTCCGTGTTGACGCTGTCCATGGTGAAGCAGCAGTAGAGTGCCCACTCTTCACATAGCTGGAGCTGGAGGAGGCAGTTCTCTCATTGAAAACGAGGAAGGGTCCAGGTCCAGATGGTGTTCCAGCTGAGTTGTTGCGGCTCGTCTATCACCATTGTCCTGACTTGCTGCTCAGCACATTCAACGCTTGCCTACGGTACGAGGTTTTCCCGGTACGATGGAAGGTGGCGAGGCTCGTGCTGATCAGCAAGGGGAAGGGAAATCCCGAATCGCCGTCTGCATACCACCCGTTATGCATGCTAGACACGGCTGGGAAAGTGCTAGAGAAACTCATCAAGGGAAGACTCACTGACGTGATTCGTGCTGCTGGGGACCTATCTCCTCGGCGGTACGGCTTTAGAGCAGGACGTTCTACCATTGATGCGATTGCAGAGGTGGTGAGCGCGGTCCAAAAGGCAGAGGCATATAGTCGCACCAAGCGACGGATCGTCCTGTTGGTGACACTTGACGTCAGGAATGCCTTCAACTCCGCTAGATGGGTGGATATTCTGGATACGCTGGAAAACTCTTTTCAAGTTCCAGAATATCGAATGCGGCTTTTGAGGAACTACCTTAAGGACCGAAGCCTGCTCTACGACACGACACAGGGCCAACGAAGGATGGAAATTACATCGGGTGTTGCCCAGGGATCTATCCTTGGTCTGGACCTGTGGAACGTGTCTTACGACGGGCTACTGAGACTTGAGATGCCAGATGGGCCGCGCTTGGTTGGCTATGCGGATGATGTTGCGGCTCTGGTCGCCGGACGCACCGTTGAACAAGCGCAACTTAGGCTAGGTATGCTAATGCGCCGAGTGAGGGACTGGATGACTGCTCGCGGGCTCAGTTTAGCACTGGAAAAACCAAAGTGGTCAGCTTGACAAAAAAAAAGAATCCCTAGAGTTAGGATGATCAGTATTGGAGACATACAAATCCAGAAGCCAGTGGTGAAGTACCTGGGGCTACTGATCGACTCGAAGATGAGTTTCTCTGAGCAAATCAGGGCAACGGCTGAGAAGGCTGCTTCGGGAATATTGGCCTGAGTCGACTTATGGCCAACGTAGGGAGGCCCAGTTCATCAAGAAGACGCCTCTTGATGAGTGCTGTAGGGTCAGTGCTACTGTACGGAGCAGAGGTATGGGGCGACGCTCTCAGTAACGAGGTATACCGGAAACGTTTGGCACGGGTACAAAGAAGAGGAGCACTCAGAATTGCATCTTCGTATCCAACAGTCTCTGACTCGGCCGTGAGAGTGATTGCAGGCGTGATACCTATCGCCCTCCTTGCTAGAGAGCGCCGCGCTATTTACCTGCGCCGAAACAAGGATGCGAGGGAGATAGTTGTCCGCGAAGAGAGACAGCGCGAACGATTGGCAGCAGTCTTGTGTGAATTGCTCCAGGGAAGGTGGACGGCGCGCCTCATCCCGGATGTGAGACCGTGGCTAAATCGAAGGCATGGTGAGACTGACTTCTATCTGACCCAGCTTTTGAGCGGGCACGGGTGTTTTCAGTCTTATCTGCACAAGACCGGTAAGTCAGGGTCCCCCGAATGTCGGCTTTGCCCAGGAGAGGAGGACAATGCCTGTCACACATTTTTTGCGTGTACAAAATGGGTCAGGCTGCGAAGGGAACTTTACAGGAAGACGGGGGAGCTCACCCCGGATAATATAGTTGCGGTGATGCTCGAATCGGTTGACAAATGGAACCAGGTGGCACATTATGCTCGGACAGTCGTAAAATATAAAAGGGACTCACAGCAGCTGGGGGCACTGGGGCTCTTCTGGCAATTCCTCTTCCTCTCTCCCCGCCCGCTAGGAAAGGGTTTCCCTAGCTTGAAGGCGCTCCAAGGCGTAACAAAACGAGACCTGGCCCGAAGTAATGTGTCAAACGGTTCCAGGCTGGGTTCTCAGGTTGACAGGGGAGGTGTTTAGTGGGTAGCCCAGTCGCGCGTGGGAGTCCCACAGTCTGTGCATAAATAGCATTCACCTCCCTACCACAAAAAAAAACATCTTCATTCACTCGGTCCCACAAAAGACGTATCGTTACAGCCCTTCCACACGAAGAAAAAACAAGTTGGGTAAACAGACCTACGCTCATGTCAGAAGGGTTTTGTATTCAATTTACAAAATGCAGTCACCAGATCGAATCAAATCAAGAAACATGTCAAAGACGATTTTATTGGAGAAAATATGAAATACGAAGATCATACTATTATGAACAAAGTGGAACGAATTTCGACTTCTGAGGTTTTTGGTATTGCTATACTCATAAATATCTCCCTTGATAATTATTTCAAATGTGCATCCGCGACGGAGGAAACACATTTTTCGTGTATTTCCCCCTGTGCCCCACTGAAGCAAAAACTGACAGTTTAACAACTGTTTTGAAAGGCTCGCATGAAAACTTTTATTTCATGCTCATATCGGCTACGTTTGATGAATTTTTTTTTCAGGGGCCAGTCTCCTGTACTGTTATCATCGATTCATGCCCAATTTTTCCGAATCCTAGAATGGTTACAAAACCCTTTTGCTAGGAGCTCTCTCCCACCTCCTTGATTTGTTTCACTTATGAGCATTAATTGTAGGTATTCGTCTTCAGTCATTCATTAAATTGAATCTAGTGTTCAAAGCATGCACCTTAAACTTTGATGTTGGGGAAAATAACTCAAAATTATTCAATCTTCGCATCTAAAACAGTCATTATTTTGTTTTACGATTACTGATACCACTAGCTGAACCGATTCTCAAAGATATACATGACACCTATCATTCCTGGAATTTTCATGCAAATCCTAGCAAAACTGTAGTACCTGAGTCGGTAAAAAGCGCATGTTGTTCCATAGCCATATGTTGCCATAGTAATAAGTGCAGCGCATATTGTTCCATAGTAATACCGGAAAATTCAAACCGCTATGATTTCACTAAATATGATCCAATCTTTATGAAACTTTCAGGATAGATCAATCTTATAAATAGACTTCTACATGTTGAATTTCATTAAATTTAAGGGTACCGTTAAGATTTATTCAAGAAAACATAAAAGCGATAAATCATACTATTACTAACAAAGCTGAGTGAATTACGACTTCTCACGTATTTGTTGTTGTTGTACTCACCAAGGCCCACATTCCTGATTTTTTTCAGATTTTTCGGATCACAGGTGTCCAATCGCGAGGGGGGACACAATTTTTTCGTGTATTTCCCCTCCCTCTGCGCTCCTCGAAGCAAACTTTACCAAACTAAGACCTGTTTTGAAAAGTTCTCATCAAGACCTTTCATTTGATACCCATATCGGCTACTTTCAATGAAATTTTTTTTCGGGGGGTCACTCCCCTATGTGGGGAGACCCCCCTTAAATACCTTATAAAATTTTTTTGCAATTGAACTTTAAAGAGAACACCACTTTACACCTACATACGATATTTGATGTTTCTAGCTTAATTAGTTTCCGAGAAAAACTGCTGTGACACACGGACGGACAGACGGACAGACTGGTCGCGAAACTAGTAGGGTTTTGTAAAATTATTTTACAAAACCCTAAAAACGAGCATCTCATCTACCAGAATATAGGACAAATGTGGATAAAAATTGTTCCAAATGCATATTGCGCGGTGCAAAACATTAACTTATGTAAAATGTCAGGAGTGCGACGTATATTTGTGTTTTAATTCAACCAGAAATTGTCATAAATCTTTTCATGAACGTTCACAGATCAACCTAATCGAATAAAAAAATAAATTCATATTATTCAAATCATATGGTTTTTTTCTTGTTTTTCCCGAATCATGTCCAAATCCTAAAATAGACATCAATGAAACATTTAATCTATAGATTTGATTTAGTCAAATCTCAGATAGCTCAGAAAATCAAAAAAACGGTCTAAATTCAAGGTTATACAAGACAATGCAAAATTGATAAATCATACTATTACTAACAAAATTTAGTGAATTTTGACTTCTCAGGTATTTGACGTCGTTATACTCATTAAGAACTGCCTCTACGATTTTTTTTCAGACCTTTCGGTTCACGGGTGTCCAATCGCAGGGGGGACACCATTTTACCATGGTTTTCCACTTCTCCTGCCTACCTCGTGAACGATATTGCGATTTCATTTGGTACGCTATTCGACTATCTTTTGGGAAAAAATATTTAAGCGTTTACATCCTCAGCCTTTAACGTTTTTTTTCATTAGCCAATAACTTCTGAGCTGTTCAAAAAATTTGATAACTGTAACTTCTATAGCTCCTGAGAAAACTAGCTGTGACGCACTGACGGACGGAGGGACAGGTACCAATATTAATCGGGTATTGTACAAAAATGTTTCTTCAAAACCCTAAAAAGGAGCTTTGAAATATTCAAAATATCTCGTTCAACATGTGAAATATGCAGTTTTGATAACTAATTAATATATGCTATATAAGGTGCGGTTTTTAATATCTTTAAATATTTTCACTACCGATTCACGACGTTGATCGATTTATAGACATTAAACTCAGAGTACAAACAGGATCAGCAAGAAGAGGTTGTGTGTACTGAAAGCCGTTAAATCTGTACAAAATACGGACGTCCAGAAGACATAAAGAGAAACTAAAATACTAGACAAAGTTTGAGGAATATACAGGCAATGGCATATTTATCATTGTAGTATAACATTCTCTTCTTTTCTGAGAAGCAATAATACATACTCCTTGCAACTCACTGCCTCAAATTTATTATGGCCTTATTTTGAAATTGACTTACCAATCAGCAATTGGGGAACATAATCCCTTGACATATCACACGAAATTCGTGAAAACACCTACCCAAACTTCAGTTTTATTAAGAATAGGGATGTCGCTGGCAAAGACCTTCATATTAAACGAATAGTTTTTGGTTTCTGTTAGGCAGCTGAAGGAGCACAATGCAAAAATGAAGGCCGCACGCTTTCAAAGGCGCTTTATTATTTCCAGAACTTTCTTTGTGGCAAACTGAACAAAACCCTGCTCTGGTTTCATGCCATTGATTTTCCGTTTCCTTTGTTGTACTTCATCATTATAAGTCCCAACTCAAACAATACCTCGTGATGATACCGTTAAAAGCTTTTTACTTTCAGAGGCTGAAAAACATGACAAGCTTTGAGCGAAATATTACATCACTGCCGGATAGGTGAACGTTTCAGCTTTTTCAATGTTTTAATGCGATCGAAAGAATAAAACTGGATACTAAACCTGTCATTATTGCGGTATTGGAAGCGTCGCAAATTGGCTTCGCATTTATTAAAAGTAACCGAAAATTGTCTGCTCTCTATGGAGTCAATTCGTTGTATAAAGATAAGTTTGTGAATTTCAATTGCGGCGAAATGCAATCATGTCCAAAACAAACCAATTAGCATATGTCGACGAGTAAAGGTAATTGAAATAATTGGATTCATTCCACGGATCTACTGTAAAATTTAATTGTTAGTTGTTATGAAATGTTATTAGGCGTATTCGGGAAATGTGCTCTTAACAAACTCATTCGATGATTAGCACTAGTATCATTTGTTTTAATGTTAGTAGTTTGAGAGAAATTTGTCCGGTAAAAACCACATCCAGCAACAAAGCTTGAAAAGCAATTAGTATTGTCAGCCCAACCAATATATTCAAATGGTTTGCAGGTGCCTATACTCTGCCAGAATCGACACGAATTGGGGATTTTGTAGAAATGAGCTCCGGCACTTTATATTTTTACCTATCAATACTGGATGGAAGCTGTATTCCACTCTTGCCCCTATTGTGTGACTTATTTAAAAATAATGGCTTCAAAATAACGTTCAGTTAAAGCATATCGGGTGCTCCTATTAAAGTGTAATTATGATGATATTGCAATAATCACACCTGCTTCAGATGGATCGGTTGAAAATCTAAAATACTCAAATCCATGCTGAGGGCGGTTAAAATATAAATATACGAGTGTATATATATATATATATAAATATATATATATATATATATATATATATATATATATATATATATATATATATGTATATATATATATATATATATATATATATATATATATATATATATATATATATATATATATATATATATATATATATATATATATATATAAGTTCGCACCATTGGCTTAGCGCTGTAGGTTTTCTTGGGATGGACTCTCGATTCATGCTGGTCTGGCACTGAGCACTTGTACCCATAAGAGCTTGTGCCAACTCAAGCATGGCCTCCCTGCTCTGCAAAGATAACCATGGGAGCAAAACAATGAATACACACATGAACGGGGATAGCGGCTAGAACGGGGGACCCAATAAAACTGGAACAACTAAAACCTCTAAACAAAGATTTTAAAAATTCAAAAAAATAAAGTAAAAGTAACAACAGGGACTAGTTAATTGAAGAGGCCTTTACTTGATGTAAATCGATCACTATTAATTAAAATAAAGCGCAACCGAAATGATTTACTCTTTAAAACTTTTTATTTCTTTTAACCCGCAACAGCTGTTTCGGTATGTCTGCTTTTTTCAAGTACGACGCACTGAAAAAGATACGATGTATCGAAACAGCTGTCGCGGGTTAAAAAATAAAAAGTTTTAAAATGTAAATCGTTTCCATTGTGTTTTTGATTTTAATTAATGACAACGCAACTGGCGGCAGCAGCCACGATGTTTACAGCACATCAAGAGCAGTACTAACGATGACAAAAATGACGACGAATACAATGAGAGTGACGGCAGATGAAAAACGGAGAATAACAGACAAACAAGTTGAAGTAGCAGGAGGATGCTCCTGCCAGAAGGGTATTGTAAAACAATCAGTAAATCAAACGATATATCCTGCATATCAAAACTTAGCTAATACTATATACAGATTCCATAAATTTAGTTCAAATAATTATTATGGTTATTATGATTTTAAACTCGCCACGATTTTGTTTCAAGTGCTTTGACCTCGTGGCTTGATTAGTCATGATAACACATCAATATTACAAGCCAGTTCTAAAATTTTTATCAAAATTCCTACATATTTGTAGTGTCTAGATCCGTTGCAAGCGTGTATCTCCCTAGTATCACGTGTTAATGTTGTTGTAATTGTTTAATATTCAATCGGCTGTAACTTAGCTGTTTATTGTTCAATTATTGTGAAATTTTCGAAACATAGATAATTACTTTAAAATAACATAAATTATAGATTTTGGAAAATTTGACGATCCCATCCTGATTTTATACGGAAAAAAGTAAAATTTATAAAATGTACTATTATTAACAAAGTTGATAGAATTTCGACTTCTAAGGTATTTGTTGCCCTTGTGAAGGAAAAATTGTCAGTTTAAGTACTGTCTTATAAAGAACTTTCATTTGATATTCATATCGGCTACCTTTGATTTTCGTACATTTCAACTTCCCCTGCATCCCTGAAAGCAAAATTTGTCATTTTAAGACCTGTTTTGAAAAGGTCTCATTAAGACCTTTCATTTGATACCCATATTGCCTACATGCGATGAAAACTTTTTTTTCAGGGGCAACTCCTCTATATGGGGAGACCCCCCTTAAAGACCTCATAAATTTTTTCGTGGTGAAACTTTGAAGAGGGCGTCACTTCGCACCTACTCACAAAATCTTATGTTTTCAGCTTATGTAGTCTGCGAGAAAAAGTGGTGTGACACACGGACGGACGGACGGACAGACAGGACGCGATTTTAGTAGGGTATTGTAAAATGATTTTACAATACCCTAAAAAGGAAGAGCGGGAAACTCTGCAGAACGCGCCAGATGTTCAAGCAGTGGGCTAAAATATAAAAAACATCGAGAATTCGATGGTCCCGGCTGCAATCGCTACCACAGTGATCAAAGCAAGGGGCATACATCCAGAAATAATAACGAACCATCCTGAAGTCCACAAAGAGATCACAGCAGGAAAAGAAAGGAGTGGCCAAACAAAAAAATGCCGTTGTGTGATTTCATCGCCATCTCGAAAATGTGGCTGAAGTACTATATTCGGAATCGGAAGCTTATAGCCCCCCCCCCCCCAAGAAAGGTGGTCACAATATACGATTGCCGCCCAGTGACATGAAGAAGAAAGACTAATTCAAAAAGTGGGAGACGTTCTAAAGAGAATAAAATCTGCATGCCACTCGCCAATAATCAGCAAAGAAGTGAAGATTAGGCTTTTCGATTAATACATATATATATATATATATATATATATATATATATATATATATATATATATATATACATATATACGAGTATAAACATATATATATATATATATATATATATATATATATATATATATATATATATATATATATTTATATATATGTATATATATATATGCATATATATATATATATATATATATATATATATATATCGTATACATACATGTGTATATAAATATATATATATGTATATATATATAACTATATATATATCTATATATATATATATATATAGTACATATATATTTATATATATATATATATATATATATATATATATATATATATATATATATATATATATATATATATATATAGGGTGGTCCAACCAAAACACATGATCTTAATTGTAAATAAAGCAAAAAGTTTTCAGAGAATTATGTTAATATTTTTTATTATAATAGGAGAATTCATGACAGTTATGCGTAAAACAAAATATAGCCCAAGTACCGCCCACGGCTACGGTGGCATACTTCTATCCAATGATTCATATTTTCAATGAATCTGGGATAAAATTGTGATTCAATGTCGTTAATGTGCTGAATTATCTCATCCTTTAGCTCTTGAATTGTTCTTGGCTTATTAATGCGCACTTTTTCTTTTAAATATCTTCAGAGAAATAAGTCCAACGGTGTTAAATCACTTGATCATGGCGGCCAATCGACATCGCCACAACGTGTGACAACACGACCATTGAATTTCCCGCTTAAAAGAAACCACTATTTCGTTGGCTGTGTGGCAAGTGGCACCATCCTGTTGGAACGGTAACTGTTTGGCCGTCCTCATTTTTGAAGAAGTACGACCATATGACGCCGCCAGCCCATATACCGGACCAAACAGTCACTCTTTGTGGATAAATCAGCTTTTCAACAATCACTCGTGGATTCTCATTTGCCCAAATGTGGCAATTCTGCTTGTTAACGAATCCACTGAGGTCAAAGTGTTCTTCGCCGCTGAAGATGATTTTCTTTGTAAAGTCACCATTCCCTTCTGTCTGTTGAACCAACCATTTGGCGTATTGCTGACGCTTGAAATGGTCACTAGGCTTCAGCTCTTGAGTCAATTGAACCTGTAAGCGTGTAAATTTAGGTCTTTATTCAAAATTTGGATCAGTTTTGTTCGTGAGATGCTTAATTGTTGGGCACGATGACGAATCGAGGTTAACGGCTCTTTTGCCATTCCATCGTGAACAACAGCAATGTTTTTCGCAAAACGAACTGGGCGAGCATGCACAGGTGATTTCACATTTCCTACCGACCCAGTTTGCTGAAATTTGCGCATATTTCTCCCGATTGTGGGCACATTTGCTCGATTATGTTCACCAAAAAATCACGAAGTGCACGAAATGCCTTTTGATTTGAACGCCCATTTTCGTAAAAGGCTTCAACAATCTTAACGCACTGCTCAATTGTGTACCTCTCCATAGTTAAATTTGTCAAACTCTGAAACAAAGAAATTCCTAATTAAGTTGGACAAATAACTTAACGTTAAGGTGTGATTCACAATTAACATCGTGCATTATGTTTGGACCACCCTTTATATAGAGTGATTCTGGTTATGATATTTGGCTTTTAATCACAAATAAAAGGCATAAAGTTGAATCCTATAGTAAAAATTTTATTGTGAGGCGAAAGAGCAATCTATGACATTTACTTTTTAAAGATTATGTAATGAATCTGCCCTACGCCACTAACGATAATTTGTCAGTGGTTATTACGTCGACGGTTTGGAACGCACCATTTAACCTCTCGCTGTCACTGAACCGCGTTTTGACAGACGAGTGGAAGAGGAATGTGTGAGAGTAATTAAGAAAAGTGTGGTGTCAACCGAGTCGTTAGCACGTACCTCGGATCTTGTGAAAACATTCGGAGGAAACTCATCGGAGGATAAGCAAATTAAAAATCGGAAAATGGAGAATCCTAACAAAGGGCGGAGTACCTAACCTCAAAGTAAGTAAATTGTGAGATCTCGTGTACAAACCTAAATGGAGTACCTTACCACAATGTTCGGTCAGTGCGGAACAACGTGTGGTGGTTGCGGTGCATCGACAAGCGAGGGAGCATGCGCATGGAGGGAGGCGACATAGTTACAGATAAGTATATCGAAAAACATTTGGAGGTTAGCAAGTAAGTGATAGGATGAAATATCGGCAGTCGCACCATTTTAGGCTACATTCATCAGCTGGTTATATAGAAAAGATGTTAAACCGCGAACAGTCGTTAATTAATAGGTCACAAAAGAAGTATTAAGTTGAAAAGCAGACAAAACAAACGGAAGACTTAGTGCAAGTCAAAAGTAGAACTCTGCTAGTAGAATAACCTCAGCAACGACTTGATAGATTCACAATGGTCTCATTAGGAATAGTCAGAGAACAGTGATATCAATTAAGTCAGCACCATTAACGCTCCTGCCAGTTTCATAAATATTCTTTTTATGACATACAACTGCATATCACACTCAAGGCCCCTCTTCATGTTACTGAATACTGAATAGAGGATATACCCCGCTTATTTATTTATTTGGAGGGTTCATTTCTGACAATTATGAGTACTAGGTAGTTTGTTGACCTACCACTTCACCAAAGGAATGTTAGCATTTTGGGGTTAGACTAGCCTTAGAGTTTTGTCTACCTGCCACGACGCTGGCCGGGTTCAAAGTTGTCTTGGGATCCTGACGAACCTCAGCTTGGCTCTATTCCACATATTTTCAAGAAGGTGTAGGTTTACCAAAACTACGGAGATTTCATCAGGCGAATCAGGAAAATTGATGGAGCAATTAAAGTAAACCCAAGTATCCAGTTTAAAACCAACAGTATAAAGAAAAAATATATTTGCATAACAACGCTTGGCCATTTTGATTATAAAAAAGAAAAATTGTTCTGTTTACTGCGTCAAACAAACTAACTTTGCAAGCCCTATGGCTTGCTAAGCTGTCTATACAAGATATGCAATAGGTAACGGTAATTGATTAATTAATAGTAAAATAGAAGAGGAATATTTTACGTATTTACAACAGACCGATTTATAAACAATTAATAAAGATTAACTAGTAACCACACTACATCAACCCTCCGGAAAAATCCGAACACAAGCCGAACAGCAAGCCATAAATCTTCGGTAGCAGGTAGATGGTAAACGCTGAAGCGAGGAATGGCGCGAATATAAACATATGCTTCGATGAGAGATTTCAGGGCTACCAGAGCTAAAAAATCAATAACATTGCAGAAAAACAAATTCGTTCCATGTAATATTTTAGTTTTTTATAAGGATCTGGCAGCACTCCTATGTTCTGAAATGCGTAAAAGAACACGTGCGTCGGAAATTTTATTTGCATTTTGCTTTGTTTCTTGAGCGCGCCAAACATGGGATCAGCTGTAATGCCCCGGATCAGCTGCAATGCCCCTGGGAAAATTCAAAAAGTGTGCAACACAGGGTAAATGAAAGGTGTGGCTACTAGTTGAGTATACTATGATTTATACTGCAAAGCCATTTACCTGTTCCCCTGACACACACAACCAATCAAAGTATACTCGTACAACTCACAAAATAATAGCCAACGTGAACAAATATGTTAAATATACACTAAACGTTCAAGGCATGTTATAACACAATCTCGTTAATAACGGTGGGCAAATAATTGCTCACAGATAGAAGGGAGCTAGGGTGCTAAATCGCACCAGCTCCAAGGAAAACGAATCCAAGGAGTTCAAGGCATGAAACAAAAAACAATAGTACTAATAATATATATTTACAAAAACATGTCTCAAAACAACCGAAAAAAAGTAAATAAAAAGGATTCCGAGCGCGAACCCTCATACAAGCGAAATAAATGGTATGGTTGCCATAATAGGTGAAATTTTAACAAAAGAGAATGCAGTATAAACGAAGTTTTTTTTTATTGGAACATATTAGATAAATGCAATATTTTTTTCAAACAAACTGAAGACATAAAATCTAAGTTAAAACTACTAAAATCTAAAAATATACGAAAAATCCGAAAAGTCCTGATAGTTCGATTGATTACGATTGAAACGCAAAATTTTTACAATTATCTCGTCTAAATGTTCGCCGCGACTACGCCATAAATGGTCCATACGAGGGATCTCGCGAATGACACGAGTAATGTTAGCTTTGAAAGCGTTCGTTTAAGCTGGCTTATCCCTGAAGATCAGATACATCATATAATCCCAAAGAAAATAATCTATAGGTGTGGTATCACATAATCTAGACAGCCAATTTACTGGTCCAAAACGTGAAATGGCTATAGTGGTTTCGGTAGGTCGATGATGCACACCATAAATTGCTCTAAGAGCACGAAAAGCTTTTTCACTGAACGCTGATTTTCGCAAAACTCTTTTCATGATGATTTGTCAAACAATACTGAATAAAAAGTACATGATAATTTGACAGGAGTCACGCGTAATCTGTTAAAAAACCTGTTGAAAATCAATAATAATGAATCACCCCTTATATTTTTTTCTAATGTTATGCTTTTTAAGTTCTCCTTCAATTTTTGCAGACAGATTTTCTATCAGGTCAATAACTGGAAACTGTGGGGGAGTTGTGAGCACTTTAGGATAGTTGCAAAGTAGCCAGAGCCTAGAGTTTATAGTTGTATTGTTAGGATGGTTATCCTGGTCAAATAGAATATCATCCCTGACGCCAAGCTGCTCCGCACTAGCGTGCGAATTGGATTTTAAAATATTGATATATTTTGTTGCATCCAACCATCTAGTGGGAAAACCGCAATGTACAATCAGTACATTGCAGTTTTCCCACTAGCTGCAAAGTACCCCCACACCATCACTGATCCGTCACCAAATTTCCCCGTCGATATTAGCTTTTGCGGTAACAAGTTTGTATTTTTCTTCCGTCAAATTTTTGCGATACCATCCCACCTAATTACGTTAAATTTATTGTCATCAGTAAATACTACCCGTTTCCAGAAGGTATAGTCTTTCTTCGCATATTATTTTGCGAACTTAAGTCGCATAACTCGATTCACCTTACTTATGTAAGGCTTCTTTCTTGCGACACAGTTAATGTAGGCATATTGTTTTATAGCACGCCGAATTGTGCTTAAAGAAATTTTCGTTTTCAAATATTTTTGAAGACTGCTGGCGATTTTCGGTGCGCATATTTCAGGGTTACATTGAACCAATACGCTAATATAACGCTTGTCTCTTTCCGTTAGCTTGTTCCAATTCAGATTCCTTAGCAAGTTTTGCAGATTATCGTTACTTTGGTACCTTTTCACTATATATTGTATTGTGGATCGTGCACGGCTAACCATTTTGCTGATTTTTCCTAATGATTTCCTTTGACTCTAGCTTCGAAAGGCGTTTTACGCCCCTTCAAAAGCTTCAAAAGACGTTTTACGCCCCCTTCTTCCCATCTTATCTATTTAAAAGTACACATGAACTACTTATCACGAAGGAAATTCCTGCTAACACTTTCAACATTATTACAAATGATTTGCTGGAAATAATAAATACAATAAAAGTACACTTAGTTAATAGTTACAATGTTTTCTATCGCCTGTACGAATATGAATCGCACACTCAAATCTGACACTGAATCGTGCGTTCATATTTTCAACAGGTGATTGCCAGTTGTCAAATAATATTTTTCCAATCAAACGAGAAGCAGGAGTTCATGGTATTGTGGCGACAACACAACGCATGCATTGCATGCATGCAACAGTAGTGTGCAACATTGTCCCGATGCTTCAGCCACCGCGATAATCATACGATATGGGTTACATGACCAAAGATCCACTCAGCATGTCTGCTGGTTGCGCTTGTGCGTGGTCAGCGTTTGTGCTGCGATGAGGAACGCTCTGACGGAGATTGTATCGCGTCGATACAATCATTTGATACATTTGCATGCTCAGCAAATGTGATATGGATGCAAGCACGGAGTTGGGAATCTTGTTATCGCTGCGCGTGTGCATGCTCAGCAAATGTGGTATGAACGCATGCACGGAGTTAGGAATTTTTGTTATCGCGTCGACGAGACGCTAATCACTTCACCTAGAGCGATCGTAGGAACGACATCGAAACGACAACCAGACATCAAAACGACATTCGAATTAATTTTCATCCTAACGTGTATCGATTATATAGTAACCATTTAATAATCTGTAAATAATAAATACTTTTCTTACCGTTCTCTCGCGTTTGAACTTGTTGAAGGACTATAACTGGCGATCCTGCCTCCCGCGAGTGGAACATAGCGCCCGACGCTACAGAACTGCCAATCTCACGTGTGTAATGCTCGTTTTCCCACGTCAGCGTGAATGGGAAATAAGCCGGTGAAAGAGGTGACGGGTGAAGTTACGAACACCTTAGTGATAAATTCGGCGCTCGCGGTGCAAAGTGACCGTCTTGAGGTGACACTATTGTGCGTGCTCATCGTAAACATCGCGTCCCTAGTGTACATATTGTACAGGGACCACGTCCGCGGCGTAAAGCGGCGCGCGCAAGCGAATACCCCCCAAGCTCGACCATAACAGTTAAAATGTCGAACGAAGACAAGAACAACATCCCGGCAGCCACGCACGATGGAGCGGACCCCGAAGCCGGCGAGATAAGCGGTGTGAAAAATGCCACCTTCCGGATTCCGCCGTTCTGGGAGGAGGACGTCGAACTTTGGTTCGAGCAAATCGAGGCGTACTTTGGGGCGAGCCGCATAACGGGAGACACAACGCGCTTCCAGCTGATCGTCGCCAGCCTAGACATCAGAGTCGTGAAGCAAGTGCGGAGTGCCGTGTCCAAGCCACCAGCGGAAGGAAAGTACGACAACCTCAAGCGAGAGATTATTAGAGCCTTCGCGGAGTCCGCCCAGCAGCGTATTCAGAAACTGTTGTCGGAGGTCGAATTGGGCGATCAGCGACCATCACAGCTGCTGAACCAAATGCGAACTCTTGCCGCTGACAGCATTTCGGAGGAGACGCTAAAACAGATGTGGCTTAATAGACTGGACATCACGTTGCGCAGCATTCTGTCAGCAAACGACGCCTCGCTGCAGAATCTAGCAACGATTGCCGATAGGGTCCACGAAGTGACGAAAGGGTCCAAGCCTTACACCATCGGATCAATCTCGAATCACGACTCTGCGGAAGCCACTCTGCCAACAACGAGAATCCTGTCAGAGCTCTCCAAACTGACGGCGGAAGTTGTGAGGCTGGCACGCCGAATCGACAAAGACCACAGGAGCATTGCACAAAGGACCGAGTGCACGTGCCCATGTGCCGGTAATTCAGGGAAACCACGATTACCATCGCAATCACGCCCACAGTCGCCCAAACCTCCAACCGAAGCTTGCTGGTACCACGCCCATTACGGATCAGACGCCACGAAATGCCGACCGCCATGCAAGTTCGGCAAACAGCAAAAAAACTAAAACCGTCCGCAAAAACTGGCCGGCGCGCGATCAGTGCATCGCTTATACATCCGCGATAACAATGGCACTGGCGCGCTTTTGATCGACACCGGCGCAGACGTATCCGTGATCCCACCTACCATCCGAGATCGAAGTAACCCAGAATCTGGCACCCGCTTATTAGCTGCTAACGGTTCTGCTATTCGCACCTACGGGAAGAGGAAGCTGACTTTAAATCTCGGCCTTCCGAGGCCTGTTACGTGGACTTTTATCATAGCGGACGTCAGCTCCCCAATCATCGGAGCTGATCTGCTCGAGCATCATGGACTACTCGTGGACATCAGAGGACGAAAACTCATCGAGCGACAAATTGCGAACGCAGCTGAGGTGAAGGCCACATCAACGAACCAACCACTGATACAACCATCGACATCCGCGACAATCGCCAGTGAATACGCTGCAATTCTGGCAGACTATCCCGAAGTCACATCAACAGCACCTCGCCGCAACGTTAAGTGCACGACGACGCATCACATTGTGACAAAAGGCCCTCCAGTCAACGCGAAGGCACGCCGACTTCCTCCCGACAAACTCGCCGCTGCGAAAGCCGAGTTCGACAACATGATACAACTGGGAATCTGTCGACCATCCAAGAGTGCATGGAGCAGTCCTCTTCATATGGTACGTAAAGCCAACGGAGACTGGCGTCCATGCGGAGACTACCGAGCCCTCAACGCATGCACCGTTCCGGACCGATATCCAATCGGATTCCTGCAGGACTGCACTGCTGCTTTGCACGGGATGAAGGTCTTTACTGTGATCGATCTACAGAAGGCGTTTCATCAGATTCCAGTCGAGCCGAGTGATGTCCCGAAGACGGCGATTATCACGCCATTTGGATTGTATGAGTTCATTTACATGACCTTTGGCCTATGCAACGCGGGCCAGACCTTCCAACGCTTCATGCACGAGGTGCTAAGGGGACTCAGTAATGTATTCGTCTACATAGACGACATATTGGTGTTTTCACCGGACCCGCAGATACACCAACAGCATGTGTCGGAGGTGCTGAGCCGTCTACGCCAATACGGACTTGCAATCAACAAGGATAAGTGCCAATTTGGACAGGACGAGGTTCAATTTTTGGGGCACACGATTTCAACTGACGGATTGAAACCTTTGCCTGAGAAGACGCAAGGCATATCCGCTATTCCGAAGCCCAGGACAGCACTGCAGCTAAAGTCATTCTTAGGAATGATTAACTTCTACAGGAGGTTCCTACCGCATGCCGCTCAAACCCAACGCCCGCTCCAACAGCTGATAGAGGGAAACAGAAAGCGCGACAAAACGGAGCTTCAATGGACCGACGAGGCATCGGCAGCATTCGAGAGGTGCAAGTCGGAACTAACCAAGGTTCCGTCACTCGCGCATCCTGATCCAACAGCCACATGGTCCCTAACAGTGGACGCATCGGACGATGGACTCGGAGCTGTCCTGCACCAGGCAACGAGCACTGGAACAGAGCCTCTGGGATTTTTCTCACGCAAGCTGAACGACACCCAGCGACGCTACAGCACCTACGACCGAGAGTTGCTAGCGATTCACGAAGCCATCAAGCACTTCCGGTACATGTTGGAGGGCAGAGTCTTCACAGTCTTCTCCGACCACAAGCCATTACAGTTTGCGTTCCAGCAACGACCGGAGAAGGCATCACCGAGGCAACAACGTCAGCTGGATTTTATCTCCCAGTTCACAGTCGACATCCGCCACATTCCGGGCCGGAATAACTCCGTCGCGGATTACTTGTCTCGGGTGAGTACAGTTTCAACGACCGACATCCTTTCTCTCGCTTCAGCTCAAAAAACCAATCCACAGCTCAAGGCTTTGCTGGAGGACCAGACGGACAAACAAGTGGAAGAAGCAGGAGCTTGCTACTTCCGACACGCCACTCCACTGCATAGTCACCGAAAACAAGGTTCGACCCTACGTACCGCAGCAGCTTAGGCAAACAATCATGCAGACGATGCATGGCCTAGCACACCCAGGCATACGAGCGACTAGACGACTCATCACCGACCGCTTCTTCTGGCCGGCCATGAATAAGGAGATTAATGATTTCGTACGAAGCTGCACGGCCTGCCAGCGCAACAAGATCGAACGTCACGTCGTCACCGCTCCAACGATACACCCAGCCGGACACCAGGTTCGAGCATATTAACATCGACCTCATCGGACCACTATCACCGAACGATGGTTACCGTTATTGCCTAACCATCATTGACAGGTTCACACGTTGGCCAGAAGCCGTTCCGCTCCAGAATATCACCACAACAACAGTCGCCGAGGCGCTTATCAATGCATGGATAAGCCGCTTCGGAGTGCCGGCAAGAGTAACTACCGACCTGGGACGCCAGTTCGAGAGCCAAATCTTCGCCGAGCTGACCCGTATTCTGGGAATCAACCACCTGCGGACGACCCCATACCATCCTGCCGCCAACGGGATCATTGAGAGATGGCATCGCACAGTCAAGGCCGCCATCCGCTGCTACGATACAGCCGAATGGACGAAGGTGCTTCCTCTTGTGCTCCTAGGACTGCGCGCCGCATTAAAAGAGGATATTAACGCCACACCCGCAGACATGGTCTACGGCACCAGCCTACGGCTTCCGGGGAAGTTCTTCACCGCATCGCAGTCCAAAACCAACGAAACGGACTTCTTGCGTGATCTCAGGTCACGCATGACGAAACTGCGACCTCGAGACACGGCACACCACACCACCACCCAAACTTTCATACACCGAACGCTAGGCAGCAGCTCACACGTCTTTGTACGCAGCGACAAGGTAAAATCATCGCTCACACCACCATACGACGGCCCATACCCGGTCCTAAGCAGAAAGGACAAGTATTTCCGCATCGACATTAATGGACACCCCGCCTCAATTTCGATCGACAGGCTCAAACCCGCATTCCTCACGCCAGAACCTACTTCAAAGGCGAGGCCCCTCATTAGCGAACCAACAACAACCACACGCAGTGGACGTAAGATCCAGCCACCCGTACGCTTCCAATAAAGTATCGTGGCCAAGCCACTGCGAGGGGAGTAGTGTGGCGACAACACAACGCATGCATTGCATGCATGCAACAGTAGTGTGCAACATTGTCCCGATGCTTCAGCCACCGCGATAATCATACGATATGGGTTACATGACCAAAGATCCACTCAGCATGTCTGCTGGTTGCGCTTGTGCGTGGTCAGCGTTTGTGCTGCGATGAGGAACGCTCTGACGGAGATTGTATCGCGTCGATACAATCATTTGATACATTTGCATGCTCAGCAAATGTGATATGGATGCAAGCACGGAGTTGGGAATCTTGTTATCGCTGCGCGTGTGCATGCTCAGCAAATGTGGTATGAACGCATGCACGGAGTTAGGAATTTTTGTTATCGCGTCGACGAGACGCTAATCACTTCACCTAGAGCGATCGTAGGAACGACATCGAAACGACAACCAGACATCAAAACGACATTCGAATTAATTTTCATCCTAACGTGTATCGATTATATAGTAACCATTTAATAATCTGTAAATAATAAATACTTTTCTTACCGTTCTCTCGCGTTTGAACTTGTTGAAGGACTATAGTATCATTGTTGCATTAACTAACCTCTGGCAAATCATAATATCCAGGAATTTTTAAATTTACAACAAATTTCAGTACAGTACGAATACGAATGGTGCATACTATGTATATGCCGCATGGAATCTATATATATATTTATATATATATATATATATATATATATATATATATATGTATGTATATATATATATATATATATATATATATATATATATATATATATATATATATATATATGTATATATATATAGATTACATGCGGCATATTCAGCCTCCCATCGGACGCAACCTTAGGTGGTTGTTACGGAAGCTGCGGTGCAATTATGACTCGATCCACATCCCGTCATTCCTGTCTGTTTACATGGAGTGGCAACATATGCGAAAAGGTGCGAATGGTTAGCAAAACCAAATGGTAATCAAACCAGCTGTGAGTGCGGCTGTCATATCATGCATTAGCAAAAGTGGGTTTGTATTAAGAATTCAAACATATGCACACAAGACTTCGCTATCTACCGTACCGCCTCAGTGGAACAAATTGGGCACACACACAACTAAGCAAACCGAGAATAAACTTGCGCTTTGTGGTTGCACCAGTCAGAGAGACAAAGCGGTAAAAACCAATAAACTCTGATCATGTGCTAGTCTCATTGCCTTCATTATTTTGGTTGATAAGCAATTAAGTCAGCATAGTAATGCTTTAAAGAAAAATGATACAAGTAGGAAAACCGAGAAGTATTTCTCCATTCGCTAGCTAAAGGCGCATGCCCCACCTCATTCTACCCCAAAGCATTTAGCCCGGTACAAGCGAATAAGAATACATTTAACTGCTTATTCAAGCGTCTGTCCGAGAATTAGCGCCCCAAGGGAGTTACGCCCACGGCCTGCAGTTGAACTAGTGATTGATTGATTTATCAATCTGACTACATACTCAAGGAGTCAGCCCATTAGCGTTCCAATGCTTTGCGCCCGGTGCCAACAGTTGGATTATTTATTAATTGATTCGTAAATGTAACTGCGTACTCAGGGCGTCAGGCCGAGTATTAGCGTCCTAAGGCAATTAAGCCTGGGGCCTGCAGTATAAGTCTTAATTTGTTGTTTTTTAAATATAATATCAAGTAATGTCATACATTTCATTTCTTTTAACTTGCAAATATAATTAAAGTAGACATAAATCGCAAAAATGTTAGGGCTCCATTAATGCTCCAACTTTATAGATATGCAAACATAAAACCTCATTAATATCTCTATAATAAATTAATTAGAGTATAATCAACTGAACGTCTAATTGTGCAATGTAACAAATAATGAAATAGCAATTAAGTAACAAAATAAACGCATCTCATTACTGATCTAGTTGACACGTATGTTGTAGCAAGTACATGTTTTTTAGTGAGTTGTATCTCACCGGGAGCCTTGATGTGTATATAGGATACACATCATGTCGGGCACTCAGTTCGTCCCAGTATGCATAGGGTGCGCTGGTGTTGTAACATGGTGGACAGAGGAACGCACCGTTATGTGGAGGATAGAGGAAATAAAATACCATATGCGGATCAAAAAGTGACTGGTCAGAGTACAGACAACGTTCCACTTGGTACTATCTTGTCGCAACGCCAGTAAATCAGCCTTAAATTGCATCGGATCAACGGTGACAGCACTCGTATCAAAAACGGACTACTCTTTCGTAACATGGAACGTTAGATCTGTATATTTACCAGGTGCACTGCAACCACTGCTGAATGAGATGAACATATAAGGGTCAATATACTGCCAGCGGAAGAAACTAATCTGATTGGTAACGATGTCAATGACAAACATACACTTTCTTCACAAGCTGCAAGTCGTCAGATATCCCTTAATATTGACTGGCATTTATTGTGGACAATAAGTTCAAACAAATAACAGACTTCAAGGCAGTTAATGAATGGATATGTGCTTTATGCATTAATAAAAAATTCTTCAACATCTGGACAGACTGCTCTTACACGACAGTAAAATTTTTTAAGCAAACTTTCACGACCGAATCGCCTGGAAATTGGCTAACGAAGGAGTAACATTATGATACAGCCTACACACAAAGAACTTCCCGTCAACCAGAAACCTCATCATATGCTTCACATCACAAACATCATATTCCCCTTACATAAAAAAGAAGACAGGCTATATTGTGAAAATTACAGAAGATGTGCTCAACTTAAAATATCATACAGGTGGTGTTATTTTGATATTAAAAGAAAAATGCCATTATTTTATATAAATGATCGGATATTTATTTCATCTAAAGAGGAAGGTATGCCGATAATAGTGAAAAAAAGCATCAGGCAAACGACCACCATGACCACGCTTACAGGATCATATCCTTTTCATGTGATTCTCCATAACCAAATCGCAAAGTTACTGCCCTATGTCCTCGATAGCCCCACGAATTCCATCTTTGAGGTCTTGAATCGACGCTGGGCTGTTGGCGTAGACCTCTTTCACGTGGCCTCAAAGGAAAAAGTAGTAAGGTGTTAAATCACAAGATCTCGGTAGCCAATTAATCTTCTCTTCGAGAGATAACATGGTCCGGAAACTTTTCCCGTAAAAGATGAATGGTTTCGTTGCTTGTGTGACGCGTAGCGCCGCCTTGTTGAAAGCAAACGTTGTCCAGATCAATTCCCTCCAATTTCGGCCATAAAAATTATTAATAATCTCTCGATAGCGCAATCCATTCACTGTGACTGTTGCTCCAGCCTCATTTTCGAAAATGTAAGGTCCAATGACTCCGCCGGACCATAAACCGCTCCAAACAGTCACACAATGAGGATAGAGAGGCTTTTCAACAAAAACTCTTGGGTTTTCCGAGCCCCAGATGCGACAAACGAAGTCGCCGAGGTAGAAATGGGCCTCATCACTCAAGATGATGTTTCGATGGAATTCCGGATCATTTTCATGCATTTCATGGACCCAATCAGCAAAGACACGACGTTTGTTTTTGATTATCGACTGGCTTGAATTCTTGTGTTGACTGAACTTTACAAGCGTTAAGATCCAAATCTTTATGCAAAATACGATGTGATGACGTTTGTGGAATGCCTGGGTTTTCTCCAACACATTCGGCTACAGCGGCAATATTCTCGGCTGTTCTTGATTGACGTGCACGGGTTTTATTCTTCACATCACTAAGTTGTCCCAAAAGCTCGAATTTTTCCATCAATTTCTGTATTGCGGTCCGACAAGGTGCTTCACAACGACCCAAAAATGTTCGAGTTTTGCGAACCATTTCTGCCAAATTTTCACCATTGTTTTTAGTGAATTTTAATAATTTTAATGCATTTTTGATGCGTGTATCATTCCATTTTTATTAAGTGGTCGGTTACTCATCAAATGTCAAAAAATAACAGCTTCAAAAGTGACATCTACCGAAATAGCGGGCTATTCAAAATAACACCCCTCTCAAGTGCTGTCGAAAGTCATTGGGTGAAAAGTATAAAAATGGTTGTCGAAGTAGTCTACGATAGACCATATTTTGTATTTTGAGTAAAATCGGTGCTTGAAAAGTCGTGGGAATATAGTACCGATAAACACTAGCTCTTCATTGACTTCAAGCAAGCATACGACAATGCTGACAGAAAGGGCCTATACGAAGTGTGTTCAAAAGTAAGGTGAGTTTGTATTTTTAGGAAAAAAAAACATTTCTTCATGCGTCGATATATTGTTGCCCCCTTCAAAGTAATCAATACACTTGTGCCAACACTTTTTCTAAACCTTGAAGCAGTTCTCATAAGCACTTTACGAGTTCGAGCTCTTCCAATGATGCAGTCTTTTTCTCTTCAATCATAAAGTCACATGGGTTCAAATCCGGTGAATATGGTGGCTGAGGTATGATTCTGGTTTTGTTTTTTACCAAAAAATCCTTAATCTTTGATCGGTTTTCTCGATAGCAACAAATCGCTGAGCACGTAAAATACTTCTAACCGTTATGCCTCTCACAAACAAACTGAACATATTATATAGCTGAAACTGTAAATATATGACAACATAAAAAACATCGATAATTTAATGTACGTTGCCCGCGGAATTCGAAAAGTCACCTTACTTTTTGTATACACTACGTACAATATAATGCTCAACTTTGGCATCCTTACTAAACTTGTTGGCATGACCAAGGCCACTATGCTAAACAACGAGTTTCAGGTCTTAGTTATCGGAGATTGGATGAAAAGTTTCCCAACAAACTCAGATCTAAAACAGGGGATGGGCTTGCCCCAACTTTGTTCAATATTGCTCTGGAACATGTGGTTAGAAAAACGCTACTGGTCACCACGGGTAAGCTATTTTATAAGTCAACGCAACTATATGCATATGCCAATAATGTTGGTTTAATTGGTTGAATCAATTTCAAATGTTAAGGAAGTCTTAGTGCGGTTGGAAAAAGAAACGATAAAAGTCGGCATTATGGTCAATGTAACTAAAATCTATGACCCAAATAAGGCAAGAAATGCTGTACAAGAAAGCCTAACCTACAAGACTGCAACCTAGAAACTGTTGATAGCTTGAAATATGGAAACAAAAAAGCGTAGAAAACAAAGCCTACTTTTCAGTATTTCCGATGCTAAGATGCAGAGATGCTCACAAAGAAAATAACTTCCACATATACAAGTCACTAATAAAATCCATGCTGCTCTATGCACGGAAAACCTTGGCTTTCATAAATGTATTGCAAAGTGCTCAGGAAAAAATTTGCCCCAGTCAACCATGGAGCAGAGTGAAGACTTCCTTATAATGCCAGTTGCGTTACGGATGCGCAATCTTTATGACGATTCAAGTGTATCTGCATTCGGGAAGGCACGCAAACTGCAATGGGAAGTACATGGGGGGCGAACGAAAACTGCCTCCTTTTCTGCATTGGACTACCAATCAATATATCTAGCTGGCACTAAATAATAATGAACAGAAGGGAAAAAAATCTTTTTTGAGCCGAGGTGATCGCTTTGTGTAATGCCTACAATGTAAGGTAATTAACATGTAGATAATTACTATTGTAAACTTTACTTTTTAAGTTTATGTATTCACAGCCCATCGTTGGAGCAAAAAGACATCGTGGAAAGTAGTGGACCCTGACAGCAACAGCTTCAGGCATACCGGACTCCAATCATCCTCGCTTTAAACAATATGGGTGAAGACCCAAAAATGACTCTTCTCGTACCCGAAAAGGATTGATACAGCACTATCACTCACATATTACGATGGCGGATGGCTAAGCTTGTAAACGCAACTACTTTCGCGAAAGAACACACTCCCATATCAAGCACGGAAGTGTTCTATTTTGCAGCTAATACTCTACAGGGAGCCAACAACGGGTCAACGAATTTGGGTGATGTAAACACTCGAAATATTAAATCAGCATTATCTTTCGCGGATAAACTCAAAATCACGCCTAGAAGCATCTTATTAGTGCAGGTGCCAGCAATGCATTTCACTCCTCACTCGACCGTATACGCGAACAAGTCTTCAATACTTCCAATTTCAGACTGTTTCACGCGACCAAGCTTCCAAAAACTTCTTATTCGCATCGGATTTCGCAAGCCTGACACGTTTGTAAATATAAACAATCAGTCCAAACGTCAGTTCTATCTTGTTGCAGTAAACCAGTTCAAGAATCGATCGAGACTCGAATCAATTGAGATTGTTCCATATATATATTCGAGTTCGGTTGGAGGTTCCACTAAGCACAAGTAGTCGCAGTTCAGGAAACTGTGACCTGAAAGACTTTGTTGCCAATTCCAAATTGGAAAAGAAAGGTGGATGGCCGGTCGTCCTCCCTTTCGATTAACGGATTATAGCCGTGGATGTGAAATATTCTATTGTGAACTAGAAACTTAGTGAGTGTGTGACCGAAAAACTAGTAAGAGAAAATTCAGTAGCCTAAGTATTTTTTTAAATGGACATTGGAAGACGATGAAGCCGCCAAGGTAAGCGTAGAGTTGTTGTCTACGTGGATTGTCTACGTGGAAATTCACGATTGATTGAAGCCCTTGAGAGGATGCTTTTGTTCGAAGGACAAGTTTTGGGGAATTTGTGTGGGAAGGAAATTAATAACGAAGCCCGCAGCATAGGAGAACTAATCGAATCAAGAGTCTATTCAACCTTTTGGAGAATTTGAGTGGGGGGGTAAATTTAAATCGAAATCCCCGACTCTAAGGACTATCGAACTGGCGCAGCAATCGGAGTTCTGCGAAACGGGGGGTCCGGTACGGAAATAGTGGACAAGTGGTAGCAGAAAGGGGCCCCAACGGTATCGCGCAGAAAGATCTTGCATTGTAATTATTCTGGTCTTGATTGGAATACAAGAACTAATTTTTTTCCTTGTTTTCCTTCTCAATTTTTCTTAATTTTCAGCGGTATCTTGACTCTGGAGGAGGTAAGTAGATGAAGCGGTACGAATTAAACCTGGTGCTCCGACGGCAGTAGAGAGTGGTTTCTTTTCCTTTTTTTCTTCTTGGGTCCCCTCGCAACTGCGCTACGTTGCCGAATTAGGTAAGAAGGTGTGGAGGGAGCGTATTGGGTGATTTGAACCGATATTCTCCTGGCCGCGTTCTCGCTTGGCGGCTTTGGGGGTCCACTGGCACTCACTCCCGTTCCTCGCGGGGCTATCTGAGACCGAGGTATCCTAGCCAAAGCAGCCATCACAAACACTCGAAGCCACTGTGTGGTGCAGCGTTCACGGGAGAGGATTGATCGGGACGTATTTTTTGATGACGCCATCGGCAAAACGGTCGGTAATTGTTACTGGCAAATGCTACAAGGCAATGATAAACGACGTTTTATTGCCGAAATCGCACGAGTGGGACTTCGTGAACATGTGGGTGCAAAAAGACGGTGCTACCGCACACACAGCACGAGCTGTACCAGCAGTGTTCATAAAGCTATTCACAAAGTCATCCAGTATATTTGGCAACAAGAAGATATGCCAAATGAGTAGAGCCAATCAACTATATTCTTTATCAACACAAAACGTGACAAGTTACCATGCAAAAACTATGGAGGCATGTCACTACTATTTACGGCGTACAACATATTTTCAAAGATCTTCGAAAACTAAATTGGATCAAACAGCAAAAGTATTATTGTGGAGTATCAAGGTGGCTTTAGAATAGGTAGATCGACAATATACCAATTCTTTACAGTCAAGCAGGTACTTGAGAAACGCTAGGAGTTCAACATAGATGTACACCAAATTTTCGTTGATTTTGAGCCAGCATATGACAGTACTGTGCCAAATAATGCTTTGTTTTGACATCCCAGTCGAAGCAGTCTGTCTTACCAAAATGATAATGACATCAATTATTTCACGAAACCCTAAAAACTACCTCAAAAACATAAAATACCTCACTTGGCGAATACAAAATCAAAAATGTTGCCAAATTAGCGTACCTAGGTGCCATTAACGAGCTGGAGGACTCAACGATTGTAAGACTGCGGGAGCTACAATGAGCTGGCCACGAAAATCGTATAGACGAAGAACGGATACCTAAAAATTTATTCGTTGGGAGAACTTAAGGACAAAGACCATTGGTTCGCCGAAGAGAGTTAATCGCTGCTCAGATTTCAAAATGGGGGGACGCGGTTAATGAACCGAAACAGTTGGATGTATTTTTTGCAGGAAGCCAAGGCCGAATAGGGGTTTTAGTGCTACGAAGATGCAGAAGAAGTATTGATGTTCATATAACCTAATGATATACGAATTTTCATCAATTTGTTTTTTTTTTTGGGCTGGGTAAAATGAATTTTATAAATGCCTGCTAGTTTTGCATTCTGTCTGCCCGTTCGTCTGTCGTGCGACGCAGTAAGTTTCCACAGAAACTATAGCAGCTAGAAATCTCAAATTCCGTGGAAAGGTCAAAGGTCGTGGTCTTCGAAAAGTTTAGATCTTATCAGGCACCTTATGCTGAAATGGCCATCACACTTTTTGTATCAAAGGTAATTTGGGGGGTTTTAAATGAAAAGTCTTGGTAAACATTTTCAAAATCTGAAAGAAAAAAACCATTTTATGCATCAAGGCGTCCAGAGGGAGGCAAAATGTTAAAAAATGTTGGGTCCCCTCCTCGCAATTGGATACTTTTTAGCTGATATGCCTAGAATAAATCGTGTAAATGGGTACAAGATTAAAGGTAACTATAAGTAGAAGGGCAGCAAATAATTTAGATATCAAAATTCACTCAACTTTCTTTATAATGGTATAATTTGTCAATTTTAGGTTTTTCTCCCATAAAATCAAAACGGTAACCTTGAACTTCTTAAAGTTGTACACAATACAGTACAGTAATGTAGATTAATATAATATCCTTATGTTCTAAAAATGTTATGGAAATCAGATCATAATTAAGTGAGTTAAAGCCATTTCAATTGTATTGAATTACAACAAAAGCAACACGTTTTGATGGTTAATACATATTTCAAATCGACCTTGACACTCTTATTTTCCTTTCTGATGGATTGGAAGAGATCGTTAAAAAAGAAATCCCTCCACCATTGACACCACCAGATGCTTGAGGATGTTTTTTTATGTTCAAGGAGAGCCAAAACATAGTGTGCTCCTCGGTTCCAGTTGTCAAACGATGCAAGCATCTCTCCAATTATAGTCAATCGTGTAAATGCCATTACAGCCACTCCCTACTTATCAGCTGTTGCCTTATTTTGCTCAACCAATATGCCCAAGTATTTCACTACTACTTTAGATTCAAACAGCATTTCCCCAATACTGATAGATTGTCTTCTTTGTCAGAATGACAACTTTGGTAGTCCCTCACTCGGTGCATTAGCACACTTAGTCTAAGTTATACACATTGAATCGTGCATCCAGGAACTAGTGCTGCAGCATGATCTTCAAAGAAGCTGATCAATTGTAGGTCATCTGGCAAGTCAAACCTTAGTAGACGAGTATACGAGATATCCCACAAGCCAGGATCAAAGAAGGAGCCCTAAGCAGTACCCGATTCAACTTACATCAGTAACTTTCGTTCCTATCGTAAAGCAGGATACAATTCATCAAATAGTCCCTCAAAATCCTCTTAAGATACTCTGGAATTCGGAAAGGATTTTCCTACGCTTCCAAAATATCTGCTCATCTAAAGGAGCTGAAAGTATTTCTAATGTCAAGAGTAACCAACAAGACAACCCGTTAGGAGGAACTGCTGTGTGCCTCTCCACGCTGGATTCCGGTCATGACTTCCTGGATTGCATCGATGATAGGGTGGCCTACTCTGCAGCTGTACTGCTGTGAAGATAGGTCGCAGCTATACTGCTGTGAAGATAGGTAGCATGACTCGCATGCCTTCTCTTTGCTACTCAGCATGCGCTCTACTAAATTCCAGCACTCTTGAAATACTCTTTCACAATAGCAAGCGTTAAACGTACCGAAAGACCATGAGCAACACCTCAGCTAAAATCCCATCGGGCCCTGAAAACTTTCTTGCCTTCACAGACAAGACTGTAACACCCAGTTCAATCTTTGTAAACTTTGGCATTTCACTGGAAATTCATTGTGTATGGCATCAACATGGGTGGATTGTGCAGAAAAGAAGCCCGCGTAATGTCGTCCACTTTTTCCGCATGAGTAGTGAGGTTAGTTATAAGAGAAGTTAAGTCAATAGGAGTATGCTTCTGTCGAAAAGGATTGGTAAGAAAACTATGTGAAATAGACATTTCAAGTGGTCAATTTAAAGAAAAACAACGTTTACTACAATTTGAACGGGTGTGGTTCTATTGTAATACCGCTGATGCAATTGACTTAACATAATCTTAAAGATAGCTATGTTACTAAATTTATCTAAGAATCCTATCAATATTGTAGTGCGTACTTCGATAGAAAGCTCATAATATAGACTATCCACGTGTGATGTTGTTGTAATTGATGATAGTATAAACAATGGCTATAGCTTCTTTGAAAGCAGCTAGATGCGTATAAAACTTGCAAGTTATATGTATCTATTAATCACTAGAATTAAACGGTATATATATATGATTCTATTGAAGAAAATGTAATATTTTCAAATCATATTACTATAAAGTTGAGCAAATTTTGACTTCTAAGATATTTTTTGTTGCTTCGTTTATAAATTTGTTTCATATCTCTTATATCAAAAGTATCCAACCGCGAAGGTGGACATACATTTTTCCTATGTTTTCCCTTCTTCTGTAGCCCTCAATTCAAGTAATACATTTTTAAGTTCTTATCAAGGCCTTTCATTTGAGAACTCATATAACTGCTTTTGGTGAAAAAAACGTTTAAGGGTCACCTTTTTGTATGGAAGATCCTCCTTCAGACCTTTTGAAAAAATGTTTATACCCATACTTTCAAGAAATTCATTTATAAAGGTTGGTGTACTATATGTTGCTGCCATTGTTTTGAAGAAAAACTCGTCTATCAGATGTACCAATGGGCAGATTGGTAGTGATTTTAAAAGGGTTTATTGGGTGTCAAAGCCTCAACAACGTATTAGCGTCTACCTTGAATAGATCATTTATGAATTTGTGACATTTTTCATCGCCTTTAGTATTTAGTACAGATGCCATTAAACTACTTATCAAGTTTATTTCTGCATTCCTTAATATACGAGTATGTTAGCTTCCTTTTATTTAAGACTACACCTCCTTTCGGTCCTTCGCTTGAAAATACCCAGAGTATCTCATTATCTTGACCGTAGCGCCACTTGAGAAAGTATTATGATCAGTACCCCGCTTGACCGTGGGTCCATGCACCCAGCTGGAATACGTTTTGATTTTAATCACGTTACGTATCATAACTGAACGGGCTTATAGTTCGTTATAAGAGTCACTCAAAACAAATTTCGTTGCCACCAACGAGATTTGAACCAAGGGCCTTCGGCTTACAGGGTGAGCACTCTAACCGCGGGTTACTACATGCCCTAATGTAAAAGTCTACATTCCATAAGTTAGATATAAAACCCTTCTGGCAGGAGCACACTCCTGCCCACTTTCATTATAGATAGATAATGCTTATACCTATTAAATAAGAGGTTCATTGATGTACTACACTTGCAAATATTTCTATTCACTCATTCTTCAGTTTGAACTAATGTTTCCAAAATATCAAGATTTTTTAAAAGCTCTTTTAAAACTAAACACCATTGAATAGCATAACACAACTTTGATTACAAGGAGATTTAATTTAAGATTCACCAAAGAAGAAAGGAGCGATCAAAGGCAACTGCTATTGAGTACAAGTCCATATGCTTGAAATCCACGCATATGCATTTCGCTTTATGTAATTACGATTCAAGAGAATGTGCTCCAGCTGCGATTCAAAAAACTGGATCACTTTTGTCACTACTGTAATCTACTTTTTCAAACGTTTCACAATTAGCTGTATAATAGGAAATCACATATCCTACGCTGCTCAGAAAAAAGACAGAATAAAAGCACATGTCGACATTCTTTGTACTGAAAAATGTTGTACCGGACGTGAACCTTCCTACACATGGATAACAGAATCTGTGTCGTTGAGTTTTTATTCGCCGTAGACGCAACATGGAAAGCGTTTTACTATTCAAAACGGTCCGGCAGTTCCCTGAAAAGGATTTAAAAATTTAAAGCTAGTACTGCTACTACAACGTATCGTGCACAGCAAATGTCTTGAATAATGCAGGATTGCTATATCGTCCGTTTCTGCACATGTAGTCAGCAAGCACTTCAAACAATACATGGAACAGCGTTAATTTTTACGGATGAGTCCAGTTTTGCAGTGTCGTTGAAGGTATTAATGAATTCTGAACTATTAGATGGTTCCATGAATTTGTATTCATTTTTGATAAATCTAGTTTTCTACTGCCTAGTGAAACATGATGTACAAAAACGATTTGTTTGCAAGCCGTCTTTGCAGACTTATTGAATCAATTCACCCACTCCTTCATCAGAAATGACATATTTTGGTAAAATTATTAATAATTGGATAGAGGCACTAAAAGCCACAAATACTTAGGAGCTTACTTCTTTAATGTAAATTTCTCGAGAGAAATTTACGTATTGCGGAGAGTATCATATATATATACACACACATATATATATATATATATATATATATATATATATATATATATATATATATATATATATATATATATATATATATGTATAAGGTGTTACGGGTTACGTATATTCGAATTTCGATTTTTTTTGTGGCGTTATGATGGTACTCATGTCTGTCACTTATGCCGACAAGCTCGGCCATTTTGAATGTTCACTTGATTGGTGATAGCTGCTTTACTTGCACGTGTTTTCAATCGTCTTCGATTTTTACTTATTCAAAAAAATGGATCAAAGAACGTGTATCAAATTTTGTGTGAAAAACGAAATTAAGTGCGCGGATGCATTCCGAATGTTGACTGTGGCATACGGAGAAGCTACCTTGGACCGAAACAACGTTTATCGGTGGTACAAAATGTTTTTAGAAGGCCGAGAAGATGTGAACGACGAAGAGCGTGCCGGACGCCCGAGCACTTCAACAACAGACGAAAAAATTAATGAAGTGGAGAAAATGGTATTGCCAATCGTCGAATCACCGTTAGAGAAGTTGCTGAGGACCTAAACATATCGATTGGCTCGTGCCATTCGATTTTTATCAACGATTTGGGCATGAGACGGGTCGCCGCGAAATTCGTACCAAAATTGCTCAATATCGACCAAAAACAGCAACGCATGAACATTGCTAATGAGATGTTAAACTCTGTCCGCGACGAACCAAATTTGCTCCAAAGGGTCATAACTGGTGACGAATCGTGGATTTATGGTTATGACGTGGAAACCAAAGCTCAATCATCTCAATGGAAGCTGCCGCATGAACCAAGACCGAAAAAAGCGCGCCAAGTTCGGTCGAATGTGAAAGTTTTGCTGACAGTTTTCTTCGATTGCAGGGGCGTGGTGCATCATGAGTTCTTGCCACAGGGAAGAACGGTCAATAAGGAATATTACCTGCAAGTTATGTGCAATTTGCGCGAAGCAATCCACCAGAAACGCCCGGATTTGTGGGAGAACAAAAATTGGCTTTTGCACCACGATAACGCCCCTGCTCACACATCGTTGCTTGTGCGCGACTTTTTGGCCAAAAACAACACACTAATGATGCCGCAGCCACCGTATTCCCCAGATCTGGCCCCCTGTGACTTTTTCTTGTTTCCTAAACTGAAGAGGCCCATGAAAGAACGACGTTACGCTACGCTTGACGAGATAAAGACGGCATCGAAGGAGCTGAACAAGATTATAAAACATGATTTTTTGAAGTGCTTCGAAGATTGGAAAAACCGTTGGCACAAGTGTATAATATCTCATAGGGATTACTTTGAAGGGGACAAAATAGATATTCATGAATAAATAAATAATTTTTGAAAAAAACCAAAATTCGCGATATTTTTTGAACACATCTCATATATATAAAGTCGCAATTTTGATCCGATGTATTTAAATTTGATTTTAAGATAGAAAGCAATTAGATCTAGAAACTTTGACATTTTGGTGGTCATGCATGAGCAATTTTCAAAATGGTTGCGGTTTAAATATGCGACTTTTCCAGGTTTTCGTGGCCCTTTAGCGGTCACATTTTCCAACGGATTTTGATGAAACTTGAGATTATGGATTTTTCGTCTAAGTTCTTGTGTTATGCAGAAAATTTTTTTAAATCGAATGAAAAATAAAACATTCAAAATTGCGGCCCCCAAAGGTCAGAAGGCAAGCGCAATTCGCTATTTTAAATGCAACTGAAATGATGAATAATTTTCATGGAAACGTTTTAAATTACTTAACTTGGAAGTATTTATAAAGCAGACCATTTTCAGGATATTGTTAAAATATTTTTACAATACCCTTAAAAAATTATGAAATCGTGACTTGTCTGTCTGCCCGTCCATTTGTTCGTGCGTCACAGTAAGTTTTCTCGCAAACCACATGAGCTAGAATGAGGAAATTTTCTAGATAGGTCAAAAGTGGTGCCTCTCGAAATTTGCAGTGCAAGAAAATATTGTAAAGTGTTTAAGGGGGCCTCCCCATACAGGGGGCAACTTAAACTTTTTTTTATTTCTGTAGTCCTCTAGCAGTCAAGTTTCTCAACAGATTCCAATGAAATTGGAGATTACAAGTTATTAAAGCAAGTTAATTTAACCAGCAAAAAAATTATGCAAATCGGATGACAAATGAAAAAGTCGAAAATTTACAGCTTAAATTTTTAGCGGCCATTTTCAATAAAAATTCAAAATGGTGGCTCCTAATGGTTCAGAAAAGAATTGAAAATATTTATATTAATAGCAACGCAAGTGCTGTTTAAACTTTTATGGAAATCTTTTGAAATTATCTATTTGAGCTATTTCAGTCGACAAGTTATCACCTTTGCGTGGTAACTACTTTGAAATGTATAAACAACAAATGTGAGAAGGCCAACACCTGTATTTATATGTTTTAACAATTTATTATCTGCCGATTTCAATATGTGATCCATAAATGTGCAACTCAATTGAATCAGCAAAATATTTGCGCCTCTATAAAGGGTCTTTAAATACAATCGTCGACGGATTCTTTTCATGTCAATAAATATCCATATGGTGTTACGAAAATTGCAGTAAGAAGATTAGTAGTAGGCAAGCCAAACTCTGAGAAATTTACCTTTCCGGCTGGTGCTGCCAACGGGGATTTTTTTCTATTCAAGCTATTTGTGACAACTGTACAAGTTACTAAATAGACTTTTCATAGTACTAAGAACACATGTAAGGAGCCGTCTTCTTTGGCTGAATTTATTGTATAGAAATTCCAGCTAATTTTTTTTTTCTATATTTGTGCGAAAGTTACTGTAAGCTATGATGCGATGAACAATTGAGCAACGGGAAATAAGTCTTTCTATCATAATTCACTGGTTTCTATCGAAAGTATTAAAGTTCAGACTCAACTCCTGAAAGCATCCAGAGGGAATACTGCTTAGAGAACAGCATTTGCATAATCTTCGTTAATTAAGAATATCCTGAACAAGAGAGCGAAAAGACCCTAGAAAGATAATAAATTTAATATTAAAGGCATTCATTTTATTCAAACGTGAGCTTAATTATCAGAAGTAGTATTGAATTTATTTCTTCAAAGCGTTGAACTCTGGACTAGAGGAGCTTAACAAGTGGAGTAACTGGGTTTTATCAATTTATTTTTTTTCCAGAGTATCAATTGCTGAGATCTCCTGCAATGATATTTGATTGTGTGTATGTGATGCGACGTGAGACAATCCACTCATGTAATAGTTCTTAATAAGTACTGTGGTAGTTGATAAATTAGATAGGATAAGGTCTGATAAATTAATTAAGGCAAACGTATCGAGCAAGTTAGGGCTTTCTTGGGAAAATCAAATTATAAAGGAATTGTACAGAATTTGTGCGGAATTACGTAATTTTTCCGGAAATCTTTTTGAAATTGGTGGGAAAGGAAAGGAAGTAAAGTGCCTGGACAATGTGCGTGGAACAAGTGCAAGAAGGAGGACGAGTGAAATGAAAGGAGTGGCCAAAGGCGTTAAATTCGAATTGAAATAATTGGTGGGAAAAAATTATTACCGTTAATCTTTATGAACTGTCATTCTTTCATTCTTTACAGTACAATTATTTTTCTTTATGGTTCTATCTTGGGATCTGTGGGCATGGGGGAAAATAACGAGTATGAGGAGCTTTCCGCCCCGGATTCAAGCTTCATGTTAAAAGCCAAGAAAATTTTTCTGTGAGAAGTTTGGGGAGACATAAAGGAAGAGCTCATTTTGGACTTGCTTGCTATTTGCAAAATTCAACTGTAAGTGTCGGAGGTTTTTCAGTGACATGGAGATGAGCGAACAGGGAGTTCTACGGACAGTGTAAGAGACTATTGTAAGGCCAGAAAAGGAAGCGAGCAAAAGGTCAATAAGAGCTCTAACTCCCAAGACTCTTGAAATGAGCGAGCGGGATATTCCCCAGCTCAAAAAGTTAGCAAAAGTAGTTTCTACCAGTTTTTCGAGGATCATACCCAAACTGGGTGGAAGGCCAAATCTTGAGAGTAGCAAAGGGAGATCTAAGCCCTAGCAGCCAAGTATGTCTGCTACCAAAAAAGAGAGGGTGCCTCCTACAGTGTGCTATAGGCTTGACCTGAAGACCTTCAGAGATAGTATTAAAAGGGCTTGTACATGGAATTCTGCTAAGGAGCCATAAACTTCGCTCCTCCTCAAAACGGCTGAGGTTCATACCAGCCTATTTACTTTTCTGAAGTGTGCGAAAGGGCCTTGTTACACTTACATTATATTCTGTATCATTTGCAAGGTTAAGGGACACCCTATGATTTTCAGAGGTTGCCCAAAAGCGAAAAAAGTTGAGGAGAGGAGGAAGAATCTCCAGAAGAACCGCTAATATAAAGCATACCGCCCGAAAAGGAATCTCGTACTGTAGCAATACAGCCTATATGGCAAGCTAAAAATGGGCAAAATACGGTTTTGACCACTATTGACTGCCAACAATTTATCGGGTGTGACTTGTTCACACTCATTCGAAAAGTGGTCTCATTCATCCCCCTGTTCAAAAACTAACTAGTTCTAGTAAAAGAAAAGCTGTGTCTTTTGAATTTGCCTTCAAAGTGTGCTACCGTGATGAGTTCCATTAAGCTCTCCATCCTCAACATATGTGCACTAGAAGAAATTCTGCTCAAGAATGCTAAAAAGCCCATAGACCAGACTTCTTGCTTATATCAGAAACAAGACTCAAAGAAAGACACAGAGTGTATCTGGGCCATGATGATCCAGAGGAAATTCTTGGAGTTGCTATAGCTCAAAAAGATCACCTGAAAGTCTAAAGGTCTGAAATGTATTGAAGCAGCGATAATAAGCTTCATGCTAGGAGGGTGCACTTCTGCATTTGTGGGGATCCATGTTTGACATGGATATTGGGAGAGGAAACTCATAACGACTTGGAAGCAGTGCTTATTCTGTGCCGAAAAATCAATTTCTATTCCATTCGAGGTGATTTCAATGCAAAGCATCCCTCACGGGGTAATATTGCGTCAAATAGCTATGGAACAGCCATTTCTAACTGGGTTCAATCAATTATGGATCTCATATTGGTTGCCCCAACAGAGCCCATCTTTTGCCGAGCTTGTCCATTATTGACTTTGGAGTTGGAGGAATTTCGAGTTTGGAGTTCTTGACACCGAATCTGACCATCTTTTGGTTGAGCAGACCTTAAGAGTGAAAAAGGGTATGAAACTTGAGGTTGCAGATACTCAACATTTCATTTCATACAAGTGTATCAATAGAGAAGCAGCTAGTGCTGACCTTGATGGAAAATTGTAAGATTTCCTGCAAGCGATGAGGGACTCGTAAGTATAAATTCAACTCTGGATTCTGTCATTTCAAAGATCTCCATTGAAAAGTCCTTGACAAATTACTTTTATCGAGATTTACTAAACGACATACTGGAGCTTCAATGTGGATGTAGTCAGCTTAGAAAGCTACTCGCAAGGATCTACCAACGCGATACAAATATGGCCAGCTGGGAGTATGAACGTATTTATCCAGTGACTGTGTCTCTAAATCGAATGATTTGAGGAGAACCATGACTTTTGCTAACGAGCGATTTGAACAGGCCATGTAAAGTATGAAACCAGGTTCTTGTAGGTTTGCTCCTATCAAAAGGGTAACTAGCAGAAAAAAGCTTCCTGAGGTCCTCACTTATGATGAGTCCATGCTCGCGGATGACAAAACTATTGGTGACTTTATTGCAAAATATTTAGCGAAAGTTCTACATGGAAAGAAAGCAAGTGAATCGTTACTTTTAATTTATCAATAAAAAAAATCCCCGTTGGCAGCACCAGCCGGAAAGGTAAATTTCTCGTATGTAGCGTAAAGTTTCGAAAAAGAATTTGGGTTGCCTACTACTAAACTTCATTCTGCAATTTTCGTAGTACCACATGGGTATTTATTAACATAAAAAAATCTGGCCACGTTCGTTTTCAGAGACCTTTTATCGGGGCGCAAATATTTTGCTAATTAAATTGAGTTGCACACGTATGGATTACATACTGCAAATCCGCGGATAATAAATTGTTGTAAACATTCAAATACCGGTTTTGTCCTTCTCGCATTTGCTGTTTACACAGTTCACAGTGGTAACCACACAAAGGCTTAAATAGCTCGAATAGTTAATTTGAAAAGATTTCCATAAAAGTTTAATCAGCACTTGCGTTGCCATTAATATATACATTTTCAATTTTTTTTTTGAATTATGAGGGCCGTCATTTCGATTTTTATTGAAATCGGCTGCTAAAAATATTAAGCTGTAAATTTTCGACTTTTTTATTTGTCATTCGATTTGCATAATCAAATTAAATTAACTTGCCTTAATAACTTATAATTTCAAGTTTCAACGGAATCTGTTGAGAATCTTGGCTGCTAGAGGGCTACGGAAATAAAAAAAATTGTATGCCACCCCCCCTGTATGGGAAGACCCGCCTGTATGGGGAGACCCCCCTTAAATACCTTAAAATATTTTCTTGCACTGCAAATTGCAAGAGGCACCACTTTTGACCTACGTAGAAAATTTCCTCATTCTAGCTCATGTGGTTTGCGAGAAAACTTGTTATGACGCACGAACAAACGGGCGGACGGACGGACAGACAGACAAGTCGCGATTTTATAATTTTTTAGGGTATTGTTAAAAATATTTAACAATATCTTAAAAATGATCTGGTTTATAAATTCTTTCAAGTAAAGTCATTTCAAACGTTTCCATGAAAAATATTCATTATTTCAGTTGGCACTAAAATAACGAATTACGCTTGCCTTCAGACCTTTGGGGGCCGCCATTTTGAATGCATGCATTTGATTTTGGATTATTTTAAATCTTTGTATGCTAGGACCTCATCAATCAATGTACTATCTCGTTCAAATAGGAGTTTCACTCTAGACAGGGCAAAATAATTCAATTTTTAAAGAAAATGGCAGCTAAAAATATTTGGCTTTAAATTTTCGACTTTTTTATTTTTCATTCAATTCTAATAATTTCGTGCAAAATACAATAACAGTACAGAGATCCATAATCTCAAGTTTCATCAAAATCCGTTGGAAAATGTGACCGCTAGAGGGCCACAAAAACATGAAAAAAAACGCATATTTAAACGGCCGCCATTTTGAAATTTGCAAATGCATGATCACCATTATATCAAAGACTGTAGGTCTAAGTAATGTCTATCTTGAACCTAAGTTTCATATATGTCGAATCAAAATTGCGACTTTTAAAAGCCTTTGAAATTTTGAGTTTCAACTGGCCGCCATTTTGTTTTTTGCAACTTGACCTCCAGTTTTTTTACGTAATTCTTTAGATACTTATAATTCCTATTAAGCTACCGAATTTCATGAAAATCTGTTGAAAGCTTTGACCAATATTACAGCAACAAAATTTTGCAAGTTTTTTGACCGACTTTGGATTTTTTATTGTGACCGACTTTGGATTTTTCATTGTGAGATTCATCACATACATCAATGAACCTTTGTACCAAATTTCATTCAAATCGGAGCTATACTTTGGTCAGAACAGAAATCACGATTTTTCGTCTAAAATGGCAGCCATTTTGTTTTTACCCGGACGATATAGCTGGTTCACGAACTTAACCGAGATAATTACCCAATACACCTTTTCTGAAAATTTGGTGAAAATCGAAGCAAAATTGCAACCTCTAGCGTGGTCACGAATTTCGTTTATCCCATATATATATATATATATATATATATATATATATATATATATATATATATATATATATATATATATATATATATATATCTATATATATATATATATATATATATATATATCTATATATATATATCCATATATCTATATATATATATCCATATATCTATATATACGAGGTATGTTCAAAAAGTATCGCGAATTTTGAATTTTCGTGGGTTACGTATATTCGAATTTCGATTTTTTTTGTGGCGTTATGTTGGTACTCATGTCTGTCACTTATGCCGACAAGCTCGGCCATTTTGAATGTTCACTTAATTGGTGATAGCTGCTTTACTTGCACGTGTTTTCAATCGTCTTCGATTTTTACTTATTCAAAAAAATGGATCAAAGAACGTGTATCAAATTTTTTGTGAAAAACGAAATTAAGTGCGCGGATGCATTCCGAATGTTGACTGTGGCATACGGAGAAGCTACCTTGGACCGAAGCAACGTTTATCGGTGGTACAAAATGTTTTTAGAAGGCCGAGAAGATGTGAACGACGAAGAGCGTGCCGGACGCCCGAGCACTTCAACAACAGACGAAAAAATTAATGAAGTGGAGAAAATGGTATTCGCCAATCGTCGAATCACCGTTAGAGAAGTTGCTGAGGACCTAAACATATCGATTGGCTCGTGCCATTCGATTTTTATCAACGATTTGGGCATGAGACGGGTCGCCGCGAAATTCGTACCAAAATTGCTCAATATCGACCAAAAACAGCAACGCATGAACATTGCTAATGAGATGTTAAACTCTGTCCGCGACGAACCAAATTTGCTCCAGAGGGTCATAACTGGTGACGAATCGTGGGTTTATGGTTATGACGTAGAAACCAAAGCTCAATCATCTCAATGGAAGCTGCCGCATGAACCAAGACCGAAAAAAGCGCGCCAAGTTCGGTCGAATGTGAAAGTTTTGCTGACAGTTTTCTTCGATTGCAGGGGCGTGGTGCATCATGAGTTCTTGCCACAGGGAAGAACGGTCAATAAGGAATATTACCTGCAAGTTATGCGCAATTTGCGCGAAGCAATCCGCCAGAAACGCCCGGATTTGTGGGAGAACAAAAATTATATATATATATATATATATATATATATATATATATATATATATATATATATATATATATATATATATATATATATATATATATATATATATATATATATATATATATAATTTTTGTTCTCCCACAAATCCGGGCGTTTCTGGCGGATTGCTTCGCGCAAATTGCGCATAACTTGCAGGTAATATTCCTTATTGACCGTTCTTCCCTGTGGCAAGAACTCATGATGCACCACGCCCCTGCAATCGAAGAAAACTGTCAGCAAAACTTTCACATTCGACCGAACTTGGCGCGCTTTTTTCGGTCTTGGTTCATGCGGCAGCTTCCATTGAGATGATTGAGCTTTGGTTTCTACGTCATAACCATAAACCCACGATTCGTCACCAGTTATGACCCTCTGGAGCAAATTTGGTTCGTCGCGGACAGAGTTTAACATCTCATTAGCAATGTTCATGCGTTGCTGTTTTTGGTCGATATTGAGCAATTTTGGTACGAATTTCGCGGCGACCCGTCTCATGCCCAAATCGTTGATAAAAATCGAATGGCACGAGCCAATCGATATGTTTAGGTCCTCAGCAACTTCTCTAACGGTGATTCGACGATTGGCGAATACCATTTTCTCCACTTCATTAATTTTTTCGTCTGTTGTTGAAGTGCTCGGGCGTCCGGCACGCTCTTCGTCGTTCACATCTTCTCGGCCTTCTAAAAACATTTGGTACCACCGATAAACGTTGCTTCGGTCCAAGGTAGCTTCTCCGTATGCCACAGTCAACATTCGGAATGCATCCGCGCACTTAATTTCGTTTATCACAAAAAATTTGATACACGTTCTTTGATCCATTTTTTTGAATAAGTAAAAATCGAAGACGATTGAAAACACGTGCAAGTAAAGCAGCTATCACCAATTAAGTGAACATTCAAAATGGCCGAGCTTGTCGGCATAAGTGACAGACATGAGTACCAACATAACGCCACAAAAAAAATCGAAATTCGAATATACGTAACCCACGAAAATTCAAAATTCGCGATACTTTTTGAACATACCTTGTATATATAGATATATATAGATATATGGATATATATATATATATATATATATATATATATATATATATATATATATATATATATATATATATATATATATATATATATATATATATAGATATATATATATATATATATATATATATATATGGGATAAACGAAATTTGTGACCACGCTAGAGGTTGCAATTTTGCTTCGATTTTCACCAAATTTTCAGAAAAGGTGTATTGGGTAATTATCTCGGTTAAGTTCGTGAACCAGCTATATCGTCCGGGTAAAAACAAAATGGCTGCCATTTTAGACGAAAAATCGTGATTTCTGTTCTGACCAAAGTATAGCTCCGATTTGAATGAAATTTGGTACAAAGGTTCATTGATGTATGTGATGAATCTCACAATGAAAAATCCAAAGTCGGTCACAATAAAAAATCCAAAGTCGGTCAAAAAACTTGCAAAATTTTGTTGCTGTAATAGTGGTCAAAGCTTTCAACAGATTTTCATGAAATTCGGTAGTTTAATAGGAATTATAAGTATCTAAAGAATTACGTAAAAAAACTGGAGGTCAAGTTGCAAAAAACAAAATGGCGGCCAGTTGAAACTCAAAATTTCAAAGGCTTTTAAAAGTCGCAATTTTGATTCGACATATATGAAACTTAGGTTCAAGATAGACATTACTTAGACCTACAGTCTTTGATATAATGGTGATCATGCATTTGCAAATTTCAAAATGGCGGCCGTTTAAATATGCGTTTTTTTTCATGTTTTTGTGGCCCTCTAGCGGTCACATTTTCCAACGGATTTTGATGAAACTTGAGATTATGGATCTCTGTACTGTTATTGTATTTTGCACGAAATTATTAGAATTGAATGAAAAATAAAAAAGTCGAAAATTTAAAGCCAAATATTTTTAGCTGCCATTTTCTTTAAAAATTGAATTATTTTGCCCTGTCTAGAGTGAAACTCCTATTTGAACGAGATAGTACATTGATTGATGAGGTCCTAGCATACAAAGATTTAAAATAATCCAAAATCAAATGCATGCATTCAAAATGGCGGCCCCCAAAGGTCTGAAGGCAAGCGTAATTCGTTATTTTAGTGCCAACTGAAATAATGAATATTTTTCATGGAAACGTTTGAAATGACTTTACTTGAAAGAATTTATAAACCAGATCATTTTTAAGATATTGTTAAATATTTTTAACAATACCCTAAAAAATTATAAAATCGCGACTTGTCTGTCTGTCCGTCCGTCCGCCCGTTTGTTCGTGCGTCATAACAAGTTTTCTCGCAAACCACATGAGCTAGAATGAGGAAATTTTCTACGTAGGTCAAAAGTGGTGCCTCTTGCAATTTGCAGTGCAAGAAAATATTTTAAGGTATTTAAGGGGGGTCTCCCCATACAGGCGGGTCTTCCCATACAGGGGGGGTGGCATACAATTTTTTTTATTTCTGTAGCCCTCTAGCAGCCAAGATTCTCAACAGATTCCGTTGAAACTTGAAATTATAAGTTATTAAGGCAAGTTAATTTAATTTGATTATGCAAATCGAATGACAAATAAAAAAGTCGAAAATTTACAGCTTAATATTTTTAGCAGCCGATTTCAATAAAAATCGAAATGACGGCCCTCATAATTCAAAAAAAAAATTGAAAATGTATATATTAATGGCAACGCAAGTGCTGATTAAACTTTTATGGAAATCTTTTCAAATTAACTATTCGAGCTATTTAAGCCTTTGTGTGGTTACCACTGTGAACTGTGTAAACAGCAAATGCGAGAAGGACAAAACCGGTATTTGAATGTTTACAACAATTTATTATCCGCGGATTTGCAGTATGTAATCCATACGTGTGCAACTCAATTTAATTAGCAAAATATTTGCGCCCCGATAAAAGGTCTCTGAAAACGAACGTGGCCAGATTTTTTTATGTTAATAAATACCCATGTGGTACTACGAAAATTGCAGAATGAAGTTTAGTAGTAGGCAACCCAAATTCTTTTTCGAAACTTTACGCTACATACGAGAAATTTACCTTTCCGGCTGGTGCTGCCAACGGGGATTTTTTTTATTGATAAATTAAAAGTAACGATTCACTTGCTTTCTTTCCATGTAGAACTTTCGCTAAATATTTTGCAATAAAGTCACCAATAGTTTTGTCATCCGCGAGCATGGACTCATCATAAGTGAGGACCTCAGGAAGCTTTTTTCTGCTAGTTACCCTTTTGATAGGAGCAAACCTACAAGAACCTGGTTTCATACTTTACATGGCCTGTTCAAATCGCTCGTTAGCAAAAGTCATGGTTCTCCTCAAATCATTCGATTTAGAGACACAGTCACTGGATAAATACGTTCATACTCCCAGCTGGCCATATTTGTATCGCGTTGGTAGATCCTTGCGAGTAGCTTTCTAAGCTGACTACATCCACATTGAAGCTCCAGTATGTCGTTTAGTAAATCTCGATAAAAGTAATTTGTCAAGGACTTTTCAATGGAGATCTTTGAAATGACAGAATCCAGAGTTGAATTTATACTTACGAGTCCCTCATCGCTTGCAGGAAATCTTACAATTTTCCATCAAGGTCAGCACTAGCTGCTTCTCTATTGATACACTTGTATGAAATGAAATGTTGAGTATCTGCAACCTCAAGTTTCATACCCTTTTTCACTCTTAAGGTCTGCTCAACCAAAAGATGGTCAGATTCGGTGTCAAGAACTCCAAACTCGAAATTCCTCCAACTCCAAAGTCAATAATGGACAAGCTCGGCAAAAGATGGGCTCTGTTGGGGCAACCAATATGAGATCCATAATTGATTGAACCCAGTTAGAAATGGCTGTTCCATAGCTATTTGACGCAATATTACCCCGTGAGGGATGCTTTGCATTGAAATCACCTCGAATGGAATAGAAATTGATTTTTCGGCACAGAATAAGCACTGCTTCCAAGTCGTTATGAGTTTCCTCTCCCAATATCCATGTCAAACATGGATCCCCACAAATGCAGAAGTGCACCCTCCTAGCATGAAGCTTATTATCGCTGCTTCAATACATTTCAGACCTTTAGACTTTCAGGTGATCTTTTTGAGCTATAGCAACTCCAAGAATTTCCTCTGGATCATCATGGCCCAGATACACTCTGTGTCTTTCTTTGAGTCTTGTTTCTGATATAAGCAAGAAGTCTGGTCTATGGGCTTTTTAGCATTCTTGAGCAGAATTTCTTCTAGTGCACATATGTTGAGGATGGAGAGCTTAATGGAACTCATCACGGTAGCACACTTTGAAGGCAAATTCAAAAGACACAGCTTTTCTTTTACTAGAACTAGTTAGTTTTTGAACAGGGGGATGAATGAGACCACTTTTCGAATGAGTGTGAACAAGTCACACCCGATAAATTGTTGGCAGTCAATAGTGGTCAAAACCGTATTTTGCCCATTTTTAGCTTGCCATATAGGCTGTATTGCTACAGTACGAGATTCCTTTTCGGGCGGTATGCTTTATATTAGCGGTTCTTCTGGAGATTCTTCCTCCTCTCCTCAACTTTTTTCGCTTTTGGGCAACCTCTGAAAATCATAGGGAGTCCCTTAACCTTGCAAATGATACAGAATATCTCTTCTTTTTTCTCCTCCTTCAAGATTGGACATTCAATCGACTTGTATTGTTTATCACATTTTACGCATCTAACTTCAGGTATGAAATGAGAAGCGACGTCTCCAAATTTTTGGCAATTGAAGCATTGGGAATTGTTACTTTTTTGTAGGCATTTTCAGTGGACTTTATGTCCATCGCTTTCTTCACTTCAAAGTCTGGTTTGAACTGGACTAAAAAAGAGGAAACGTCCGAGTCTGGCTCCTTGAGGTTATCGTCGAGAACCTTCTTGCTGATAGGATTACTTCTTCAAGTTTGCCCTTCAGATCAGCCATGGTGTCATTCCCGTCGTACAAACTGTGTAAGCCTTTGAAAAGGAGAGTAAATTTACACTTTCATCAAAAATGTAAGTGTAACAAGGCCCTTTCGCACACTTCAGAAAAGTAAATAGGCTGGTATGAACCTCAGCCGTATATATATATATATATATATATATATATATATATATATATATATATATATATATATATATATATATATATATATATGATGCTCTCCGCAATAGGTAAATTTCTCTCGAGAAATTTACGTAAAAATTAAAATTTTGTTCCTTTGAACATTGGATTTGATTTATTTAAAAAACCATAGAACGCATTTTCAACTGTTATATAGTCTTCCTCAGTACATTATGAATGGAATCTTTTTTAACAATCTATTTATACTAGAGACTATTTACGTTAATTACTTTACAGCATCAATTCAACATGAATTACAATTTCCTAAATCTGTATTTATCCTTAATTCCGCAGATATTTACAGAATTTTTAATGACTCCGCCGCGTCTATTTTACTTAACTCGTCGACCCTCTTAATTACGCTAACGTTGCTTGGGCTTATGTGGTGACCTTTGGTAATTATATGTTTTGCGACCGCTGATCTTGTCGTTGTGCTCACATTTTTTGCTGCTAACTCAGCTTCCTTTAGATGTTCCTTTATCCTAACTGTCACTCATCTTTTCTTTGCACAATGTAAATCATCGGGCAATTGTCACATGTAATTTTACATATTCCGCTATTTTCCGCTGTCGTTCTTTGATCTTTTTCTGATCTAATTTTTCTCCCATGGATTTTGTGACCACTACTCACCACAGTTGTTCTTCTTGTTTAGCTAAGATTGTAAGCTTTTGCCTTTCTCGATGATTTGTTCATCATAGCCGTTGATTCTAACTGTTTGCATTATGTATTTCTTTTCTTTTTGGAATCTTCCATGAGTCTACGGTATCGTCAGGTGCCTATATATCATTTCTCGATACGCTGCCATTTTGAGAGCAAAGCTATGGTAGGGGTCGCTAGTTATAGTGCGTTGTGTGCTCGTTGGTTTCCTATAAAAATCAAATTCAATTTTAGAGTTATTTCGGATAATCTTTAAGTCTAGGAATGGAATTTCATTATTTTCCTCCATTCCCATTGTAAACCTGATTCGAGGGTGGATCTGGTTTATTCTTTGAAACATATTCTCCAACTCTTCCTTTGAAATGATCACCAATATATCGCCTACGTAGCGCATCCGCAATATAGGTATTAGACCTTCATTCTCGATCATTTTTGATGTTGGTCATGAACAGCTCACTAATCATAGGGGACAGCGGATTTTCCATTGCTCCACCTGACTTTGTTTTATAAAACTTCTGCCAAAACGTGAAGTAGTTTTCATTCATGCATAGTGCTGCGAGTTTTATGTAGCATTTCACTCTTTCTTCTATTCTTTTGAGTCGTCTATCTTGAGCACCCGCTCCTGTAGGCAATGTACCGCTTCTTTGATCGGGATGCTGGGAAACAGCGACTGCATCAAATGATACCAAAATTTCATCTTGACGTTTATTTCCAATCCCTTGCAGCTTCTTCATTAATTCAGTTGTGTTTTTATCGTTTTGTGCCTAATCTTTGTGCTTAGCTTCTTCACCTCTGCCGATATCCATTGTGCGATATTGTATGCGAGTTAGAAGCTGCTATGATTTCTCTAACTTCGTTTAGTTTCTTATAGATCTTTGGTGGATTTTCATTCTTGGGAGTGAGAGGTTTGGTATTCTTAAATTTTTTGTGTTAATAACTTTCTTGCACTCTTTAATAGCTTTTGCGACTCTTTTGACAGATTCGGGAAGCGGATTATGTCTCAGCTCTAGGCAGGGGCTGATTGAAGCTCTAATTTTATGCTTAAAACGCTTCCCTATGTTTTCTCTGTTCTTCTCTCGATCATTCTAGTTAATGGCAATAAAATTTGCAGCTTCCCTCAGCAACAATAATGCGCAAAAATATTTGCAATACCCAAGAAGTCGGGTAGTACTGATGTAGTCAATACTCGTAAAATTTCAATTCAAGTTAACCTCTTCGCTGACGGCTTGTTAGTGAGTTCATCTGAGCACAATTTGCGCTTTGTTAAAACGAGGTTCCAAAAATACTTGGAGTCTCTTACTGCAAAGAAAAGAGAATAAATTGTGTTCAAGAACCCCCACAAAAATTTTGGTCGTCACGCAAGAGGCGTTAGTGACTCCAAAATTAAGTTGTATGGGCAGATGGTGCACTGCTTTAGGCAAACAAAGTACTTGGGGAAAGTTTTCGATTAGAAGGCTTCCTTCAGTGCTCACGTTGATAATATTTTGAAAAAGCCACTTATGTGTACCATCTTTTGCAAGCAAGCGAGTTAAGGTTTTGGCCTAAAAAACCTTGATTCGTCCGATCATCACACATACGCTGATGATATGCAAAGGAGCTCCAAAAACCAAATGGCGCAGGATAGAATTCCTGGAACGAAAAATCCTTTGGCCTAGCCCAGACCTTTAAAGACGGCAGGACGGACGGTCGAACCCCAACGAGGCTCTGTACCAGGAGGCAGCAATGGAGCCCATCAAATCGTATGCGGGAAAGCTGGTGGAAACAGGAGAGCCATGAAATACAAGGCGGAAGTAGTCAAGACAGCAACGGATAACTGCTCAACGGTTGCAGCGAACGAGTAGAGTTAAGGTAGTCTTAAGCAAATAATGTACATAATTTTAAGAAACCCAATTTTAAAAACTGAATTTGTTAAAGCTAATGAATTTCACACCTCATTGTTTTTATAATCTATCAATTTTTGATAATGTTGTGGGTGTCAACATTTTCAAGATTTGTTTTACATATAGAAACAAGTTGGGTAAACAGACCTACGCTCATATCAGAAGGGTTTTGTATTCAATTTACAAAATGCAGTCACCAGATCGAATCAAATCAAGAAACATGTCAAAGACGATTTTATTGGAGAAAATATGAAATACGAAGATCATACTATTATTAACAAAGTTGAACGAATTTCAAGTTCTGAGGTTTTTGTTATTGTTATACTCATAAATATCTCCCTTGATAATTATTTCAGTAGTCCATTCGCGAGGAAGGAAACACATTTTTCATGTATTTCCCCCCTGTGCCCCACTGAAGCGAAAACTGACAGTTTAAGAACTGTTTTGGAAAGCTCCCATGAAAACCTTTATTTCATACTCATGTCGGCTACGTTTGATGTTTTTTTCAGGGGCCACTCTCCTGTACTGTTATCATCGATTCATGGCCAATTTTCTCGAATCCTAGAATGGTTACAAAACCCTTTTGCTAGGAGCTCTCTCCCACCTTCTTGACTTGTTTCACTTATGAGCATTAAATGTAGGTACTCATCTTCAGTCATTCATTAAATTGAATCAAGTGTTCAAAGCATGCACCTTAAACGTTGAAGTTGGGAAAAAATAACTCAAAATTATTCAATCTTCGCATTTAAAACAGCCACTATTTTGTTTTACGATTACTGATACCACTAGCTGAATCGATTCTCAAAGACATTCATGACACCTATCATTCCTGAAATTTTCATGCAAATCCTAGCAAAACTGTAGTGTCTGAACGGGAAAAAGCGCTTGTTGTTCCATAGCCATATGTTGCCATAGTAATAAATGCAGCGCATATTGTTCCATAGTAATACAGGAAAATTCAAACCGCTATAACATCGCTTAATATGATTCAATCTTTATGAAACTTTCAGGATAGATCAATCTTATAGATAGATATCTACGTAATGAACTTCATTGAATTTAAGGGTACCGTTAAGATTTTATTCAAGAAAACATAAAATCGATAAATCATACTATTACTAACAAAGTTGAGTGAATTGCGACTTCTCATGTATTTGTTGTTGTTGTACTCACCAAGGCCTACATTCCTGATTTTTTTCAGATTTTTCGGATCACAGGTGTCCAATCGCGAGGGGGGGGACACAAATTTTTCGTATATTTCCCCTCCCTGTGCACCCCTCGAAGCAAATTTTGCCAAACTAAGACCTGTTTTGTAAAGTTCTCATCAAGACCTTTCATTTGATACCCATATTGGCTACCTTAAATGAAATTTTTTTTTCGGGGGGTCACTCTCCTATATGGGGAGACCCCCCTTAAATAACTTATAAAATTTTTTTGTAGTTGAACTTTGAAGAGATCACCACTTTACACCTACACACAAAATTTGATGGGTCTAGCTTAAGGAGTTTCCGAGAAAAACTGCTGTGACACACGGACGGACGGACGGACGGACAGACGGACAGACTGGTCGCGAAACTAGTAGGGTTTTGTAAAATTATTTTACAAAACCCTAAAAATCAACATTGTAGACTAAGTAAAGTTAATGATTATTGAACTCCGGGAAAAACCCTAAGGCACATCCCGTATAAGTACTGTTAGGCTAAGTTATTTACGAATTGTCTATATGTAAAAATTTAGATAAAATCACTCAATAAAGATCTTGAATCTTGAAAAATAGATTACAGAGATATACCGTAGATGTGGATGCCATGCATGAGTACAAATATTAGAATACAGTTTTACAGTGAAAATGAATAAGTAGTGGAGTGTTTGTGTATGCAGGAAACAGAAAACAATAGAATCAGAGTTTTCCAAAACGTGAGATCAAAGAAGAATGGTCATCAGCAACTACTGTGAGAGAAATTTTAATTTAAATTTCAAGAAGATTTGCTTATTAAACATTTAATAACCTTTTCTTCTTGAAATTCTTCTATATTATTGGTTTTTTTTTATTTTTCGAAACGATTTCTTGTTAATTTAATATGTATTTTGTTTTTAAAAAACAAAATGAGCAACCTACTGAAATGAACAAATCATTTTTTTATTAACAAGGAGATTCTTATTGAATTAATAGGAAATCTTTTTAATTTGGAAGTAAAGCGAATTGAGTTTCTTAGAATGTTATGTATTTTCCCTTAAATTTTTCAAGGTTTCTTCTTAAAAATCAAATTATGCAATTAGATGACGTAAACTTTTACCGTTGATGTTAAATTCGTTTGAGCTTTCATTCGAAGCAGAAGCAAGTGTAAACATTTACCGTTGATTTTAAATTCGTTAGAGTTATGTTTTGATCGAAGTGTGCAGTGAAACGTGAACAGTGTATGAATTGGTTGAAAGCGATAGAATTCAGTGCTCGAATTTTTTAATAAGTAAGCATGCAAATTTACAAAATCTTTAGCGGACCTGGGTCAGTTTCAGTCATATTTATTTGTTTTTTCCAAATTTTAAATTTTTTACATTTTTACATTATATTGGATTGAAAGTTAGTCATTAATATTAAACTAACAATAGTATAAAGATAGTTCCCTTTTTGGCGGACAGCGTATCCACGGACGCTGGCGTGGTTGCCGGGCGTGACGGCAAATTGCTTCGTTGGTTGCCCAGCTTGACAATATCACGCTGAAGTTAGATCAAGTGTTTGTAGCGCTGTTGCAAACACAAGAAACACACGCGAAAACTAATGCTGAGATGGCCCATTAGCGGAAAAAACGAATTGCTAGCTGCAAAAAATGCAGAACTAGTTCAACTGCTGAAAATCAGGCTAAATTAACGGGAAGTGTAAGAAAGTCAGCCCACAGATGAAACAAGTTGAAGTTGCAGGAGAGTGCTCCTGCCAGAAAGGTTTTGGAAAACAATTAGTAAATAAAACAATATATTCTGCACATCAAAACTTGACCTATATATAAATCCCATAAATTGAGTTTGAAAAATTATTATAGTTATTATGTTTTAAATTTGCCGCCATTTTGCTTCAAGTTTTTTGACCCCGTCGCTTAGTTAATCATGATAATACATCAATATTATGAACCATTTCTAAAATCTTTACCAAAATTCCTACATATTTGTAGTGTCTAGGTGCGTTGCAAACGTGTATCTCCCTATTATCACGTGTTAATGTTGTTGTAATTGTTAAATATTCAATCGGCTGTAACTAAGCTATTTATTGTTCAATTATTGTCAAATTTTCGAGATACATACAATTACTTTCAAAAAACTTAAATTGTAGCTTTTGAGAAATTTAAGGGCCCCGTTTTTATTTTAAAGATCAAAATATAAAATTTATGAAATGTACTATTATTAACAAAGTTGATCGAATTTCAACCTCTGAGGTATTTGTTACCCTTGAACTCCTAAAATCTCACCCTTTGTTATTTTTTTCAGATTTTCCGGGTCCGACACAACATTTTTGGTACATTTCTACTTCCCCTGCAAAGTTCTCATCGAGACCTTTCATTTGCTATCCATATTGCCTACACGCGATGAAATTTTTTTTTTCAGGGGCCACTACTCTATATGGGGAGACCTCCTTCAAATACCTTATAAATTTCTTTTTGTGGTGAAATTTTGAAGAGATCGTCACTTTGCATTCATCTACAAAATCTTTTGTTTCTAGCTTATGTAGTTTGTGAGAAAAAGCGGTGTGACACAAGGACGGACGGACGGACAGACAGACGGACAAATAGAACGTGATTTCAGTAAGGTTTTATAAAATGATTCTACAAAAACTTAAAAATGAAAGATGAGGACATCTTCACCTCCATAGTCTTGTTCCTCTTCTGGAAATTCAGAAAGTGAGATGGAAGTTGACTGCATGAGTAGCAATAAAGACAAAGAGGATGAGATTTTCCCTGCCCTTCCACCACCAAAACCAGCTACGATATTTACAGACAGGGCCAATTCACCAAACCCAACACTACTGAATACTATAAATACACAATCCACACCACAAACACAAGAACCTAAAAGAGTGCCAATCATTCGTCGTGGCCCTCAAAATGGTCCCAATCACTTAATATTATGAAAATATAAAAAGTCTCATATACATCCTCGAAAAGGGTGTACTTTGACATACAAATCATACCAACACCACCCGCAGATAATAGACGACTGACAAAAGCACTTAATGAAAACGAAATTCAATATCACTCCTAGATACTTCCAGAGGATAGACAGCTGAATGTTGTCACCAGGGGCCTGTATGGCCTTTCAGTCAAAGAAATCAAGGTTCACTTAAAGTCTCAGGGCTTCAATGCAATAGAAGTCTACTATATCAAAATGGGGGCAGGTCTTTCTAGAGTAGTCAAGGTTCTCCTCCCAAAATCTGAAACTGACATTTACAATATTAAACCTGCTTGCCACTTTATGTGCATTATGGAGGCAAGCTATTTGGGTTGTCCCAGGAATCCAAAAAACGTGAGAAGATCGTTTGCGCAGGTTGCTGCGGCCAAACTCACACAACCAGCACATAAAACCACGAACCAGGCACCTTCACGCACACAAAATCAAACTAACTGCCAAAATTCAGACACAATTCCAAAATATGATGGAAGAGATGACTACAAATATGTATCAAATGTTGTTCGCTGCATCTCGAAATGTCGTCAACACTAAATACTAATGAGTTTAATGAACCACGTTTCAATTCTGACGTGGAATGCAAACTGCTTGCTTTGGCATAATGCTGAACTCGAACAATTTATATTTGATCATAAATTCGACATCATTATGATTCAAGAAACCTTTCTGAAGCCAGGCAGACGATTTCGCATCCCTAAATACAGTATGTACAGAAATGACAGAATGAGGAATAGAGGAGGCGAAACGCCAATTTTTGTGAGAGGAAACGTGAGTCATTATCTCAATAATATACCCACATTTCAAAATCTAGAGCCCACAGCAATCAAGGTGCGAACTAATTTTCTAGAGGTCATTGTGATTTTGGTTTACAATCCTCCAGGAAATATAAATCTCTTGAATGATCTTAGAGCTTTTGAAGGCCATACCTACACTGCAGGAGATCGAAATGCCACACATTGCCTTTGGGAGCTGTGAGAAGCAATAATTCTGGGACCGAGCTCAATACATAACTCCACAGTAGACGGCCCCAAGCCCATTTGAGAAAGAAGGAGGGAACCCCCTTGTTTTCCCAACCCACAACTTCCATGATTCCTCATCTGAAGCTCCCCAATGAAATGATAGCAATGGTTCCCGGAATCGCACATTGGGTTTACTGTGCCCCCTATAATGGAACATTGAATACCGAGAAATGCTAATAACTGTAAATATGAATGCATCTACAGCTCTGCTACTAAATCCTACTTACACCTTCTTTTTGGGGACGTAAGAGAGTGAAGGCAAATTTTCTACACCTGATAACGGAATCAACGTCAGAACCATACCACCTGACTGGAAGTTGGGCGATGGGCTAACTTCCCTCTCTGGGAAATCTTGAAATGTTTCGAAACCTCCAGATGGGCCTCGAAACGCATTGGACTCGCGGCAACGACCTCGCAATCAGAAAAAGGACTATGGCATTGCATTCTGGAATATCAGACCACTCAATAACACTGGCACTGTTAAGGACTTTTCACAACAGGCCAGTCAATATCAATTAAAAATACTGACAATCCAGGAAAATAACTGGACAGAAACTGATATTCATGCCATATGATTGCAACAATATTCAAAAGTGGTAAGCCTACTGGGAAACGATAATTTGGAGTGACCTTTGTTGTAGATAGTGAGTTCGAACCGCACGTTATTGATTTCAAGGCAATAAACGAACAGTTATGTGTCATCAGTATATATGTTAAGCGAAATTCTTCAAAATCTGGCTAATCGATGTTCACCTACCGACCGAAGAGAAAGACGAAGAAATGGAGGAAACATTCTACAATCACCTAAAAAGACTAGTCAACTTATTGTCTACAAACAACGGCCAAAAAATTTCTGTTTTCAACGCTAAGATTGGCAATGAGATATCTCATGGCAGAGCAACTGGAGGATATAGCCTCCACGATGAAGCAAATGACAGTGGCCAGCGCCTGATTGCCTTTGCATGTAGCAGAAATCTAGTCATACGTTCGACTTACTTCCCACATTGACTCGTTCGTAAAATGACCTGGGTATCACCGGATGGCAACAAACAAAACCAGATCGACCATGTTCAAATCCAACAACGTTCGGCCTCGAGCATACTTGACGTCCATACATACCGAGGAGCCAATTGTAACTCAGATTATTAATCGATCAATTCAACCTACCGATGTCATATGTCAAAGGCATGTTTAGCGAAGACTAATCCGCTACAAAAATTTGACACCAAAAGGCTCCAAACAGCGTCTGTGGCGAAAATTTCACGGAGACCCTCGAAAGCTAGCTGGCTTCCTTCTTACCAGACACATCGTTAAAGACAAGCAACGAGCTCTAGATGGAAGCGTAAGCAGAACAGACGATCGGATATCAAGCCCGGCGCAAGAGAAATGATTCGTTCAATGATGAGTGTCAGAATCCGTTATATAAAAAGAATCAGGTGTACAAAGATTATCTTGGTAGGAAAACCAGGACGAAGAGAGAACACTATGAAAATCTCAGGAGGGTATTGAATAAGATAACTAGAATTTGGAAAAGAAAATACTATGATGACCAATTGAGAAGTATAGATGTAAGTTTAGCAAGCAACAACAAAACACAAGCATACAAAGTATTTAAAAGCCTGAAACGAGGTTATCAGCTCAAACGACGGTCCCTCGTGATGACATCGGCAATATCATCGCTGATGAAACCAAGATTAAGGAAAGATGGATATCATATTTGAAGAAACTTCTTAATCTTCCGCATAGCTCCAGAGCATCGGAGCCAGATGTTTGCGGAGAACTTCTATTGGCCCCACTAACTCTGGATGAAGTTTGTTCCATAATCAAAGCCCAAAAGAATAATAAAGCGCTGGGCATCGATGAGATTCCTGTGGAGCTCATTAAATATGGTGGCAGTAGTGTTCATCAAGTATTCACAAAGTCATCCAGTACATTTGGCAATAAGAACATATGCCAAGCACATGGAGCCAAACAATTATGTTCCCTATCGACAAAACAGGTGACAAATTTGAGTGCGAAAATTAAAGAGGCATATCACTGCTTTTTACGGTGTACAAAATATTTTCAAAAAGTCTTAGAAAATAAAATCGGATCATACACCAACACTACTATTGGGGAGTATCAAGGTGGTTTTAAGGTAGGTTGGTTAAAAATAGACCAACGGTTCACTGCCAAGCAGATGCTTGAAAAATGCTGGGAGTTCAACATCGACATGCACAAAATTTTCGTCAATTTTAAGCAAGCATACGACACTATTGATCGTGACGTACTACAGCAAATAATGCTTTGCTTTGGCACTCCAGCTAAATAAATTCGTCTTACCTAAACGACAGTGAATTCGACGGCCTCCCAAGTCCGCATCAATAAGCAACTCACCGATGCCTTTGACACAAATATCGGACTAAAGCAAGGAGGTGGGCTGGCGCCATTGGTATTCAATTTGGATCTGGGGTACGTCATAAGGAAGCAAGCTACCTGTTGATACGCGAGGTATATTACTATACAAGTCAAGCCAAGTAGTAGCCTATACAAACGACATCAAAATTTGGTCCCGGTCATTAACAACTACCAAAGAACTCTTCCTAGGCTTAACAGCTAGTAGGGCTACAAGTCAATGAGAATAAAACAAAGTCCATGACGCAGTCAAGGTAACATACCTCAAATACACAAAATATCACACTTGATGAATACTGTATCGGAATTGCGAGCGAAATTGTGTATTTAGGCGCCAAAATAACGAGAGCCGGTAATGAAAGAGACGAAATACCCCGAAGAATATAGCTCGCAAATAAAATATTTTATGACGATCTTGGAGACCAAGTATCCAAACCTGTGATAAGACCTGTGTTATGCTACCGGTATGAAACACGGACCCTAACTCAAGTATCCACAAATATATTGAAGGCCTTTGAGCGACGGGTCCTGAAGCAAATAATTGGAGCGAAGCTAGACGGGGACCAACGGGTTCGGACAAAAATAAGTTGTATGAAATTTTCGATGAACCGGAGGTCTCAATGGTTGGAAGACTGCGGAGGCTGCAATGGGCTGAACACATTAATCGTATGGACAAACAATGTATACCCATTAAGGTTTTCGCTGGGAGAAATGGAGACCGGAGACCAGTAGGGAGACCGAAGAAATGCTGGTCCGAATCAGTTGATGAAGACAGTTCTTTGCTGTTCGGATTTCAAAATTGGAGCACGCGCTGAAAAGACCGAGACAGTTGGAGGCGCTATTTGTAGCAAGCGAAGGCCCGAGAGGGCTGTAGTGCTACGAAGTCGAAGAAAGAGGAGCTCAATACATTCATCACAGCCAACAACTTCAGCTTACATGTCTCCAATGAGCCCACACATTATGGATCTAGAAATGGTTTTGCACTAGACATTGAAATATCGCGAGATTTCACACAAAATATTCGATTAAATGTCCTCGCCGAACTATTTCCCGACCAAAAACCAGTCCTCTTTCTGATAGAAAATGTTTTCTTTGATGTCTCTATGCAGGGAAAGAAAACCACAAGCTGGAAAGCATAATTTTCAATCACCTGAAACCATCAACGACATCGAAAACATCATTGAAAACGTAGCTCAAAAAATGGTACAGGCAAAAGAGGCCAAAACGGCCATAACTACGAGAAAGGAAACAAATCCCTATGAACTCCCTTAGAAAATCAAACAATTGTTATGGAGAAGGAACCAAGTTCGGAAGAGAGCTTGGTACTCGGATGTCAAATGAAATCCGTGATAAGATAAGGGCATTCCGAAACGAGCAATTTTTGCAGAGTCTCGAGCATGGGTGTGACAGTTTCTGAAGAATTATTTGGACTCACTCACCGATAAAAAGCAAAATTGTGGCACCGCCTACTCATAGTCCAAATGGGATGCAATTCTACGATGCAGGTAAGGCTGAAGCATTTGCAGACTCTCTGGAAATGCGATTACATGAAAATTCTTTGGATGAGGAGGACTTTGAAACTGGGGAAAGAATTGAATATTCTGTCAACAGACTCCTGATGGATAACATTCAACATGAAGACAGGATTGAACAAGTGGACTTGGACGAAATCAAAAGCATCAAACAGACACTCGATAAAAACAAAGCTCCTGGACATGACACTATAACAAACACCATGATTTTCTGGCTATAAGATAATATTTTACAAACACTGACCGACATGATTAATGCAATATTTCGTTTGTGAAAGTATCTCAGAATATGGAAACCAGCAGTAATTATTGCTTTTCTGAAACCTCGAAAGGACCCATAATTTCCACAAAACTGGAGACCCATCAGTCTTCTCTCATTGCCGTTGAAAATTGCGAAAAGGGTGATTCTGGATCGACTTAATGAGGTTGTATCTGACAAAGATATTATACCGGAAGAATAATACGGCTTCAAAGCTAAACGTTCTACTGAGCTCCAGTTAGTTAGAGAAGTTTAACACATCAGACATCAAACAACAGACTTAAATCGCAGGTATTCGACAGGCCTAGTTATGTTTTACATAGCTAAGGCGTTTGGTTGTCTGGCATGCAGGACTTATCTTCAAACTGCTTCAGTTCAATATGCCACTGCAGTTCACTCAAATTATCGGGTTCTTCTTGGAAGCCAGAGCATTCCGTGTCAGAATTGACAAACAACTCTCAAGCCTGAAATCAAGTGATGCTGGAGTTCCTCAGGCTTCGCCAATCTCACCAGTACTATGTGATATATTTACTGCAGACTTTCCTACTCTGCCTCCAAAAGTAAAACCATCACTCTACGCTGACGATACCTATATGTTGATTACACACGGCAAGCAAGAGTCATCACTTCAAACTTGCAATGACCAATAAATATTTTATTGGAATCCTTTCATAAACGGAAAATTAAGATTAACTCTGATAAAACACAGGCCCTATTCATCACACAGGAAAGACTACAAACCCCACAGAGACTTATCGTTGACAATGAAACAATAGACTGGACTTCAACGGCTAAATACTACGGACTTCCGTTCGATAGCAGCCTTGCATGGTAACAACACATGCTAAATAAACGGAGAAACTGTATTGGACTTCTCTCTTCTCTATACCCACTCAATAAATCCAAAAGACTTAGCCTTAAAAATCGATTACTAATATACAAACAAATTATACAACCGACGCTACTACGCGGTAGTTCTGCTTTGTACCAGACAACAAAGACTAATAAAAACAGCACTTCAATCCCATCAAAATAGAATTATTAGAAAGATCTTACGGATTCAATGATACATTAGAAACACTGGCATATACTAGTACAAGGACCTAAGACTTGAGACGGTTGAAAAAAACGTACGTGGCAAGGCACTGAAACTTTTTAACACAATTGACAACCATGCTAAAAGTACCCTGGCATTCCTTCAAATTGTGCAGCTCGGGGATGAATTACGATTCCCAACTATCCGCCAAATAACTATGTTAAACAAGTTGGGTAGACAGACCTATGCTCATGTCAGAAGGGTTTTGTACTCAACTTACAAAATGCAGTAACCAGCAACGAATAAAATCAAGAAACATGTCAAAGACGATTTAATTGGAGAAAATGTGAAATTCGAGGATCATACTATTATTAACAAAGTTGAACGAATTTTGACTTCTGAGGTATTTGTTATAGTTATACCCATAAATATCTCCTTTGATATTTTTTTCAGATTTTTTAGATCACTGGTGTCCATTCGCGAGGGAGGAAACACATTTTTCATGTATTTCCCCCCCTGTGCTCCCACTGAAGCAAAAACTGTCAGTTTAAAACTGTTTTGAAAAGCTCTCATAGAAAACTTTCATTTGATACTCATATCGGCTACCTTTCATGAAATTTTTTTTCAGGGGCCACTCCTCTGTACTGTAATCATCGATTCATGGCCTATTTTTTCGAATCCTAGAATGGTTACAAAGCCCTTTTGCTAGGAGCTCTCTCCTGCCTCTTCGACTTGTTTCAATTGTATGTACTCATCTTCATGAAACCTATCACTCCTGAAATTTTCATGCAAATTCTAGCAAAGCTGTAGTGTCTAAGTCGGTAAAAAGCGCATATGGCTCCATAGCAATATGTTTCCATAGTAATACAGGGCATATTGCTCCATAGTAATAGACGAAAATTCAAATCGCTATAACTTCGGTAAATACTATTCGATCTTTATGAAACTTTCCGAAAAGATCAATCTTATAAATAGTCATCTCTTTGCTAAATTTTATTGAGTTTAAGGGTACTGTTTAGATTTTATTCAAGAAAACACAAAATCGATAAATCATACTATTACTAACAAAGTTGAGTGAATTTCGACTTCTCATGTATTTGTTGTTGTTGTACTCATTAAGGCCTACATTCATGATTTTTTTCAGATTTTTCGGATGGAAGGTGTCCAATCGCGAGGGGGGGGTACGCGAAAAGTTCGTGCTTTTCCCCTTCCCCTGCCCCCCTGGGTACTTATAAGACAATTTTAACACTTGTTTTGAAAAGATCTCATTGAGACCTTTCCAATGACACCCTACTCGACTACCAATGGTGAAATTTTTTTTTTGAGGGGTCACCCCCTTATATGGGGAGACCCCCTTAAACGCCTTTGAAAAATTTTTACTTTCAAGAGGTCACCACTTCTGACCTTTCCACAAAGTTTCATGGCTGTAGCCCTTATAGTTTCGGAGAAAAAGTGCTGTGACATACAGACGGACGGACGGACGGACGGACGGACAGACGGACACAGGTCGTGATTGCAATAGGGTTTTGTATTTTAGTACAAAACCCTAAAAATTATTTCTTTAAATCATATAATGACTGAAACTGACTCAAGAATGCAGATGGATACTTAAGTACTCATAGATATGAGGGAGTTAAGGTGCTAAATCGCAAATCGGTACCTAAAACCAGTTCCGTAAGTAAGTAGCAGCCTTTTCAAATGAAATGGGGGAGTCCCTGCAATAAAATTACTTGTTGGTAAATATTGCGGCGGTCTCCTATGTTCAGTCTTCGAAATTTCAAAGTGAATCAATTTACAGAATGACTTAGTTGCAGTAGGTAAGCTTATGAGCAAATTAAACTAGTTGAAGGTCTAATTATAACATTGTGATAATATTAGAAGGGTCCTGGACCTCATTGTAATGCAGAGCTTCGAGATGAGGGGAAAACCTACAAGTTCGTTACCACATCAATTGGACGGTCTGAAAATGTTGTTACAAATGCTCCCAGACCGGAAGAAACCCATTGGAATCCGTGCCGCGCTTAAAAAAATCACAAGTGACTGACAATCGTATCATTACATTGGCTAAACGCGACCCAATCAAATCATCCAGGGCAATTGTAAGTGAAATAAGAAATGTTGTTTCACCACAAAACGTTCGACGGCGATTAGTAAGCGCAAAACTACCTGGTAGGATTGCCCGGAAAGTTCCTCTCCCTAAAACTGCAAATTTGAAGGAGAGGAAAAACTTTGCGTAAACTCATAAAACCTGGTGCGGATCGCAGGATGAAAAAATACCGGCAAACAATTTCATGCTAGCTTTACAAAAAAACCGTGAAGTACAGAGGTTACAGCGTGATAGTATGGGGCTGTTTTTCATGGCAAGGAGTAGGTCCGATACGTCGAATTGATGGCATAGTGGCTAAATTTGTGTACGAGGGTTTGATGGAGATAGTAATGCCACAATATTTTCAGGATAATATGCCATTCTTGTGGACATTTCACCAAGCCAAGGATCCAAAACACTCATCTTGATCTGTCAAAGCATAGTTCCAAGAAAATAATGTGGACGCCCTTGATTGATCAAGTCAATCCTATTGAAAATCTCTGGAGTGAACTTAAACGAGAAGTTTCAAAGATGATTTTTCAAAACAAAACCCAATTCTAGGAGAATATTCAAAAAGTTTGGTAGAATATTTCTGTAGAAACTTGTCGGAAGTTGATATCGTCGCATCGAAAAATCCTTGAGAATAATAATAATTATAGAAGGGATTAGATGCATCTAACCAATTCTTGTATAAAAGCGGACCATAACTATCGAAATTTCTATCTTAATCACAAAGCTTTCCGGGCATATATATTATTCTGGCCGTTTGAAAATTAGCACATTTTATGAATAAACTAAATGTAAAGTTTTTTTGAAAAATTTTCTGAAGCCATTTGCTTTTGGTTACGAAGATGGTGTGTTTTTATTTTGGAAATCAATTTAATTTTTGAGGGATAATATAGAAAAATATGAAAATTATGCTTGTTTTAGAAAAAAACTGCTCACACCTTTTATTTTGTCCAGCGAGAGTGGCTTCGGATGGACTTTTGTTTTTAATTTTGATTCGAACTTACTATTTAAGAACGATCTGACTATAAGTTGTGATAGTATTGAAATAAGTTTCTTAAAATAATCGAATTTTTAGGCTATTACAAAATAATTTTTTTACAATACCCTACTAAAATCGCAACCTGTCTGTCCGTCCGTGTGTCACAGCAAATTTTCTCGCAAACCACATAAGCTAGTAATATAAAATTTGAAGAGTAACCAAAAGTGACGCCCTCTTCAAAGTTGCAGCATTAAATAATTCTTAAAGGTTTTAAGGGGTTTCCCCCCATATAGGGAGGTTTTAAGGGGTATCCCCCCATATAGGGAGGTGACCCACAAAAATAATTTTTTCACCAAAGGTAATCGATATGGGTAAAAATTAAAGCTCTTGATGAGGGCTTTTCAAAACAGGGTGTCACTTTTCAGTTCAGAGAGTACAGAGGGAAAGGTATGAAAAATGTATGTCGTGAAAGTAGGTATTTGCAAGTACAAGGGAAACAAAAACCTTAGAAATCAAACTCCATCAAATTTGTTAATAACAGTACATTTTGCAAATTTTACGTTTTCATCCATCAAATCGAACACTGACACTTAAATTTGCCAAAAATGGTATCTAAATTTTTTAAATGTAAGACACATGTTTTCAGAAAGTTTCACAAAAATCGAGCCATCAACACTTAAATTATAGACAATCGAAAAATTATCAACCACACCAACAATAACACGTGATACTGTTTAAATACACGTTCGGAAAAAACACAAACTCTACAAATTTTAGGAATGATTTCTGTCATTTCTTTTTCTTTTAGTTTCACACATATTTATCAGCCCGTACGGACTCCCAACCCCATATAGATAATTAGAAACTTAAGCGGTTTTACATTTTAATACCCATTGAAAATACTAGTAAAATTTGAAATGCACGATCACACATTTTTATGACTACGAGTTCAAATATGATCGAGATAAATGTTCTTACATGCTCATTCAGTATCGAAAAAAATTAGAGTTTTTCTAGGTACTCCCGTGACAATTTACGCAGTTTGTCCACCTTTCCGGAAGCTTTTTGATGCCGGTATCAAAGAATTCCTTGGGTAACACGGACAGCCATGTGCGCACGAACCCTCTACCTCGTCGGCGGTGTTGAATCTTTGACCTCCGAGGGCTTCTTTCAGTGGTCCGTACATGTGGTAGTCGCGAAGTGATAAATTCGGACTGTAAGAGGGGTGTTCCAGTATCTCCCGCCCCAATTCCGATATTGTATCGAGCGTAGGGTGTGCGGTATGAGGGCGCGCGTTATCCTGGAGAAGTTCAACAGCTTAGGAAGCCTTCGCGCCGTTATTTTGCGATATTGAGAGTGTCCGTGGATGATAGACTCTACACTACCAATACTGATGCCGAGTTCAGCCAAAATGTCTCGAAAATTCATCCTTCGGTCCTCCAAAATGAGTTGTTCTACGCGGCAAATATTGTCTGTTGTGATGCTGGCTCGCGGTGATTCTCGAAGGTTTCGCGACCATCCTTGAATGTTTGGGCCCATTTAAACACAGCAGCCTTACTCAGACACTTACTACTAAACTGATTTTGCAAACGCAGAAAAATTTCCATGTTTTTAACGTCTTTCCACACTAAAAAACGAATGACAATATATTGCGCAATGGTGGTCGGCACTTGACGTTCACTTTTGGTCTGAAACATGCACTCCCGACGAAAACGATGTTGCACTGTTTGTAAGGGACTCAGCTATCAAGCCACAACCTTCAGAACATGCGCGCCATCTACAGCATTTATCTCGATCATATTTGAACCACCCTCGTATTTATATGGGGTTAGAAATTCGCATGGACTCACAAATGGGTATGAAGCTAAAATGAACTAAGTAGTTACTAAAGTTGCGCGAATTAAAGAGTTGTAAATATGGAAAACATATTTTTTTTTTTGTTTTTTGGCTCTTTTTATTTAATTAAATTTGGTCTCCAGTTTTTATTTAATTTTTTTTACTTACTAAATTACTTTAGTTTTCCCCTTGAAATGAATAACGCTCAGTATGACACCAATTGCAATCATTCATATTTTGGCTGAAATCCAGTCGTAGAGCCCCAATCTTGGCTTTAGACAATATATTGTATTAAATTTACCGTCGTAAATGATAGAAGTTTACACGTTATTATTTTGTATCGCTGGGAATGTGTGGCTCTACGTACTTAAGTAATTACGGCGGTAATATAATTTTTGTAAAAGTACTTTCTTTGAAACTTTGCAGTTAAATTATTGATAAATTTTGAGTGAAAGATTTTATTTCATTGAATTTTCTGTTTCCAACAATTAATAACTTGAGAAACTGAGCTCTCATTAGTGTGAAGTGATTCATTAATGTCTAAGTGTTGGACTCAGTGCGAGTGAAACGCCAAACGAATTTATGACGGAGCATGAGTTGCAGTACTGCATTAGACATAATTAAATTTCAAAAGGATTAGCCAGATGGCTCATATCCTTTCACTTACCGAGACGAAGCAATTATCCCCTAGTAGTTTCATGAACAATTTATATGAAATGCACTATCCGTACTCGCAAGCTCAAGTTAAGGAATGCAATCTTATACAAGGAGTGATTACCAAACTCCATCTCATGCAACTATGTAGTTCGTTAATTTGCATATACTCGTATCTTTAGTGCTTTTCAAATATACGCGAAGTAGAGTTTTTGCGTAATTTGAACGAAAAGTTTCCAGTCGACAGGATCTTCACTTTCTCATGCATGGTTCGTCGTAATGTCAACATTAAAAAAAAACCCGAAAATATGCTAACCGAAAAGTTTTCAAATTATCTTTTCGTAAGTTACAAATCCCAGCTGTGTGAATGTCTGCAGTCAAGATAAGAGCAGAGTGTTACCAGTGTCTATTTTTCACATCACTTTTTAATGTTTTCTGAAAATTTTAGTTCCTTGCTCCTGTTCGTCTAATGAACTCTGTGAACAAGTGTATGACGGTGATCTGATATAATCTGTCAGTGAAACATTTTTTCATAGATTTAAATGGAATCTATCTTCGACCCTCATCCTCCCATCAGGGGTGCATGTGCACCCCAGACATGAATTTTTGCCGTAAGTAAATTGTCTAAATATTTCGATGAGTCCTGGCCTTTTGAGTACCTTAATTTAATTGATTTTTAGTTTAAATGCTGTTGTGAATACTGTTGTAATCGAGCAGCCTACACATGTGAACTGATTGTTTACTTTTAGCAAAAGAGATTTAGTCAGAATTTTAGTAGCTAAATTTATCCGTAAATACGTGGCAGATATCATCAAAATAAAGCATTTAATCATTCATGCAATACAGTGATATATACTTGATGTTTTTTGTCTAGTCAAAAAGCAAAAATTAAACAAATTAGACTAAAATAATCGATTTGCCAATTCTACCCCCAAGACAATTTCAATGACGGCGAATTGGAAAATTATTTAATTTAGAAATGTTGTCACTGGTGATTCAGCAATTTGTACCGGGATTGAAATTTCTTCCGCACTGTTTGTCTAGCGTTTATATGCACATAAACACTATAAGACCTACTAGTTTCGCGACGTAGCTGTCCGTTCGTCACAGCTAGTTTCCTCAGAAACTATAGAAGCTAGAACGCTCAAACTTTGTGAACAGGTTAGAAGTGATGGTCTCTAAAAAGCCAAGGTTTCACCAAAAATTTAAAATTTTGTTAAGGGGGGTTCCCCCCCTAACAACGAATTAGCCCTTAAAAATCTTTTTTAACCAAAGGTAGTCGAGTGGGGTATCAAATGAAAGGTCTCGATTAGAACTTTTAGAAAATTTTATGAATTAGGGGGTCCAGGGAAGTAAAAATGTACCATAAATTCCAAATAACATTCCTGTTTGAGGGATGCTGATGTTGCTGAATTATGATCCATAGTTCGACAATTTTCTACAAGTAATAGAGAGCAACAAGGAACGTGATCATGTGTCAGTTGAAGAGGACGAGGATAATGAAATTTCTGATGAAAGGATGAATAAAAAAGACTATGAAATCGATGTCACAGGGAAATACATGCCTCCATATGTAGCTAAAAATGGCCCTGAATGGTCAAATAATCCAATGAATACAAGAGTTAGGAGATCTCGATCAAATATATTGAATGTTACTCCCGGTTTAACAGCCTACAGTTCTGGAAGGTTTAGCATTTTCGCTGTTTATTATAAATATTATTGCAACCGACTAATGACATCTACAAACGATGGAAAGCTGACAACTTTCTGAAATCAAGAAAATTTGCTCCAGCAAATAATAATGAAACATTGGCCTGTATTGGACTTTGACTTACAGCTGGTGCTCTCAAGAGTAGGAGAAGTCTGTCGACATGTTATGGTGTACTGATCCTGTCTACCGTAGAGCTATCATTCTATCTACTATGTTTCGTAATCATTATTACAAACTGACGCGATTTTTTGTTTTGCTAGTTTCGAAACTAGAGAAAAAAGGCTGCAATTTGAGAAATATTTGATGTATCTACTGCAAAATATAACTTATTCCCTTTAGGGGTAAAGCTGCATTCACTGTGTATATAAAAAGCAAACCTGCAAACTATGAGATTAAAGTTTGGACCATGGCAGGCTTTGATTTCGCATATGTAATAAATATACTGCTGGCATCTAGGTAAAGCTTTGAATATCATTAGGCAAAATTATGTGAGTATAAATTGTGATCATTTTTTTAAGGCAAACAGTTTAGGCAAATAGAAAAGAACCGGAGAGAGAGACAGAGAGTTTTAAACCACTTACCAGTAGGATCTGGTGTAACTGCTGATAACTTTTTAAGGAGGTTGCAATTAGGTGAAATACTTTGGCTGAAGGGAATGACCCTCTGCGGTAGCTTTAGAAAAAATAAAGCGTTTATACTAAGCCAATTGCTTCCTAGACTGCAAAAACATATGGATTTTTCTATATTTACGTTCAAAGACAATTGTACTCTGGTATCATACCTGCCTAAACTAACAGAGCAGTAATATTACTATCGAGCCAATACACCGATGCTAAAAGTCAAAGTCAAAAGCGCTTTATTTAATACTAATCGTTATAAATTTTAAAAGAATATAAAGCAAAATCCAAACAATAACAATAAAAAACATAATGGCCCAAATGGCTCTCTAAATTTGTACGTTATCATTAAACACATTAAAAAAAAAAACTCTAGCAAATTCAAATCAATGAAGATTATTACATATTTTTAAAATTCAATTGGAAAAAGGGGAAAAAACCAACATTCTAAAATTATTTATCATCTTAACACTGCAGTGAACTTTACACCTAATATGTTTTAACTTAATTCTAATAAATGCAATCAAAAACTTTATCTTATACTAAAAAAATTTATAACTATGTTCCTAACCTAAGCGTTTTACCTTATCTCTAACCTAATATAATGAACATAATATAAACCTAACCTATCCCTAATTTTTAACAAAAATAAACAATAACACTAAATGTAGCAATAATGAGCTGAAACTCAAAAACTAAATAACGAAAAACACCAAAACTGAAAATAAACACGAATAATTTCGACATTGTCATTCAGCCACCAATACCTAGATTGCCCCGTCTCAACTCGATCAGCCTCAACGAATCTAGCAAATGAGTATCTCCATTGGAATTGTTGGTCTCGTGAACTCAAGTTCGGAGGATTTTTTATCTTCTTATCGGTGGCCCGTCGATATATGTGATATATGACTGGGTCGCCGTCAGAATCAAAAACATATCGATTCATGTCCAAATACACGAATGCTTCTGGAGGAATGAAGCCAGTAGCGAGACAAGTCGCTATATACCCGTCTGTAGGGTGGAACGGCTGTGAAATCCAAGGGTTTTCACTCACAGTCACAGATCTTGCGATATGATTCCGAAGAGGTTTCAATATGAACATATCGACTCTAGTCACTTCAGCAGTTTGATAGATTCTTCTATTCGATATATAATGTTTCCAATCCGTCTCAGGCTTTCTGTACAAACCAGTACATGCACGAAGACATTTCCTTTCGAAAACTCTTAATTTTTCCATAGTACTAGCACAGGATTTATGTGGAACCCGTTCAAGACTACCCTCACCAGCCATGATGTGGAAATCTTTCCAATTACGTTTCAGGTCTTGACTGACCCCCTGCAGCGTTGTCCGAAACAAGATTGTTTCACACTTTTGCGCATTGATTTTCATTCGCCAATTGTCAGTGAACAGCTGTACATCATTGAACATTTTCTGGAGATTGATCTGAACTATTGTAGCTTTTCGGCCTGCCGTATAGATGATCAGATCATCAGCAAACGCTACCAATGATCGCGTTGGCGAGACGTTAAAATCCAAGCCGTTCAATAGCTTGCGAATGAATATTGAGAAGAGCAGAGGCGCAGTAACTGTTCCCTGCTGTAGACCATTCAAGACCTTGAACTCGCACATTGTTGTCAGATTTCCATCAGTGACGACAAACGATTTCCCGTATAACATATTACACATCATGGCGACAAGGTGTCTGGGGAATTTGTCCTGAAGGAGTTTAAAAATTAGTCCATCTAACCACACCGTATCAAAGGCTTTCTCCATATCAATGAGACATGCTCCAACACATTGTCTATCATTTAGTTTCCAACAGATGTCTGAGGTTACTCTCGTTATTGCATGTGTGGTCGAATGCCTGGCACGAAAACCAAATTGGCAATTCGGCATCAACTCATTTTCCTCAATGTGGGCGTTTAATGCTCTGTTGAGTATCACTTCAAACACTTTGCTGATGTTAGGCAGCAAGCTGATTGGGCGATAGCTTTTGGGGCATGAAGATTCTTTTCCTTTCTTCAAGATCGGAAATACCTTAGCCTTTTTCCACTCAGTTGGGAAATATGAATTGCTCAACATGTTGTTGAACAATATGCAATAGTTCCTAATAGCAACCTCCGGCAAATGTCGGAGAACTACATTTGGAATACCATCAGTACCACATGATTTCTTGTTGTTTATCTTGCGAAATGTGAAACACAAGTCTTCATAGCTGACAAAATAATCAATAAGATTCAAGCTCGGTATGAGGTCAGATGTTAATGTTTCATTGAAATGAAGAATTGATTGGCCGTTCAGGCTTGATTTGAAGTCGGAAACTTTTGCTTCAACGACCTCTGAAAAAATTTGGTTCCCTCTCTCAGGGTTTGGTAGATGAACCAATTCAAAATGAGTTCCAATCAGGGCAAGTTTCTGCAATCCATCACAAATAACCCTGTTTCCATTTCTATCCGGAGTCGGACTATCAATTTCGATACCAGCCCTATCGAGAAGATTTATCTCATCACTAGTGACTTCAAGGTTCGATACTTTCACTCGAGACTTCTTGCGAAATATGCTATTCACTTTCCGCCCATTGATTGCTGACCTCACTCCTGAAGTATGACCGGATTAAGTTCCGGACATTCCTCAGATGTAATTTCAACAAAGACAATGAGGGATGGTTGTAGTCCAAAAATCGTCGATAAATATTGTTGACGCGTGTGAGAAGGAGGCTTTTCAATCTTTTCAACCTTGCAATGGTTGGTGTTTCATATCCTTCCATATTGTTTCGATGTTTAATCTTTGGAACTACTTTCTCAATCGTTTCCAACGTCAGCTTCTCTAACTTCGACAAATAGATATCTATTTCATCGTTAGTTAGATTCCTGTCATTAGGAACCATTGAGCAAGAGTTGCCACCATCAGAAGGGGGACATTGCTTCTGGTACTCGCGATTAAACTTCTTTTGAAACTTTCCCCAGTCTGTTTTTTTGAAATTCAACCGAAGATTTTCATGTTGAACTGGAATGAGGAAGAAATCATCCCTTTGATGATTGATTTCCATTACGATTGCGTTATGGTCGCTATCATAAGGAAGCACCTGCAGTTTCCGTTGAGGACTATTAAAGCTGAATTCAAGTCTTGCGTCAGCAATGCAAAGGTCCAAATATGAATTTGTCCTAGTGTATATTGGGAGCTCCGACCCATATAGATTGCGCCTGTATTCAATTTGGTTCTCTACTATCCACGATTTCAGGAATACACCTCTTGGATTATTGGTGGCGTTCAGCCATGACGTATGCTTGGCGTTCAGGTCACCAGCAAGAATATAATAGTTATGCAGCCTGTTCAATTCGAGTATTTCGAACAAGGAATTGAGCTCCTCCTTAAGCTTGAGAACAGTTCCACCAGTTGCATAGGCAGAGATAACGAAGAGGTTATCCCCACCTGGCAGTGAGATTTTGATAACGGACACTTCAAGAGATTCAAAGCTTTTGAATTCGACTTTTTCAATATTTTGGAAACGATAGGGTCTTCGAACCAATATCCCGGTGCCACCTCCCCCATCACCTGTTACCCTATCGTTTCTTACGAACTCAAAATCCTTGAATCTCATGGAGTGCCATGAACTGAGGTGGGTTTCGGTGAGAAGCACGATGTCAAGCTTTTGTCTGGCAATGAATCCAAGGAGATAATCACGCCGATGTAAAGTAACAATGGAGTTGACGTTGATCGAGATGAGACGAGTCCTATCCGTGGGAATGTAGCTGGATGACAACTTATCTTGAGGCATTTGAAAGCCCTAAACGCTGAAAAACAATGTTAATTTTCGAATCTTGTTTATCGATTCGCTCCGATAAGGAATTTAGTTGCTGATAAATTTTAAGGAACAGCTCATTATTGCTACTTACATTATTTATTTTATTTACATTGTCTGCTGGTCCTCTCGCAGCAAGTGCAAATGATACCCTGGGCTTGACGAAGTTGGTAGGTATCACACTGCGGTGTGCTTGACTTTGTTTCGGAGTGACTTTAATCTTTGCATCTTGATACCGGGGGCATCCTCGATATGATGCTGGATGACCAAAGGCACCGCAGTTCACACAATATAGTTTTTCTTTTGGCTCCGCCTGAGCCAATTTGCACTCGCCGGGAGCATGAATGTCTTTGCATTTCACACACCGATATTTCATGGCGCAATTGGCAGCCGAATGCCCGAATCTTTGACACCTGTAGCACTGGTTGACCTCACTTTTCTGGAGGCATTCCCACCTCACTACGCGGAAGTTCAAGTACCGTATTTTCTGTAGGGCACTCGAACTACTTTTGCGCGAAATCTGGACTAAGTAGTGAGGCAAGTTTTTCCGCTCCACAATCGATCTTCTCGTTGCAAAGTTTTTGACTGTAATGAATTGTATTTCTGGTGCAGCTTCTTAGAGCACCTGAAGGAGATCGACTGTGTCCTCACCACAGTCCAGACCCTTCAATAAAAAGGTTTGATTCTTTTCGCTTTTCGGGGTGTACGTGAAATGCGGAACATCTCCAGAATTTAAGGCACTTTTTGTCGCCTGGAAATCAACCAGCGACTTAGTCCTTATTGTCAACTTATCGGCATTGACTCTTTTTATCTGAAAATCTTTTAGTTTGTTTTCGGCTGCCAAAAGCCGAACCATATCTTTGCCCGTTTGCCCAAACACATTGATTGGTGGGACTTTTTCTTTTTTTTCATTAATGTTAACGGACGGACCAGCAGACGGACCAGCAGACAAACCTTTTGGTTTTTTCTCCCGATTTTTAATTTTAAGATATTCAATGAAATCATTATCTAATTTTGACGTTTTACCTGTATCCTCTTCAACATTCATCGTTTCTTCAAGACCAGCTAGCGCGGCATAATAATTTCTGCTGTCGTTTGCGCCTCCTGCGCTGAGGACATCCTCTTGATTAGCTTCTTCCTGTGGCTTTTTAGTTTTCTTGTCTTCGCTTTTTGGGTTTGCTTGTCGGCCTTTCTTGGTTTCTTTATCCTTGTTGAACGTTAACGTTCCAACAAGTGCTTCTAACGATTTAACTCGAAGCTTGAGTTCTTCATTTTCCTTTAAAATTTTTCCAGCTTTCTCTTTTTCTTGGATAAGCTGTTTGATCTCGATAACCGAGAGGATTGTCGGGTTTTGTTCTTGATTCTCGTATTTTCTTTTGTTTTTTTCGCCCATCATCATTGGCGATGGGCATGGTCCTTCTAATTGATGGCTGAAGCCATCGGGCTCCTCCATCTCGTTGCTTTCGCAGCGAGACTAGAGGGAATGTTCTCAGACCGGGACTTCCCTTGAACGTATTTCCACTTTTGATATTTCTTCAGGAAATGAATTTCAGGTATTCGATAAATGCTCGAATAATTCGACGGTGATGGTTTTCCCAATAAAATCAAAATTTGCTTTTGACTGGCTCGTAAAAAAATGCTGCAATTGTTTGGAACTGACTTTTGCGAAAAATTAATTAATTTTTAAAATTAACGACAGGAGCGATTAAAAACACGTCTACACGCAACGAGTGCTAGACGTAGAATATTAATAGACCGATGCTAAGGTTGGAGGAAAAGATCAAAATTACAAGCTTGAAATTATATTGTTGTACAAAAAATGATGTAGATGACCAGCTTGCTCAACAATATCCCACACAAAGAAAAACTAACAGATGGCCCTATTTTTTCATATTCTAAACATATTGTAGCTGCTACCAATGCATTCAAGGCTTAGATGTTCGCTAACTCTGACGGCAAACAGAATGACGAAGATGTAAGAAGAAAATTTCAACTGCAGTTGTGGAAGAATTTGCTAAAATAAAACATCATTCGTAGTGTTAACAATAAAAATATACCACTGCAACTAAAAGAGCTTATGATACAAGTTACCCTAGAACTATCAAGTTACCAACCCACTTTTTTGTAGTTGGGAGGTGTATGTGTAGGAATCCCATGCTCGAAAGGAAGCGACGGGACTACCCACTAAACACCTCCCCTGTCAACCTGACAACCCAGCCTGGAACCGTTTCACACATTACTTCGGGCCAGGTCTCATTTTGTTACGCTGTGAGGCGCCTTCAAGCTGGGGGATCCCTTTCCAAGTGGGAAGGGAGAGGGGAAGAAGAAGTTCCGGACAAGCAATCCCCCAGCCCCAACGCCCCTGGCTGCTGAGTCCCTTTTATGTTTTAGGACTGCGCGAGCATAACGTGCCACCTGGATCCATTAGTCAACGGATTCGAGCATCACCGCAACTATATTATCCGGGATGAGCTCTCCCGTCTCCCTGTAGAGGGTCCTTCATAGCTTGATCCATTTTGTACACGCAAAAATGTGTGGCGGGCATTGTCCTCCTCTCCTGGGCAAAACCGACAATCAGAGGAGCGTGATTTACCACGCAGGTAAGAATGAAAACACACACGCCCGCCCAAAACTAGAAGGCAGCCTCACCATACTTTCGATTTAGCTATGGTTTCACATCCGGGATGAGGTGCGCAGTCCACCTTCCCTTCAGACAACCCTCTTACTCGCGTCCAACTCTATCAAGGAGGGCAATAGGTTTCGCACCTGCAATAACTCTCACCGCCGAATCAAAGGTTGTCGGATATGACGATGCAATCCTTAGCGCTCCTTTTTTCTATGCCTGTGCTAAGCTTTTTCGGCAGGCCTCCTTACTGAGAGCCTTGTCCCGTATTTCTGCTCCATACAGTAGCACTGATTCTACAGCATTTATCAAGAGGCGTCTTCTTGATGGGCTGGATCACCCTATGTTGGCCATAAGTTGACTCAGAGCTAATACGCCCGAAGCAGCCTTCTCATCCCTTGCGCTGATTTGCTCAGAGAAACTCAGCTTTGAGTTGATTAGTAGCCACAGGCACTTCACCGATGTCATCAATTCGATTAGAATGTCTCCTATACTGATCATCCTTTTTCTGGGGATTCTCTTTTTTGTCAAGATGAACACTTTGGTTTTCTCCAGTGCTTAACTCACTCGGTGCATGAGCATACCTAGTCTAAGTTGCGCTTGTTGAATGGTGCGTCCAGCGACTAGTGCCTCAACATCATCCGCATAGCTGATCAAATGCAACTCATCTGGCATCTCCAGTCTCAGTAGCCCATCACCACCAAAGATAGATCTCTAGGCAACACCCGACGAGACTTTCATCCTTCATTGGCCTTGTGTTGTGTCAAAAGCAGGCTTCGGTCCTTCAGGTAGTCCCGCAGAAGCCGCATTAGATATCTTGGAACTTGAAAAGGGGCTTCCAGAATCAACCCACTTTTAACACAACAGTAACAACAATAAAATTACAAAATTGTTTTTATCTCTGCTGCAGAGAACGTGATAAAAAAAGTTTTAAAAAAGCAACAGCTCACTATTTTTAAAAGATTTGTGTCTACTAAACATTCCCAAAAAAAAAAATGTTTTGTGAAAATTGTAATGCTTAACTTGTTAATAAATCAAATTTTTGCACTCGGCGTTTTTAAGAATCGAAGTTTTCTTTCCGTAGCATTGGTCGTTCTCGATGTAAACAATTTTCCAGTATCCTTGCAATATCGAAAATTGACTGTTTTAAATTATTCTAAACCATTAAAAAGCAAGCTCCAAGTGCACCCATCTGGTAGTTACTGTAAAAAAAATAGGTTGAAAGGATCGGGGTTAAAAAGATATGATGTTCTTCTTACCATGAATAGCGAATAGGAGTATCAAATAAAAAGTGTAGACGAGACCCTATAACACTTAATCCTGAAACTGCATTGTGAGTTTGTGTAATTCATACAAGAAATGGCTTTGGTATCCAGCACCTTCAACACAACGTTTAATGACATGTAACGTTCTTGTTGGTTGCAGACTCGATGGTGCAAAGACGAGAAGAGTGATGAGTGCTTTGGTTTTGTTGGACTGTAGGAGGGCAGATTATGAAAACCATGAACCTTTCCTACGGTTGCATAGAAAAATTAGATTTAATAAAGACAGTTGAAAATAAGTCAACTTTTACGGAGCACACCTGGTGTACAATACGCTGACTCGTCTGCAGGAAAAATTGGGTCTCTGGTCATTCAACCTGGAGTCCTTAAGCTTATGTCTACGCATAAAGTTTGAGGAGAAATTCAGTTTTAATAAAACATTAAAAGCTTACTAAAATCACAAATTGTGCTTGTGCATCTGTGTGTGACGGCTGTTCTCCTCCAAAACTTTAGAAACTATCGTCATCAAACTTTGACGAAAGGCCAAAAATGATCTTTTGAAATTATGCGAGAGGAAAAGTTCTGGGTGTTTCAAGGGGATCTCTAAAGTTTTCATTTCATTAGAAGCAGTCAAAAGGGGGATCATATGAAAGGTCTAAATGAGCTTTAAAAAAATTAGTTCTAAAATTACCTAATTAGTATCGAGGTGGATAGGAGAAGGGAATTACACGAAGTTTGCAGTTGGTGCAACTTTTTCTGTAGAAAAATAATAAACTGCTACTGCACACTTCACATCCAAATCAAATATAAATTCCATATGGATTAAATTGGCTTCCGATGACTTCACAGACCAAACAGATTCCTTGCGTATACTCCCTAAACTTTTCAATGTCTTTGTTGGTTCGTTGGCATGCGGTGGTGATACTTATGGGAATACAATTGGCCGGCTACCCAGGAAATTCAAATCAACATTTTCACCGAACAAATAAATCTCGGATTGCGGTGTGTCAAAGCAGTCACAACCCATAATGAAATTGGCACCAAAATACTTGCCTGATTTTAGTGAGTATTCATACGCGCAACTCGATCCAACATCTGCTTCCTCCACTGCTGCATTTTGCCTTACCTTCAAGGCTAAAAAACATTAACCTTGTAGTCCATTTTGTCAGTTTTTCCGCCAAGCGCTTATTCTTAGTCACATCGAAAGAATTCCTAAATAATCATTACAAAAATACATCACGAAAAACGTATAACTTACCGGAAACTATTTACAGAAATTTGAACACCTTAGCAAAATTCTCGATATACGTAAATGTGTTCCTACTACAACATGACACCTTATTTTTGAGAGAATATCCGACATGCAGCAAAGTCACGACCAACTGCCACTCGCTACATTCACACACATTCACTTCGCTTTCGGTTGAAAGCCTACTGAGGTAGATGCCGAAAGTGGCAGCGCTTACTACAAACTGTTGCATTATCAGCCTTATAGCAATGATGAGTACTGATTGAAACAAGTTACAGTAGCAAGAGAGTGCTCCTGCCAGAAGGGTTTTGTAAAACAATTAGTAAATCAAACAATGTGTTCTGCATATCAAACGTTGACTAATATACAGATTCCATAAATTGAGTTCGAAAAATTATTATAGTTATTATGTTTTCAAATTTTTGCCGCCATTTGTCGCTTAATTAGTTATGATAACACACAAAAATTTTTGTGCATTTCTCCTTCCCCTGCACCCTTCAAAGTAAAATTTGTCAATTTAAGACCTGTTTTGAAAAGTTCTCATCAAGACCTTTCATGTGCTACCCATATTGCCAACATACGATTAAATTTTTTTTCAGGAGCGACTCTCCCATATGGGGAGACCCCCTTTAACACCTTAAAAATTACTATATGGAGCAGAAATATGGGGCGACGCTCTCAGTAAGGTGGCATACCAAAAACGCTTGGCACAGATACAGAGAAGAGGAGACCCCTCATACCCAACAGTCTCTAATTCGCTGGTGAGATTTATTGCAGGCGTAATACCTATCGGCTTCCCTGGTAGGGAGACAATTGCCTGCGAGAAGAGACAGCACTCTCAACGACTGGCAGTAGTCCTGAGTGAATTGCACGAAAAGATGGTGGCCTCTGCGCATGATCCCGGATGTGAGGCTAAATCGAAGGCATGGTGAGACTGTCTTCTTTCTGACCCAGGTTTTGAGCGCGTATGGGTGCTTTAAGCGTTATCAGCACAAGACAGGTAAATCGCGGTCCTCCGACTGCAGATTTTCCTAGGAGAGAAAGACGATACCTATTATACTTTTTTACATTCAAAAAATTGAACAAGCTGCAATAGGACCTCTACAAGGAAACAAGAAAACTCGCCCCAGATAGTCTGGGCCCGGTAATATTTGTATTATTTGGCAAATAGAACCATGTGGCACATTATGTTTGGGCAGCCCTAAAAGACAAAAGGACCCACAGCATTCGGAGCTGGGGGATCAGTCGTCTGGCAATTCCTTTTTCTCCCATGCTTCCGAATGAAGGAGGGATCCTCTAAGTTGGGGGCGCCTCACGGGGTTAGCAAAGTGAGACTTGCCCTGCAGGGAGAATGCTGGTCGACAGGAATACTCTTGGAGGCTAGCATTCTTTGGGGAGTTCTGCCCCCACGTACCCGGGCCCCGCAGGGGGAATGCTGGTTGACAGGAAAACTCTTGGGGGCTAGCATTCTTTGGGGAGTTCCGCCCCCGCGTACCCGAGGAAATTCCCGCAGGGGGAATGCCAGTCGACAAGAGCACTCTTGGAGGCTAGCATTCTTTGGGGAGTGCCGCCCCCACTTACCTGAGGATATGGGGGGCGCCGTGAGGCTCCCTCCTGGGATGACAGGCAACGACTCTGATTGGATCTGGACTACGCTTTGGACAACGAACTGGAATTGATGCTTTGGGCTGGCGGATATGATGGTTTGGACTTAGTTGCTTTGCACAGTGGCGCCGAGGTGACACTCGTGTGTGAACGGCCCCAATTCAACTATCATACCGTCTCCGTCCCGGTAAAACCTTGGCAGTCCTCGGAGTACGTTCGAAGTTCACACCATTGGGTTGGTGGTGTAGGTTCGGTTGAGGCGGACTCCCGATTAGCGCAGGCCTTGCTCTGAGCACTTGTCCCCATAAGGGCTTGTGCCAACCCTCGCATGGCCTCCCTGCCCGGCAAAGATAGCCATGAGACCAAAAACGCGACTACACACTCAAACGGAGATAGCGGCTCCGAGGGGGGGACCCAATAAAACTATAGCAACCAAAAACATATAAAAAATATCAAAAAAACCCAAAAACAGAAATGAAAATAATAACGACGACGCAACCAGTGGTTGCAGCCACGATATTAATAGTACATCGAGAGCGGTACTAACGATGACGGTGAAGACGGACGAAAACTGGAGATCAGCAGAGAGTCTGGTCCAGACAGAGATTCCTGCGGGGTTCGGGCACAGCAAAAAAATGATGCGAACGCCAGAGCGTCCTATAAAGAGAAAGCGGGAAACTCTGCAGGACGCTTCAAGTGTTCGGGCGGTGGAGGAAAATACAAAGAATATCGATGATTCGATGGTCACTGCTGCGACCGTTACCGAAGCGACCGATGCATGGATCGTAAATCCCGACATGATAAAGAAGCATCCTGAAGTCAACGAGGATATTACGGCAAGAAAAGTAACGCATGACCTGACAAATAAAGTGGAGTTGGGTGATAGCATCGCCAACGTCGAAAATGTGGCGGAAATGCTGCATTCGGAAACGAAAAGCGATAACCTCTTCCAAGGATAGTCGCTAAGTACAAGTTCCACCCAGCGACACGAAGAAGAAAGGCTATTCCGAAAAGCGGGACCTGTTCTGAAAAGAATACAATCTGCATGCGACTCCCCAAAAATCATGAAAGTAGTAAAGATTGGGCTCTTTGAACTAGAGGAGCTCCTAGATCACATAGAGCATTACCGGAAAAGCTGAAGACGAGCAGAAGGCTAAAGAAGCACTGGGGGCGACATCTTAAGGCCACACGCATATAGCTCCACCATTAAAAGTCAATAAAAGAATGGCGTCTAGCCCAATCGAAGGAGATTGGGATGAAAGAAGGAAGGAAGAGGCGCTTAATGGGCGTGGAGCACCGGATCATGGGTTCCAGATAGTGCTTATAAGAGGAGCGAAGAAAGCCGCAAAGAAACTCCTTCAAAAAGTGCCAGAAAGAAAAGTTCGCACGGACACCCAACCAGAAAAAAGGATCTGATGCAAAACAGGAGAGGCAGAAGCCCCGACGAAGACCCCGGCCGCAGGCACTGCTCGTAAAGCGCCAAGATGGCCGATCCTTAGCGGAGGTACTGCGGGACATCAGGGGAAACGTTAGGCCCGAAGCCACATACACTGCGAATAAAGTAGTACGACCAACGCGTTCGGGCCACATACTGGTCGAATTTGGAGCAACGGCCGGCAATAAGGAAGCATCCTGCAGGGCAGTAAAGAAAGCCCTCGGCAAAAGCGCAACTATAGCCCCGCTCGAACTGATGGCAAAGATCGAAATAAGAGGCATTAACTGCGCGACGGATCTGGCCGAGGTAGAAGGGGTCATCAAAAGGGAGTTCCTTAGCGTGGGAAGGAACAGGGCACAACGCATGGCCATAATTGATTTGACCGAAAAGGACGCCAAACAATTCCTGAACAAGGGAAAAGTAAGAATAGGGTGGGTTGTCTGTAGGATACGGCGAAGAGTAACACCTCTTCAATGTTTCTAATGCCTTGGTTATGGTCACACCATAAAAGTATGCAAAGGACCCGATAGGAGTTCCCTATGTTACAAATACGGTGAAATGGGACATAAAAGAAAAGAGTGTACGAAGGAGGCACACTGTATTCTCTGCAAGGATGCTGATCCAAGACCTGATTTTGGACATGTCTTGGGATCAGGAAAATGCCGGGTGTTCCAAGAAGCCTGAACCAAGGCAAAATCAGAACTTTGATGGCCCGTATCCTGCAGCTAAACCTACACCGCAGTTCAACCGCCCAAAATCTCTTGAGCAGTTTGCAAGGGACATGACTGGCGACTTCTTGCTGCTGAGTGAGTAACACCATGATAAAAGTTCTGCATTATGGTATTCTGACGAAACTGATACTGCCGCTATCTGGATTCGGAACAGTGATTTCCAAGCGGAGAGTTGTGGACGGGAGGATGGTTTCGTGTGGGTTCGGTGCTCAGGGATCACCTTCTTTGGTGTGTACCTAATCCCTAACGAATCAATATCATCTTTCCAAGCCAAGCTTAATGCTCTGGTGGGCAACGTGCTCGTTGGGGGTGACTTCAACACTAAAGCAATCAAATGGGGCATGCCTCAAACGGATCCGCGGATCCTGGAAATGGCGGCCAGGACGGCGCTCGTCGTAATAAACTCCGGAAATACGCCGACTTTTGCCGTATTGGCTGTGAGGAAACCATACCGGACGTGACATTTGCCTCGGAGACCTTAGTACGGAGGATACACAGCTGGAAAGTATTAGAGGACTACTCAGCAGTGCATTCTGATTGAGGTAAGTGATGTTGTCTCCCGACATCCATGCTCTTGGCTTTTTACATTTGGATGGAACATCCGAAGGATGGTGGTCGAGAGGTTCGTCGAGGTGCTCACAGCAGGTGAGCCGCTGCAGGGAGCTTCGGAGGGGACGGAAGAACTGGCAGCTCAAGACGTGGTGAACTCTACTATGAGCATCATTACGACTGCTTGCTGCGCTTCTATGCCCCGTCGAAGACCCCGGCACGGCAAGCCCCCAGTGTACTGGTGGTCAACTGAAATTGCTGAAAAGCCAAGGGAGTGTCACAAGCTTCGACGGGAGGCACAACGGGCGCGGAACCGTGACCGTGCAACTGGGTGGCAGCATATAAGTTGGCCAGGAAATGCCTTCGCGAATTGATCAACAATAGCAAGGCTCGCTGCTGGCAACACCTAATGGACAATGTCAACAAGGATCTGTGGGGCCTTGGCTACAAGCTAGTTATGCGGAAGCTTGGTGCCCTACGGAAACCTTGTATGAATGACGCGAAAAAGATGGACGCGATAGCGCGGGGACTTTTCAACGCCCATCCCGTCCGTGTTAACGCTGTCCATGGTGAAACAGCAGTTGAGTGTCCACTTTTCACACAGCGGAAACTAGAGGAGGCAGTCCTTTCTTTGAAAGCGAGGAAGGCTCCAGGTCCAGATGGTGTTCCGGCTGAGATGTTGCGGCTCGTCTATCACCACTGTCCTGACTTGCTTCCCAGCACATTTAACGCTTGCCTACGGGACGAGGTTTTCCCGGTACGATGGAAGGTGGCGATGCTCGTGCTGATCAGCAAGGGGAAGAGAAATCCCAAATCGCCATCGGCATACCGCCCGCTATGCATGCTAGACACGGCTGGGAAAGTGCTAGAGAAACTCATCAAGGGAAGACTCACTGACGCGATTCGTGCTGCTGGGGACCTATCTCCTCGGCAGCACGGCTTTAGAGCAGGACGTTCTACCATTGATGCGATTGCAGAGGTGGTGAATGCGGTCCAAAAAGGCAGAGGCATATAGTCGCACCTAGCGACGGATCGTTCTGTTGGTGACACTCAACGTCAGGAACGTCTTCAACTCCGCTAGATGGGTGGATATTCTGGATACGCTGGAAAACTCTTTTCAAGTTCCAGAATATCGAATGCGGCTTTTGAGGAGCTACCTAAAGACCGAAGCCTGCTCTGCGACACGACACAGGGCCAACGAAGGATGAAAATTGCATCGAGTGTTGCCCAGGGTTCTATCCTTGGTCTGGACCTGCGGAACGTGTCTTACGACGGGCTACTGAGACTTGAGATGCCAGATGAGTCGCGCTTGGTCGGCTATGTGGATGATGTTGCGGCTCTGGTCGCTGGACGTACCGTTGAACAAGCGCAACTTAGGCTAGGTATGCTAGTGCGCCGAATGAGAGACTGGATGACTGCTCGTTAGTTCAGTTTAGCACTGGAGAAAACCGAAGTGGTCATCTTGACAAAAAAGAGAATCCCAAGAGTAAGGATGATCAGTATAGGAGACATACGAATCGAAGCCATCGGTGAAGTACCTGGGGCTACTATCGACTCAAAGATGAGTTTCTCGGAGCAAATCAGGGCAATGGCTGAGAAGGCTGCTTCGCGAATATCGCCTCTGAGTCGACTTATGGCCAACGTGGCGGGAGCCAGCCCGTCAAGAAGACGCCTCTTGATGAGTGTTGTAGGGTCAGTGCTACTGTACGAAGCAGAAGTATGGGGCGATGTTCTCAGCAAGGAGGTATACCGAAAACGTTAGGCACAGGTGCAGAGAAGAGGAGCACTGAGAATTTCATCTTCGTATCCGACAGTCTCTGACTCGGCGGACAAGATTGGTAAGTCACGGTCCCCGGATTGACGGGGGATTGACAATACCTGCCACATATTTTTTGCGTGCATGAAATGGGGCAGGCTGCGAAGGGCCCCTTACAAGGAGACGGGAGGGCTCACCCCGGATAATATAGTTGCGGTGATGCTCGAATCGGTCGACAAATGGAACCAGGTGGCACATTATGCTCTGGCAGTCCTAAAATATGAAAGGGACGCACACCAGCCGGGGACGTTGGGGCTGGGGGATCGCTTTTCTGGCACTTTTTCTTCCCCTCTCCCCTCCCGCTAAGAAAGGGATCCCCCAGCTTGAACGCGCCTCACGGCGTAACAAAACGAGACCTGGCCCGAAGCAATATGTCAAACGGTTCCAGGCTGGGTTCTCAGGTTGACAGGGGAGGTGTTCCAGTCGCCTTCTTGCAAGCATGGGAGTCCCACACTCTGTGCATAAATGGCATTCACCTACTTACCACAAAAAAAAGTGACCTGACCCGAAGAGGTGTTCAGTAGTAGTCCAGTCGTTCGAAGCATGGAGATGGGAGCCCAATACGCAGTACGAAACTGGCATTCATCTGTCCCCCAATAAGGGTATAACTCTGATTTAAACGAGATCTGGCAAACTGGTTGATGATACTCTCAGCGGGATATCGTTTAAACAATTCAAGATCAATCTCTGAAATTTAGAATATCAACCCCCAAAATACAGAAAGCAAGTAAAAGCCATTCTTTTAGCATTAAGCAAAGTGTCGTATACATTTTCATGGAAGTGTTTTGATATTGTTTACCTTGGAAGCATTTATACGAAAGAATGTTTTCTTTAACATTGCTTGACTTTCAAAGTAAGGGTTAGTCGAATTATCATTTACTTATTGAAACTAATGTCGCCTACAAGACACTTGCTTTTCTGGCTAGTGATGCCAATGGCAATTTTTTAATGTACTAATTATTTGAAGCACACTCTTAATAGTCCTTTGTGCTGTTTTTTATCGCACTTCATAGTGTACTTAGGTATAAAAATAGTGATAAAATATTGCACTTTTGAGGATGCAGAAAACAGCTACACGATAGGTATGTCAAAGAAGATAGATTTAACAGATACACCATTTTTGTTAAAGGCCAGTTGATTGCAATGATTCATTATACGAGCATTTTTTGATAAAAGTCGTTGCAATAATTGGAATGAAAGCTATGCTGGATGGATCATATTTAAATATTTATTAACAGCAACTAAACGTAAACCATGCGCATAAAAATGCTTTTATTCTCCTTAACTCGAAGCAATTCCACCTATGAGAAGGCGCCATAAATATCTCACAATCGGGTACAGATTTCAAAATTCCGTTATCATAGTGCTTTGAACTATATGAAGTTTACTCCTGCTAGAAGGTACAAACTTTTCATACATTTTGCCCCTGACACCCTCCGACGCAAATATGTAATGCCTTTCCCAAAGAACCTTTGAAAATATTTTCCAATATCTAAACTTTTCAGAGGCAATCTCTTCTGATTTACCTATCTAGTTCGGTGCAGTCGTATGGAGCCACTTTATTTTTGTAAAAAACTGTTGTTACACACTGACTGACAGGTCGCACTTTCATCAGGGTTGTGTAAGAAATACAAATCCATAAAAAGTAGATCGCTTGTTAATTCATAGAAAATACTCCGTCGATAAAAAAGAATATTTAAATCTTGTCGAAACTTTTTTCTACAATTAATACATTAATTCCTGCGGAACTGTCAAAAATAAGAAACAATTTGCAGTCCTTGGAAAATTAATCTTCAAAAGTGTCAGTAATTGGTCTCTAATGCTTTCAATTTTCTGGCCTTCCTTGTAGTTTTATTCCCTGGACGACATCTTATCTGGAAGTTTTTCAACTCGACAATCATCCATTATTCACGATATTTCCGTTCTTCAGAGACGCCTGACTTATTTTTCGTTTTTGTCTTATTCTCTTTAACCCTCCGTCCTCATAAATTTACCTGGCTGAAGCAAAATCTTCTTATCTGTAGGTCGTAAACGACCTTATTGTATACAAATTATCTATTTTCAAGCACGTAGCATAAACTATACAGGTGGGTATGTTAGGTAAGGCCAAGGGTTCACAAGTCAGTGTTTGTTACACGTGAGGGAAAGTGGAAATAGAATTTTGTGGTGAAGCAGCGAAATAGTGAAAGTATCGGTAAGAATACTGAACATTCAGCTGAGAGTTTTCCTTGAAAATAAATGTGAATGCACTCATACTCGTATTTCGGCATATTGCGCTATAACGCTTATTTTTCTACTATTTGAGGACATTCCTCGGTCCAGCAACGTAATATGGAGTTTAATTCAATTCATTTGAGTTTCGGTAAATGCTCTCCATCATTTTAAGCTTTTACTCATTTTTTTTAATGTTAAAGCAATAAATTTATCTAGGATACTAGTGTCATGAAAAATATATGGTTTGTTCAGGATTTCCGTACCTTAACTTACCCATTTCTCTACGAATCGGGCAAAGGAAAAGTTATTTAAATTTTCCAATCTATTAAAAGCGATACATAACAGGATGCATAAATTGGAGAATAGTTTGATACTTGCTTGTTCCACTTGCGCATCGTAAGAAGTAAATTCAGAAACGATATACATAACTAAAACAACAAATTTTGTGAATAAAATAAAGCTGCAAAGTAAAGTTCTTTAAAAGCCGTCGGGCCTTGCCTTGTTTTGTGAGTAGACGCGTTTTTACCCCTTTGAGTCATCTTCAGTGTCTAAAAGACACTTCAGTGTCTCAAGGGCACTGAATATGGCTTAAAGGAGTCGAAACGTGTCTGCTCACAAAACAAAGCAAGGCCCGACGGCTTTTCAAGGAAAAAAAAATTGGCTTGCGGATATCAAATCTACAAAATAATTGACTACAAATCAAAATTTGTATAACGGTTTCCACGAGTACTCAAAATAAAATGAGCTACAATTTTAGAACTATTTGCTTACTAGCATTAACGATGATTTCACAGCTATTCATCGCTTAGGCCTATAGAGTTTAATCAGTAGTTCACGGATGCTTGGTAGCTCACGATCAATATTTTAAGCAGCCGCAAACGAAACAATGAACAGAAGAATAACTTTATATCGAATCGCAGATTTTGCAGCGTAAACTTTATACTACTACACATTCCATTTCAGCACCGATAATTTATTATTTATATTTATCGTCGCGTTTACATTGTGCATACGTTGTGTAATTAGTCATTTTGTTTTTTAAACACTTTGCCTGTCAAAATGAGCGATGCAGCTGGGCCATCAAAGAAAACAAAACTTTTAATTTCAAATGCGAACTGCTGTTTAAGAGTGCAAACAACAAAGAGCGACAAAACGATACCGAAGAAGTCGAACATCAAACACCATCATAGGTCTCCATAGGAATCTCAAAAGTAATATTCACAATTTAAGTTTTTATTTAGGCATTATAAAAATTAGGTTTGCAGCATATCATGTCAACAGGGAATACAAATAAGAGTTGAAAAAGCCTGACACCACCCTTCTCACTGAAACCCACCTCAATTCATGGCACTCCATCACATTCAAGGATTTTGAATTCATAAGAAATGATAGGGTAAACGTTGATGGGGGGAGGTGGCATCGAAATATTGGTTAAAAGACCTTATTGATCCCAAAATAGTGAAAAAATTGAATTAAAAAACGTTGAATCTCTTGAACATCCATTATTAAAATTTCCCTGTCAGGTAGGGATAACCTCTTCGTTATCTCTGCCCAAACAACTCTCAAGTTCAAAGAGAAGCTCAATTCCTTGTTTGAAATACTCGAATTGAACAGGCTGCATAGCTTTTATATCCTTGCTGGTGACCTGAATGCCCAGCATACATCATGGCTGAACGCCACAAATAATCCAAAAGGCATATTTCTGATAACGTAAATAATAGAGATACAAATTGAATGCAGGTGCAATCTCTATGGGTCGTAGTCCCCAACAGACCCTAGGACAAATTCATATTTGGATCTCTGCATTGCTGACGCAAGACTTGAATTTAGCTTTAATAGTCCTCAACGGAAACTGCAGGTGCTTCCTAACGACAGGGACCATAAAGCAATCGTAATGGAAATTTATCATCAACGGGATGATGATTTCCTCATTCCAATTCAGCATGAAAATCATCGGTTGAATTTCACCAAAAAAACAAATTGGGGAAAGTCTCAAAAATGGATTATCAGAACAATGTCCTCCTTCCGATGATGTAAATTCTGGCTTAATGGTACCTACTGACAGGAATCTAACTAACGATGAAATATATCTCTATTTGTCGAAGTTAGAGAAGCTGCAGTTGGAAACGATTGAGAAAATCGTTCCCAAGATTAAACATCGAAACAATATGGAACGATATGAAGAATGTCCGGAATTTAATCCGTTCATACTATAGGGTTATCCATTTTATGCTTGGGAAAGTAAAGCTAAAAAAAACACATAAAATATTCACATGGAAATAAATTTTTTTATTCAATATAAAGATTAAAGCATTATCCGTGAAAGACAACATCATTCAATGTCCCCCACGGGACCTCTTACAGGCCTCAATCCTTTTGAGGTAATTTTCAATGACTTTTCGGCACAAATCCGGCAATATCTCGGCCATAACTTCACGAATATTGGTTTTCAATTGCTCAAGATTTTGAGGATTGTTCGTGCAAACACGAGCTTCGCATAGCTCCATAAAAAGAAATCCAAAGGTGTTAGGTCGCAGGATCTTGCGAGCCAATTGACATCACTCAATCTCGAAATTACACGTCCTGGAAATATCTCTTGCAAAAGTGCTCGATTAGCCTGTTTTGTATGGCTTGTGGCTCCGTCCTGTTAGAACCACATGTTCTTCAGACCATAATCTTCAATTTCTCTCCAAAAATAATCGGTTCGCATCCGTCCATAGCGGTCAGAATTGACTGTAATGGCTCTTCCTTGATCGTTTTCAAAAAAATACGGACCAATAACACCACCAGACCATAATGCACACCAAACGGTCACTTTTTCTGGATGCAAAGGCCATTCTGCGATCACCTGAAGATTTTGAGAGCCCCATATGCGGCAATTCTGTTTATTTACGTAACCCTGAGCGAAAAATGAGCCTCGTCACTAAAGAACATTTTGTTCGAAAAATTGTTATCAACGGCTTGTTGTTCAATCCCATTCTGCGTTGTGTATGGTCTTGAGGCTTAATTTCTTGAGTGAATTGGATTTTGTACAGATGGAGATGCAAATCCAAGTACAAAATCCGCCAGAATGAGCCGTAAGACAAGCCCAAATGTTGAGTACGTCGAGGAATCGACAAATTCGGGTCTTCCTCCACACTTTGAGAAACGACAGCGATATTTCCAGCAGAACGAATGTTGCGATGATGCATAGGCCTTGCAATGTCAATAGCCGATCCAGTCCCTTCAAATTTTCTCACTGTGCTTGAAATTGTTTGCTGTGTAGGTCGATTATGTCGACCGTAAATGTTGATCCAGCAGAATCACCAACCTTATAATAAGATTTAATAATTTTAACGTGTTTGTCGACTATTAAACGATCCATATTTCTAGATGGCAAACCTTCAACTAAGAAAAACACGCTTTGAATGACACTTAATTTTGACAGAAGTCATATGGCAGGGTTATACTTTCCCAAACATGAAATGGATAACCCTGTACAAGAGTGAGGCCAGCAATCAATTGGCAGAAAAATTGACCCAGGACCCGGATGGCATTTTCACGTAAGTGAATAGCTTATTCCGTAAGAAGTTTCGAGTGAAGAAATCGAATTTTGGAGTCAGTAGTGATAAGATTAAGATTCTTGATAGGGCTGGTATCGAAATTGATAGTACAACACCGGATAAAAATCGAAACAGGGTTATATGTGATGGGTTGCGGAAACTCGCCCTGATTGGAACACATTTTGAAGTGATTCAGCAACTAAACCCTGAAAGAAGGAATCTAATATTTTCAGAGCTAATAGAAGCGAAAATTGGCGACTTTCAATCAACCCAGAATGGGGAATCAATTCTTCATTACAATGAAACATTAACATCTGACCTCATACCGAGCTTGAAATTTATTGATTATTATGTCAGCTATGAAGACTTTTGTTTCATATTTGGTAGGATAAACAACAAAAAATCATGTGACGGTATTCCAAATATAGTTTCCCGACATTTGCCTGAGGTTGCTTTTAGGAATTGTTAAATATTGTTCAACAATACGTTCAGCAACTCACATTCCCCAAAAGAGTAGAAAAAGGCTAAAATATTTACAATCTTGAGTAAAGCAAAAGAATCTTCGTGTCCTTAAAGCTATCACCAAATTAGCTTGCTGCCTAGCATCAGAAACACAATTCGTGACTTCAAGATCTTGAATGGTCTTCTTCTTCTTCTTAGCACCACAGCCGCTTTCGGGCCTTCGCTTCCTGCAAATAGCCTTGACCGCGTCATCCAATTCTGAAATCAGATCAACGATGAACTGTCTTTGCCGACTGAGTCAGACCAGGCGTTTCCTTGGTTTCCCCACTGGCCGCCGGCCTTCAGTTCTCCCAACGAATACCTTCTTGGGTATCCGTTTCTCGTCCATACAATTCAAGTGTCTAGCCCATTGCAGCTTAGGCAGTCTTACAACCATTGAGACCTTCGGCTCGTCAAAAATTTCATACAGCTCATGGTTGTATCGAATTCGCCATTGGTCCCTGTCTAGTTTCGCTCCGATTATTCGCCTCAGGACCCGTCGCTTAGGGGCGTTCAATATATTTGCGGATGCTTGGGTTAGGGTCCATGTTTCACACCCATAGCAATACACAGGTTTTATCACAGATTTGTATACTTGGAGCTTTGTGTATGCAGCTGGTCTTCAAGATCGTCAATACTGAATAAAATATTTTAATTGGGAGCTGTATTCTTCGGCGTATTTCGTCTCTTTCATTGCCCGTTTTCATTACTCAGCTACGCGCCTAAATACACAAATTTGCTAACATTTTCGATACTGTATTCGCCACGTGTGATATTTTGTGTATTTAGGGTATCTTTTCCCGACTGCGTCATGAGCTTTGTTTTATTTCCGTTGATTTGTAGCCCTACTAGTTTTGCTTCGCTATCGAGTTTCAGGAAAAGTTCTTTGGCAGTTGTTAGTGACCGTGACAGAATGTTGATGTCGTCCGCATAGGCCACCACCTGGCTCCACTTGTATAGTAATATGCCTCACGTATCGACGGGTAGCTTCCGTATGACGTACTCCAGAGCCAAATTGAATAGCAATGGGGCCAGCCCATCTCCCTGCTTTTGTCTGATATTTGTGTCAAAAGCATCGATGAGTTGGTTATTGATGCGGGCTTGGGAGGTTGTCGACGTCATTGTCATTTTGGTAAGACGGACTAATTGGGGATACCAAAACCAAGCATTATTTGGTACAGTACGTTACGATCAATACTGTCATGTGCTTGCTTGAAGTCAACGAAAATTTAGTGTACGTCTATGTTGAATTCCCAGCATTTTTCAAGTACCTGCTTGACTGTGAACAATTGGTCTGTTGTTGATCTAGCTACTCTGAAACCACCCTGATACTCCCCAATAATACTGTTGGCGTATGATCCGATTTTATTTTCTAAGATTTTAGAAAATATTTAGTACGCCGTACAAAGTAGTGATATGCCTCGATAATTTTCGCACTGTAGCTTGTCACCTTTTTTTTGAGGATAGGGAATCTAATTCATTGGCTCCACTCTTTCAGCATATGGTCTTGTTGCCAAATGTACTTGATGACTTTGTGAATAGCTTGATGGACAATACTGCCACCATATTTGATGAGCTCCACTGGAATCTCATCAACGCCCGGCGCTTTATTATTCCTTTGGGCTTTGATGATGCAACAAACTTCATCCAGAGTTGGTGAGGCCAATGAAAGCTCTCTGCAGACAACTATAGACTCCAATGTTCTGGTGCTGGCGGAGGATTAAGGAGGTTCTTGAAATATTATGCCCATCTTTCCTTAATCTTGATTTTATCAGCGATGATATTGCCGCTGTCATCATGACAGAGCGTGGTTTTGGGCTGATAACCACGTTTCAGGCTTCTCACTACTTTGCATGCTCGTCTTGTGTTATTGCTTAATAAACTTACATCTATACTTCTCAATTGGTCGTCATAGTATTTTCTTTTCTTAATCCTAATTATCTTATTCGCTACTCTTCTGAGATTTTCATAGTGTTCTCACTTCGTCCGGGTTTTCTACCTACGTATTCTTTGCACGCCTGATTCTTTTTATCTAACGCATTTTGGCACTCATCATCGAACCAATCATTCCTCTTGCACTGGGCTTGATGTCCGATCGTCTGTTATGCCACGGTCCTGATAGCCGCTTTCAGTTCCATCCAGAGCTCGTTGTTTATCTTTAACGATGCGTCTGATAAGATGGGAGCCAACTGCTTGTCGAGGGTCTCCGTGAAATTTTAGGCCACAGACGCCGTTTGGAGCCTTTTGATGTCAAATTTTTGAAGTGGGCTGGTCTTCGCTGAATATGCCTGTGACATAAGGCATCGATAGGTTAATTTGATCAAATAATGATTTGAGTTACAATTGGCTCCTCGGTCTGTACAGATGTCAAGTATGCTCGAGGCTCAACGTTGTTGGCTCAGAACATGATCGATCCAGTTTTGTGTGTTGCCATCCAGTGATACCCAGGTCAGTTTATGCATGCTTCGATGCGGGAAGCAAGTCGAACGTATGACTAGATTTCTGCTACATGCAAAGTCAATCAGGCGCTGGCCGTTATCATTTGTTTCATCGTGGAGGCTATATCCTTCAGTCGTTCCCCGATGAGATAGCTCATTGCCAACCGTAGCGTTGAGTTCACCCAGAATAATTTTTGTGTCGTTTGTGGACAATGAGCTAACCAGTATTTCACGTGATTGTAAAACGTTGCCCTCGTTTCTTCGTCCTTTTCTTAGGTCGCGGCGTGAATATTTATCGGCCAGATTTTGAAGAATTTTGCTTTTATACGGATCGCACACAACCGTTAATGCCTTAAAATCTATAACGTGCGATTTGAACTCCCTACCCACAATGAAAGCCACTCCAAATTCTCGTTTTCTAGTAAGCTTACCACTTTTAAATATTGTGTGCGATCTCATGTTTTGAATGTCGTTTCCAGTCCAATTCGTTTCCTGGACTGCCAGTATTTGCATTTGATATTGACTAGCCTAATGCAAAAGGTCCTGAACAGCGCCAGAGTAATTGAGTGATCTGACATTCCAGGATCCAATGCCATAGTCCTCCTTTCATTTGCGAGGTCGTTGCAGTGAGTCCAATCCATTCTGAGGCCTACCTGCAGGTTTCGAACCAATTAAAGGTTTTCCAGGGACGGGGAGTTAGCCCGTCGCCCAACTTCCATTCCGGCGGCATGGCTATTACGACGATTCCGTTATCAGGTGCGGAAGATTCGCCTTCACCATCTTACATACTCACAAAGGAGGTGTAAGTAGGATTTAGTAGCAGGGCTGTAGATGTATTTACAGTTGAATGGTCTACAGCAGGGAACAATTACTGCGCCTCTACTTTTCTCAATATTTATTCGGAAGCCATTGAACGGCTTCGACTTGAACATCTCACCAACGCGATCATTGATTGCGTTTGCTCATCATTCTTACAAGAGACCGAAAAGCGACAATAGAGGAATCTTAAAAAAATTTTCAATGATGTGCAGCTCTACACTGACAATTGGTGAGTGGAAATCAGTACGCAGAAGTACGAAACAATTTTGTTTTGAACAACGGTGCAGGGGTCAGTCAAGACCTGAAACGCAATTGGAACGATTTCCATATTAGGGTTGGTGAGGCTAATTTAGAACGCGTTCCTCTAAACCCAGTGTTCTATATCTCGGTGTTCATCTCGATCAGTACCTGTACTATACTGAACATGTCAAAATCATGGTCAGTAAGGCACACAAAGCAGTCGTTGCCCTCGACAACTCTTTCATTTCAGATACATTGATCTAAAGGTCGAAGTCATCTGTTATTAGACCCTGATTAGACCAGTTTTGACACATGGGTATCAGATCTGGTACAACCAGAGTGCTAGTGCTATAGAATCATTGAGAGTTTGCATGCATGTACTGGTTTGTATAGAAAGCCTGAGACGGATTGAAAATACTATATATCGAATAGAAAAATTTATCAAAATGCGAAAGCGACGAAACTTCATATCTTCATATTGAGACTTCTTCGGAATCATATTGCAAGATCTGGAACTGTGAACAAAATCCCCTGGATTTCACAGCTGTTATACCCTACAGACGGGTCTCACTACTGGCTTCGTTCCTCTAAAAGCATTTGTTTATGTGGACATGAATCGATGTGTTTTAGGTAAATTTCTCGAGCGAAATTTACCTATTGCGGAGAGCATCATATATATATATATATATATATATATATATATATATATATATATATATATATATATATATATATATATATATATATATATATATATATGGGATATAACGAAATTTGTGACCACGCTAGAGGTTGCAATTTTGCTTCGATTTTCACCAAATTTTTAGGAAAGGTGTATTGGGTTATTATCTCAGTTGAGTTCGTGAACCAGCTATATCGGCCGGGCAAAAACAAAATGGCGGCCATTTTAGACGAAAAATCGTGATTTCTGTGCTGACCAAAGTATAGCTCCGATTTGGATGAAATTCGGTACAAAGGTTCATTGATGTATGTGATGAATCTCACAATAAAAAATGCAAAGTCGGTACAGCAGAAACAAAATGGCGGCCGCTCAAACGTCGAAAAACGTGCAAAATTTTGTTGTTGTAATAGTGGTCAAAGCTTTCAACAGATTTCCATTAAATTCGGTAGTTTGATAGAAATTATAAGTATCTAGAGAATCGCGGAAAAAAACTGGAGGTCAAGTTGCAAAAAACAAAATGGCGGCCAGTTGAAGGTCGAAATTTCAAAGGCTTTTAAAAGTCGCAATTTTGATCCGACATATATGAAACTTGGTTTCAACATAGACATTACTTACACCTATAGCCTTTGATATTTTGATGATCACGCATGTGCAAACTTCAAAATGGCGGCCGTTTAAATATGCGTTTTTTTCATGTTTTTGTGGGCCTCTAGCGGTCACATTTTCCAACGGATTTTGATGAAACTTGAGATTATGGATCTCTGTACTATGCTCTTGTATTTTACAGGAAATTATTAAAATTGAATGAAAAATAAAAAAGTCAAAAATTTAAAGCCAAATATTTTTAGCTGCCATTTTCTTTAAAAATTGAATTATTTTGCCCTGTCTAGAGTGAAACTCCTATTTGAACGAGATAGTACATTGATTGATGAGGTCCTAGCATACAAAGATTTAAAATAATCCAAAATCAAATGCATGCATTCAAAATGGCGGCCCCCAAAGGTCTGAAGGCAAGCGCAATTCGCTATTTTAGTGCCAACTGAAATAATGAATATTTTTCATGGAAACGTTCTAAATGACTTTACTTGAAAGAACTTATAAACCAGATCATTTTTAAGATATTGTAAAATATTTTTAACAATACCCTTAAAAAATTATAAAATCGCGACTTGTCTGTCTGCCCGTCCGTCCGCCCGTTTGTTCGTGCGTCATAACAAACTTTCTCGCAAACCACATGTGCTAGAATGAGGAAATTTTCTACGTAGGTCAAAAGTGGTGCCTCTTGAAATTTGCAGTGCAAGAAAATATTTTAAGGTATTTAAGAGGGGTCTCCCCGTACAGCCGGGTCTCCCCATACAGGGGGGTGGCATACAATGTTTTTTATTTCTGTAGCCCTCTAGCAGCCAAGGTTCTCAACAGATTCCGTTGAAACTTGAAATTATAAGTTATTAAGGAAAGTTAATTTAATTTAATTATGCAAATCGAATGACAAATAAAACAGTCGAAAATTTACAGCTTAATATTTTTAGCAGCCGATTTCAATAAAAATCGAAATGACGGCCCTCATAGTTCAGAAAAAATTGAAAATGTATATATTAATGGCAATGCAAGTGCTGATTAAACTTTTATGGAAATCTTTTCAAATTAACTATTCGAGCTATTTAAGCCTCTGCGTGGTTACCACTGTGAAATGTGTAAACAGCAAATGCGAGAAGGGCGAAACCGGAATTTATATGTTTACAACAATTTATGATCCGCCGATTTTCAATATGTAATCCATACGCGTGCAACTCAATTTAATTAGCAAAATATTTGCGCCCCGATAAAAGGTCTCTAAAAACGAACGTGGCCAGATTTGTTTTAATGTTAATAAATACCCATGTGGTACTACGAAAATTGCAGAAAGAAGTTGAGTAGTAGGCAAGCCAAATTCTTTTTCGAAACTTCACGCTACATACGAGAAATTTACCTTTCCGGCTGGTGCTGCCAACGGGGATTTTTTGATTCTGATGGCATCCCAATATCAATCACATATACAGGAGGCCTACCAATAAGAAGATAAAATATCCTCCGAATTTGAGTTCACCAGACCAACAATTCTAATAAAGATATTAATTTGCTAAATCCCTTGAGGCTGATCGAGGTGGGACGGAGGAATATAGGTACTGGTGGATGAATGGCAATTATAAACTTTTCATGGTTATTTTTTGTGTTATATTTTTCGTTACTTATTTTTACGTTTCAGCTGATTATTGCTATATTTGCTGTTGTTGTTTGTGTTGAAATTTAGAGGTAAGTTTCAATATTTAGGATAGATATATGTTATGCTTATTTTATTAGATTTATAGATAAGACTTAACATTTAAGCTAGGAATATTGTGATAGTATTGCATTAGTATAAAATAACGTTTTTGATTAAATTTTATTAGAATCAGGTTGTAACATATTAGATGTAGGATAAAAGTTCACTGTTGTGTTAACATTATAATTAATTTTTGAATAGTATTGGCTGGTTTTCTTCTCCATTTTCCAATTGAATCAAAAAATATGTAATAATTTTAATTAATTTGAATCTGATATTGTTTTTTTTTATTAAATATTTTTGATTGATAATGTATAAAGTAAGAGTACAATTTGGGCCATTAAGGTTTAGTATTTGGAATTTGCTTTATATTTTTTAAAAATTTGCGAAAATTAATATTGAATAAAGCACTTTTGACTCTAGAAACAATACATTTTTTGAACTTCAGCTCAACGTACGGATAAGTTCCCCTAGGTTGGAACATAATTCAAAAAGCAGTTCAAGAATTTGTTCTCTATAGAAATCTGTGTCGATTTCTGTTAAAAATAGATTCATAAATCTCATTGTTTCACTATTGGCTTTATTGAGGGAAACACATTGTTTTTTTTTTTCTTTTTCTTGAAAAATCATCGGGCCACGCTTTTTTGTAAGAGCAAACGTTTTACGACTCCTTTGATTCATCTTCAGTGCCTGAAGGATATGTATAAGGACATGACTTTATATCGGTGTAGGATGGGCTAAGCAGGTAGGTACTAAGTTAGGTCAGGTAGAGGGAGTTTAGGTTTTCGTCGTTTTGGTTGTTGGATGTCCGTTTGTTCCGATTCGTGTCGCTTCCGTTTTTATCGGAGAGTGTGGTACTACAGAGAAAATTGCGTCGGAATTGGTAATAATGCTACCATTTCTCCTTCTTTCTAGGATGTCAAGTTTCAGTCCTTTGCTTTGTCTGTGTAACAATGTCGTAGCGTCAGGCTCATGAGCGTAGTTTTGTAGGTGTGTTACATAACAGGAGTCTGCTTTGTTGTGTAAGAAATATCGTAAGTGCTCTTTGTATCTGGTCGTTAGCTTCCGTGTTGTCCTTCTTATGTATACCATGTCACCGTTGCCAATCATAGAGTGAGCGTTGTCTCTTCTCCTGAATAATTGTCCTCATCGTATCTTTGTTTCGATGCAGTTAGATAGGACGACGCTCTCTGGCAAAGAAGACGATGGATATCACCCCTGTGATACTAACCAAATCAGAGATGGCTAGATATGCAGTTTCAATCATTAGTGCTCCTCTTTACTGTATCTTTAACCAAGTGTTTTCAGTACAGTTCCTTACTGAGGGCGTCGCTTCTTATTTCCGCTCCGTATAGTAGCATTAACTCTATGGTACTCATTGAAAGCCACTTTCTTGATGGTTTGGGTTGCTCTACGAAATAAGATACGCCTACTTGCAAGTGTGAATTCAATTTGAGATTCGTACTTAGATTCGTGTAATAAGTGGGCAATAGCCATAAATTGGAAGGACCAGTGAGTGGCTTAACGAAGTATAGTTAAATGTCGTGCAACCTAACCACAATCAAATTCTGAACCCTTATAGCACGTTTACGAGCTACAAGAATGGCAAAAATCGTCCAAATACCGGATTCGTCCATACGATCGCCATTTATCATTGTAAATATGCACAATAAAATTAAAAACAATTGCAGTTTATCGACCCATAAATCAGAGTACTACTTCAAATTCAAGATTCACGATGATTTAGAAGTGTGAAAATGGATGGGTTTATTAAATGGATTGTGCAAAGTAAAAGTGAAGTCAAGGATATTACGGTTTCAAATCTAAACTGCTCAAATTTTTAATTAATTTGTAGAACACATAAAGGAAGATAACCACATGGCTGATTTCTTTTATCCTGAGTTTTGATGAACAGCATCGGGATCGATTTCTCAAGAAATCAGGGTTGTGGTTATGATAATTAAGGATATAGTGGTCCAAACCTTGGCGGTGGACAAATGACGGATGAGTGGTGGAGGAAATAGAAGACACCAAGTATAAGGTAAAGATCATTGTCAGATTCAAACAAAGGGGGAATGGCAGTCGAGGAAGACATATTTCAATAGGAGCAGATTGAACAAAACGAGATTAAGAAAGAATTGAATGATATGTGCGAAAGAGAGCAGGCATGGCAGAATACGAAGAGTAAGTGTCTTTATAAAAAAAAACAGGATGTCCTCAGAATGATATGAAAGAATGTATTGGAACTTATAGTCAAAGGATTTTATGTATAGTAACTAGAGTTAATGTTTTTTCTTTTTTGATTTTCCGCTTTAAACATAATTTTATCAAAGAAGGATTGCCCAATATGTCAAGATTCGAGGTCTTTATTGGGTGCTTTTCTTATTTTTAAGCATATACAATTCATAAGCAACTTAGGGCTTTTCCCGGAGTTCAGCAATCATTACTTCTTCTTCTTTGTAGCCCTACAGCCCCGTTCGGGCCTTCGCTTAGAGATAGTTAGAGTATCTCATTGTCATGATCGAATGTATCGGCACTCCACAAGGTGATATGATCATTATCACGCTTTGGCCGTGTGTTCGTCCACCCAGCTACGATACGTTCTGATTTTTAAACCAGCACGTAACATAACTGAACAGGCTTATAGTCCGTCCGAAGAACCACTCGAACTAAATCTCGGCTTACGGGCTTAGTGCTCAAACCACTAAGCCACGCGGACTACCAGCAATCATTTATTTTACTTTAATTTACAATACTAATTTTTCAATAAAAATAAAACTTTAAAATGTGCAAACCCGCAACAATAACAAAAAATGATAGATTATAAAAGAAACAGGTGTTAAATTTATTAGCTTTATGGAATTGAACTACAGAAAATTGAGTTTCTTAAAAATGAATACATTATTTGCTTAAGACTACCTTCAACTACTCGTTCACTGCATCCGTTGCTGCCCTAACTACTTTCTCCTGAATGCTGATGCCACTAGCTTCTCCACAGATAATTTAATTGGGTCCATCGCTGCCTTCTGATAAACTACCTCATTGCGGTAACACTATTCGCCCTCCCTTCTGTAGAGTCCTGTGCAAGCCCGAAGGTATTTTCGCTTCGCTAATCCTATCTTGCCCCATTCTACTGTCGGAACTCCTTTCCATATCATCACCGTATATGTGATGATCGGATGAGTCAGAGTTTTATTGGCCAAAGCCTTAACTCGCTTGCTCGGTGTTGCCTGCTCCGGAAAAGAGGTATAAGAAGATGGTACGCATAAGTCACTTTTTGCAAAACATTATCAAGTGGGCATTGAGAGTAGTCTTCCTATCGAAAAAAACCCCCAAGAATTTTGTTTGCTTGGAGTAAAGCACCACCTGCCCATTCAACTTAATTTTGGAGTCACAGATGCTTCTTTCGCGACAACCAAAATTTTTACAGGGGTCCCTGAAAACAACTGATTAACGTTTCGTTGTATTTATTTTGATATCTGACTTCTAGGAGTATGCAGTGAGAGATTCCAAGCATTTTCGGAGCCCTGTTTTAGAAAAGCGCAAATCGTGCTCAGATTAATACATGACAAGTCATCAGCGAAGAGGTTCACCTGGATTCCAGGCTTATATTGAAAAGAAATGGGCCTAATATAGAACCCTGTGGGACATTGGGTCAGTAAGAAATGGGTCTAACTTACTTCCACCAGCCACCGTAAGGGCAGTTCGTCTCCTCATGAAGCTGCCTATAACTTTTACAATATGGGCTGGAAACCCAAAATTTGTCATTTTGTAGGGAAGCCCATTGATCCACACAGAGTCAGAGGCTTTCTTCTCATCGATCGGGTAAGCTACAACAAGCATATTGTTGCGCCAACCTCTCGTTATATCGACTTGGAACATGGCCATAGCATCTAGCATGGAGTGGGCTTTTTCGAAGCCAAATTGTCTTCCCGGGACAAATTTGCCTCCACAGAGAATTCAATGATGCTTTCAAGTATTGCCCTTACAAGTAACTTACCAATATTCGAAAGCAGCGAAATCGGACGAGTATTAAATACGTCACTACTGCCCGACTTCTGTGGTATTGCAAATATTTTTGCGCATTTCCATTGTTGAGGGAAGTAGCAAATATTGATACAATTATTCAGAATGATTGCAGGGAGAACAAAGAAAACATGGGGAAGCTTTTCAAACATACTATTAGAGATTCTATCAGCCCCTGCTGATTTTTCGAAATTTTGCTCCAATGTCAATAAAGTGAGTCGCTCAGGACTGACAAACAGGCCATGGCCAGTAGACGCGTGAGATAGATTTGAATAAGAAAACCTAGTCAAGCACAATTGCTCCTGGCCCTTGTCAAAATTCGCTGTGATGCTGCTCAGTTATAAAGTAGTCAACACTTGCTTTCTCTCCATGAAGACCTTTTGCAAAATATTTTGCGATAGAATAAACAATAGATTTGTCATCCATGAGCATAGAACCGTCATAAGTGAGGACCCCGGGTAGCCTTTTTCTGCTAGTTATCCTATTGATATGAGCAAATATACAAGGGCCTGGTTTGATACTTTCCAAGACCTGTTCAAATCACTCGTTAGCAAAATCCGTGGTTCTTGTCGAGACCATTCGGTTTAGAGATATAATCACTAGATGAATACGTTTATACTCCCAGTTGACCATATTTAAATTGTGATGGTAGATTTTTGCGAGTAGTTTTCTAAGCCGTCTACGCCTACGATGTAGCTCCAAGATGTCTTCTGGTAAATCTCGCTAAAAATAATTTGTTGAGGATTTCTTAATGGAGATCCCGGAGGATTGAATTTATATAAGTGACTCTTTCATCAATTTCACGAATAGAAAGATTTTTCGATTTATTTATCGAAATGACCTTCAATTTTCCATCAACATCAGGACAAGGTGCTGCCCAATCGATTCGCTTGTATAGAATGGAAAGTTAAGTACTTGCAACTTGAAGTTTAACACCCTTTCTCACTCTCAAGGTCAGCTCAAACAAAAGATGGTCAGACTCGGCGTCAAGAACTCCATACTCGAAATATCTCCAACTGTGGGACAGATTTACTAGATTGGCAGACACAATGAAAAGTCAATAATGGAATGGCTGTTTCGGGGCAATCAATATGAGATCCATATTTGATTGAATCCACATAAAGATAGCTTTTGCCACCAAATATACATGTCAAACATAGATTTCCACGAACGCAAAACTGCACCCTCCCAGCATGAAGCTTATTGTTTCTGCTTCAATACATTTTTGACTTGGAAGGGAGTGCCTTTGGACTTTTAGGTGATCTTTGTGAGCCATAGCAACTCCAAGACTTCCCTCTGAATAATTATGCCTGATGATCTTTTTTTTCCCACTCGCTTGATGCACATACGAGATACATTTTCTGACTATTTGCCGTGCAACAACATTTCAATTGTCTTTATTGACCCTGGAAGATATTCTCGTTGTTGTACAGAAAATGACATTCATGCTAACAATTCACGTTGAAGACGTTGAAATAATTGAAAATTTGATGCTCTGTTCATCAATGGAATTCAGCGCTATATAGAAAACCACACCATGAAAAACAATTCTACGACAAACAGCGACGTATAAACTATGTTTAAAAAAACTGTACCAAATAATGACATGGTATCCTAGCCAAATTAGTCCGTCTCACCAAAATGACAATGATGTCGACGACCTCCCAACTCCGCATCAAGAACTAACTCACCGATGCCTTTGACACAAATATCGGGCTAAGGCAGGGAGATGAGCTTGCCTCATAGCTATTCAATTTGGCTCTGGGGTACGTCATAAGGAAGCTACATATTGATACACGAGGCACCTTACTATACAAGTTGAGCCAAGGATTAACCTATGCGGACAAAATCAAAATTTTGTCACGGCCATTAACAACTGCCAAAGAACTCTTCCTGCAACTCGACAGCGAGGCAAAACTAGTAGGGCTACAAATCAATGAAAATAAAACAAAGCTCATGACGCAGTCGAGGAAAAATACCTCAAATACACAAAATATCACACTTGGGGAATACAATACTGAAAACGTAGGTGTATTTGTGTATTTGGGTGCCAAAATAACTAAAACTGGTAATGAAAGTGACAAAATACGCGAAGAATACAGCTCGCAAATAAAATATTTTATTCAGTTTTGACAATCTTGAAGACCAGCTGCATACACAGGAAAACAAAGCTCCAAGTATACAAATCTGTGATAAGACCAGTGTTATGCTATGGGTGTGAAAATGGACCCTAACCCAAGCATCCGAAAATATATTGAACGCATTTCAGCGATGGGTCCTGAGGTGAATAATCAGAGCAAATCTAGACAGGGACCAAAGGCGGATTCGATAGAACCATGACCTGTAGGAAATTTTTGACAAACCGGAGGTCTCAACAATTGTAAGACTGCGGAAGCTGCAATGGGCTGGCCACATGAATCGTATGCACAAACAACGGATACCCAAAAAGGTATTCATTGGGAGGACTGAAGGCTGAAGACAAGTGTGGAAACCAAGCAAACGCTGGTCTGACTCGGTCAACGAAGACAGTTCATCGTTGCTTGGATTTTGAAATTGGAAGACGCGATCAAGCGACCGAGATATTTGGAGGCACTATTTCCAGGAAGCTAATGCACGAGGGGGGTTGTAGTGCTAAGAAGAAAAAAAAAAAAGAGCAATGTTTTCAGCACGTATGCATCATTTTGATGGAGATTATCTGTTAAGCGTAAATAAATACCAAAAACACAAAAACCGCAAATGCAATATTCAAAATAAAATACTGTTCATTACTCACTTATATCTTTTTTGTCTTTTTCTAACAAATATTCCAATTCGTAACCACTTTTTACACACATTTTCTATAGTCAATATATATTTTATTGTAATAAACTTTATCAGTGGTATCCAATATACAAGGTTTTTTTTTCAATTTCTATTATAAAATCTTCTATTTCACACATATTTACTTTATTCACTTTCGATGTTTATACCACAACGACTACTGCAGTAACGATACATCTCATACGTCGCTCGCTCAATTCTGATCAGAATTTCTGATAATGTGTCAGGTTTAATTCAAATTGCATTGGGAGCGGGATCTCCGGCGTTCTCACCAGATATATTTCTGACGTCTGGTTTTGGTGCATCAAGCGAGCGTCTAAAGCAGCTTCTGATACGTCAGAATTCGGATCGGGTCTAGGAGAATGTATACGGGTCGGAAGCCTTCCGACAAGCATTAAAAACTGAACCAACATACATATGTACATATATTGTTCACTTGATCGAAATAAGAAATTTGTTTCATTTGGCTTAGACAATTGTTTGTTGCATTTAAGGGCAATATGCATCGAAAACAAGTTGGGTAGACAGACCTACGCTCATGTCTGAAAGGTTTAGTACTCAACTTCTCAGAAATGCAGTCACCAGCAACAAATAAAGTCAAAAAATATGTCAAAGAGATGGGCACGTTTAAGAGAAAATCCATTGTTTTTCTATTTTCAACGGTCGCCATTTTTTTGTAAACTAATAAAAATAACTCAAATCATGAATTCCCAAAAATATTAATGTTATTGTTCTTATTTGAAAATTTCAAGAAAATCAAATCAAAACTGCAGTGACTGATTCGATGGAAAGTCCATAAAATACTAAAATGATGTGTTTTTGTTGTTAGAATTGAAGAAATTTCAAATGGTTACAACTTCCGTGTATATTATTCGATTTTCATCAAACTTACAAAGCTAAAGGACCTTTAGTGTTACTACTTAAATATCGAATTTCATTCAGTTTAAGGGTACGTATATGATTTTGTTGGGGAAAACGAGAAATTCGGAGATCACAATTAATAACAAAGTTGTGCAAATTTCGACTTCTAAGGTATTTGTTGTTGTTGCTGTACTCATAAACACCTACCTCCATAATTTCTTTCGAATTTTTCGGATCACAGGTGTCCAAACGTGAGGGGGGGACACAAATTTTTCGTGCATTCCCGCTCCCTGTGCGCCCCTCAAAGCAAAAAGTGTCAAATAAAGACCTGTGTTGAAAAGTTCTTATTGGGACCTTTCATTTGATACACATATCGGCAACCTTTGATGACATTTATTTTCGGGAGCCACTTCCCTATATAGGGAGACCCCCTCAAGTACCTTATAAACATTTTTTTTATTGAAATTTGAAGAGAGCACCACTTTAAACTTGCATACAAAATTTGATCGCTGAAAAAATGGAAAAAAGTCCTAAACGTTTGGATTGATGATAGTCACAAAAATAAAGATTCAATTGAGTGACAACATCATTAAACAAAAAGTTTTAAAAAACAGCTGAAAGAGAATGGCGAATGCCTATTAATGAAGACTCCGTTGCTTGTAAGGGTTGGTTTGAAAAATTCAAACAATGCTTATCTATTTACAGTACTTGTATAAAACTATAAAATGTAACTTGGTGTACAAATTATGAAAATGCAAAGTTTTTTTTGTGGTAGGGAAGTGAGTGCCCATTTACTCACAGAGTGTAGGACTCCCATGTTCGCAAAAAGGCGACTGGACTACCCACTAAACACCTCACCTGTCAACCTGAGAACCTAGCCTGGAACCGTTTGACACATTGCATCGGGCCAGGTCTCGTTTTGTTACGCTGGAGGATCCCTCTTTTAGTGGAAGGGGAAAAGGAAGTGCCAGACAAGCGATCCCCCAGCCCCAACGTCCCCGGCTGCTGCGAGTATCTTTTATCTTTTAGGACTGCCCGAACATAATGTGCCACCTGGTTGCATTTGTCAACCGATTCGAGCATCACCGCAACTATATTTGTATTATCCGGGTTGAGCTCTCCCGTCTCCCTATAAGGGGCCCTCCGTAGCCTGTCCCATGTTATGCATGCAAAAAATGTGTGGCGGACATAGTTTTCCTCTCCTGGGCAAAACCGACAATCGAGGAACCGTGAGTTACCAAGCTTGTGCAGGTAAGACAGAAAACAGCCATGCCTGCTCAAAAGCTGTGCCAGATGGAAGTCAGTCTCACCGAGCCTTTGATTTAGCCACGGTCTGATATCCGGGATGAGGCGCGCAGTCCACCTTCCCATTGTGCAATTCACCCAAGACTGCTGCCAATCGTTGAGTGAGCGCTGTCTCTTTTCGTGTACAACCATCTCCCTCGCATCCTCGTTTCGGCGCAGGAAAATAGAGCAGCGCTCTCTAGCAAGGAGGCCAACAGGTATCACGCTTGCAATGACTTTCACCGCCCCCGACCGTTGGCCATAAGTCGACTCAGAGCCAATACTCCTGAAGCAGCCTTCTCAGCCGTTGCCCTGATTTGCTCCGAGAAACTCATCTTCGAGTCGATCAGTAGCCCCAGATACTTCACCGATGGTTTCGATTCGATTCGTAAGTCACCAATAATGACCATCCTTATTCTAGGGATTCTCTTTTTTGTCCAGGTAACCACTTCGGTTTTCTCCAGTGCTAAACTGAGCCCGCGAGCAGTCATCCAGCCTCTCACTCGGCGCATTAGCATACCTAGCCTAAGTTGCACTTGTTCAACGGTGCGTCCAGTGACCAGAGCCGCAACATCATCCGCATAGCCGATCAAGCACGACTCATCTGGCATCTCCAGTCGCAGTAGCCCGTCGTAAGACACGTTCCACAGGTCTGGACCAAGGATAGATCCCTGGGCAACACCCGATGTAATCGTCGTCTTTCGTTCGCCCTGTGACGTGTTTCACCTTAAAGGCTTATTATATTAGAAGATTTGTACAGTGGATTTTAGACAAACCAAATACAGATAAAGGAAGGTTGGAAGATAATCACTATATAGAAAAAATATATTTGTCATTAAAAGGATTGAATGAATCAAGATCGAATGTGTGCTGAAAAAAATGTTTGGCCAGCTGCAGTTGGACTTGAAAATCGAATCGGTAAGAAGTGTAATCGGTGACACTTTAAAATTTGCTAGTTCGATCGAAGAAGGATTTGTGTATATGGCTGTTGTAGGCATTCAAAAATTCTTAGCCAAAGAAGCAATCCCTGAAGCAGATTTAATGTAAATGGCATTTAAAATAAAACTAATTGATTCTGGGGACAACAATTCCAAAGAAGATAAAGAAGTTAGAAATTTCGCATTGAAACAACTACAGGAAGCGTTAGCTCTAGCAAAAAATTTTGAATTATTTTTCTTGAATGTGAGTTCTTTGCCTGAAATAAATTTTAAATTCTCAAGGAAACTGCAAAATTGCTTATCACCTTACAGCGTAATTTACAACGACCTTGTGGGGGCAAGTGAACAAAGCAGTTACTGATTTTTTTAAAAGGCCAGGCTTTACTAAATCTAAGAGAAAGTTATTAAACTAAAGAAAATTTTGCTTCATCTGACAAACATTCTCGTTCAATTATACTGAGCAGCGATGAAACAGAACTTGATTAAATGAAGTTATGCTGAAATCAAATCAATTGAATTAAGTGTTTTTGTTTTCTTTGCTGATAAAATTGTAGCAATTTATACAGAATTTAAAAATAAAGTTTGAAATAAAATGTAAGGATCCTTTCAATAGCCTCATATTAGCAGGGTTTTGCACAATATGAGACTTTTAGGAACGTATCTACCGTATTATAGGAAGGTTACCTGCATTGGATGATTAATTCAAGTCATTGATTCTTGCTATAAAAAATTTGTTTCGAACTCTAGGATAATTACTAAGCGCTTCTGAGGCTCTCCTGCCTACTCGACTTGTGAACTTAAATTCGATGTGTCTAATTTGGATTTAGTAGCTTCAGTCCACAAAATCCGCACCTTTTTCCAATCTCATCTGGCTTGGCCTATAAAATAATACATATTCCTGAAATTTATCGATGTATTGAGCCATCCCTAGATTATTCCGCACATTCAATTTCATTGAATAAAAGCATACCACTTAACTTAGATAAACTTGAATCTTGCGACATGAACTTCCCTTGGGAGTCATTCCATACTTAAGGAATTTGCAACGATTCCGCCTCTTTCTACACCACACCGACGCCACCTCGCACTCCTTTTATCTTTGCTTCATTCTTTTGTTTATCTAGTTCTACTGGTATACACCAGCCATCCCGTTGGAGTATGTAAAAGTTCACGAAGAAATATCCTCGCGATAAAGGAAGGAAGCTTAGCAGGGGTGTCAACCTACAGCCGAACCTTTTCTGACGAGTTTGTTGGATTTAAACCAAATACCCGCCAGCTCGATTTCGGAAATATAGAATGCGTGCAATCTTACAGTATTCTGGGAAAATTCTTGGAAGCAAAATGAATAAAGCGCTACGATAATAGTTTACTACGAGTTGTCGTTACAGCAGGGTCTACTGTAATCAAGCTGCAAATTATGAATGCGAATATGCGCATTTCCCACTACTATTGATTCATAATTAATATTGAATATCCCAAGAGAAGCATCATTGAATTTTTATATTTATCCTAAATAACTTCAAAGTCTGACAATCTAATTCAAATGGCGTCTTCAAACAGCAACTCTAATTTTCGTTGAAAATCATTTATGAACTTTTAAACATTTTCCGTGAATGAATTTGGAAAATAAAACTTTTAAGATATCTCTTGATTCGACTCATGACCGGTTGATAATCCTCACGAAGAAGTGTTCCGTCGAGAATTATTATCTGAAGGACACTTCAAGAGATGAATCTAAATGACTGTCAAAGGTGAATCTCTGAAGGATAAAACGAAAAGTTTCCACAGCATAATCTATCGAAAAGCAGCCACTAATACTGAATAAAAATTTCCAGATTCTCTATATTGCGTTATCTAAGCATAACTCTTTGGAAATGCCAGCGAAACGAAAAAGTTTTACCGAAGTTTGTAACTACATTTTGTTTTGAAATCTACTTCTCAATGTTGAAATGGATGACTCCGCTAAAAGTTAAAGTTAAGTATTTAAGTGGAAGCTATCCAAAGAAGTACTTCGTTTTGTTGTCTATCCCTTCTGCTAATGAATTGAGAGTATATTTAGCCGAAGCTGTTTATTACGTAAAATTTCAAATTACTTGAATACATTCGACTGTATTTATGTCCGTTTTTCTTCTCTTGACATATAATGGACAGAAAAACATTCTATTCAGCTATTAGCACAAATTCATTTCAATCGAAGGCCACAAAGCTGATATCCTTTTAATGGTGCCTGTTTTGAGGTACCCTAGAAACTTATTTAAGTAACTAGTAACTTACGATATGCACTCACACTCATAAATAAAGTCAAGAAACATTTCAAAGCGATGTACATGTTTCAAAGAAAATCCATTGTGTGATTTCAAAAGGCTATAAGTTCCGCCAATAAGATTAGATTTCGATCCGTCCAGACACTGGTCAGATTTGGAGCAGAGGCCGCCAAAAAAGAAGCATTCAGCGATGTAGTAAAGAAAATTATCGGCAAAAGCGCAACTTTAGCCTCACTTGAGCCAATAAAACGATCGAAATAAAAGCCATTGGCTGCGTTACGACCTGGCCGAGGTAGGAGAGGCCATCAAAAGGGAGTTCCCTAGCAAGGACAGGATCAAAGCGAAGCTGACACTAGAAAATCATAAGGAACAACGTATGGCCCTCATTAACTCGACCAAAAAGCATGCCAAACAATTTTTGAACAACTGCAAAGTACGAATAGGGTGAGTTGTCTGCAGAATACGGCGAACAACAGCACTTCTTCAACGTTTCAAATGCCTTGGCTATGATTACATCGCACAAGCATGCAAAGGACTCGATAAGATTCCTCATGCTTCACATGCTGTGAAATTGAACATAAAAGAAAATGTATACAAAGGACGCACACTGTTTCCTTTGCAAGGATGATGCTCTGGGACCAGATCTTAGGTACAATTTGAGATCAGAAAAATGTCGGGGTTTCCAAAAAGCCCTAGCTAAGCCAAAACCAGAACTTCGATGATGCGTATCCTAAAGGTAAACCTGCAGTGCAGCTCAACTGCTCAAAACCGGCTTGAGCCGTTTGCGAGGAACATGAAAGCCGACATTTTGCTGCTGAATGATCGACACCATGATAAGAGTTCTCCATCATGGTATCTTGATGCAACGGGTGCTGCTGCCATCTGGGTTTGGAACACTGATTTTCAGCGGGAGAGAGTTTTGTGAGGGTTTGGTGCTCAAAAACTACCTGCTTTAATGTATTCCTAACACTGAATGAGCGGCTACACACTTTTGAGGGCACTGTCTCGAATGCGAATGGCGAGGTGCTCATTGGTGGAAACTTCAACGCTAAAACAATCGAATGGGGCATGCCTTTAACAGATTTGCGGGGAAAACTAATCCTAGAAATGGTGGCCAGGATGGCACCCATCTTACAAGGCACTAGAAATACGCCAACTTTCCACCGCATTGGCTGCAAAGGATATATACCAGACATGACATTCGCCTTTGAGTTCTTTATATACAAGGTACACAATTGGGGAGTGTTAAAGGTCGACTCAGCAAGTGATAATCAGTGCATTCTGTTACAGATCAGTGATGTTGTCTCCCGACGTCTGTACTCTTGACTTTATTCAATTGGGTAGAACATCGGAAGGATAGACTTCGAGAGGCTCGTCAAGGTGCTCACGGCAGGTGCTCCGCTGGAGGGTGATTTCCTGGGTATAGAGGAACTGGCAGCTCAAGACATGGTGAACTCAACTATGAGCATAATCACGATTGCTTGCAGTACTTCTATGCACCGTCAAAAACACCGGGACGGTAAGCACCCTGTGTACTGGTGGTCGACTGAAATCGCTGAAAGCTCAAGGGGTGTGGAACCGTGAAGAGGTATGCAATCGGATAACAGCATACAAGTTGGCGAAGAAATGCCTTCACAAATTAATTGATAACAGCAAGGCTAAATGCTGGCGAAATCTAGTGGGCAATGTGAACAAGGATCCATGGGGCCTTGGCTACAAGCTAGTTATGAGAAAGCTTGGTGCCCGACGGATGCCTTGCAAATATGAAGCGGAAAAGAAAGACAAAATAGTGCAGACACTCTTCCACACTCATCCCGTTCGTGTTAAAGCTGCCCATTGTGAGGCAATAGTCGAGTGCCCATTCTTTACATAGCCGAAAAAAGGAGAGGCAGTCCTATCATTGAAAGCAAGGAATCGTCCAGGCCCAGATGATGTTCCAGCTGAAGTGTTGCAACTTGTCCATCACCATTGTCCTGACTTGCTGCTCAGCATATCCAACGCTTGCCTATGGAATGGGGGTTTCCCGGTACAATGGAAGGTGGCGAGGCTTGAGCTGATCAGCAGAAGGAAGGTTAATTCTAAATTGCCGTCTGCATACCGCCGTTATGCATGCTTGACACTGCTGGGAAAGTGCTAGAGAAACTCATCAAGGGAAGACTCACTGACAAGATTCGTGCTGCTGGAGTCTTACCTCTTCGGCGGTAAAGTCTTAGAGCAGGATGCTCCAACTTTGATGTAATTGCAAAAGTTGCGGTTCAAGTGGTCCAAAAGGCAGGGGTATAGAGCCACACCAAGCAAGAGATCGTGCTGTTGGTGACACTCGACGTTAGAAATGCTTTCAACTCCGCTAAATGGGTGGATATTCTGGATACGCTGGGAACCCCTTTTCATGTTTCGGAATATCTGATGCGGCCTCTGTGAGATAACCTGACGGACAGAAGCCTTCTTTGCGATAGGACACAGGACGAACGAAGAATGAAAGTTGGTTATGACGGGACCTCTGCAGGGAAATGGGGGAGCACACCTCGATGGTATAGTGGCGATGGTGTTTGGATTGGTTGATAAATGAAACTATGTGGCAAATTATGTTCAGGCAGTACTAAACGATAACAAGTCGAATAGACAGAGCTATGCTCATGTTAGGAGTGTTTTGTACTTAACCTAGAATATGCGGATATGTAGAAAGATTTGTTTCAAGAAAAACTTTTATGACATGCACAACATTTCAAGCGGCCAACATTTTACTCCAAATTGCTAAAATCATTGGCTGACTTGCATCTTTAATGTACTTTTGTAATTTATCTTGCCTGAAAATTTGGAGAAGATACAATCAAATCTGTATCTGGTTTGATGGAACGCCCATGTAGTAGAAAAATTGTATGTATTGTTGTAATCAGAGGAAATTCAAATGGCCATAACTTCTGTAAATTTTATTGAGACTTATAGAATAAAAGGATATTTGAAAGAACTATTTAACTGGCTAATTTCATCCAATTGAGTAATGTTGATTTTATCCAATTTAAAGATGCTGATTTCACCCAATTTGATTTTATTGATGAAAATGCTATATCCTTCTAATATTAGCAAACTTCAACGAATTTAAAACTGTAAGTTATTTTTTATTGGATGTATCTTCATGATTTTTAGGGCTTTGTGAATGAAATTTTACAAAAACCTACTAGTTTCACGTTCAGTCTGCCCATTTGTCCGTTTATCCATCGTTTTGTCCATCTGTCTATCTTCCGGTCTATCCATGCATCACAAGAAATTTCCTCAGAAACTACAGAGGCAACAAAGCTCAAATTTTGTGAAAAGTCAGGACTAGTGGTCTCTCAAAACCATTTTTTTAGGGGGGGTCCCCCGTCAGAACCAAGTGGTTCTTAACAAATTTTGTAGTCGTAAGGGTATTAAATGAAAGGTCCTAGCACTTTCAGAATCTGAAAAAAGTCATTTTTTGCTGGAGTGCAGAGAGAGGCAAAATGCACGAATAATATTTGTGTCCCCTCCGCTCGCAATTGCACACCTTTGGGTGGAAAATCACAATACAATCAACTCTTTTACTAAACGTACAATATAATATGTAAATTTAATATTTTTTCGGAAAAATCAAAACAGTGCCCATAAACTCCTGAAAATTTTAGAGTAATGTAGGCTGATATAAGACCCTTATACCTACAAAATTTCACGGAAATCAAATCAGTTATGGCTATTTGAATTATATAGAATTAAAACACCAATACCACATGGTAATAGGTGACACATATTTCAAATTGGTCAAAGCACTCTAATTTTCTTCGGATTTTCATTAAAATTTAAGGAATAGTGTTTTACTTGAATATGTTCAATGAGCTGAGCATTCAGATAAATTATTTAACGTGGAACAAAATTGTGGTTGTTATGTGCTTATGGAAAGAACTCTGCATCTTTTGGATAAATTTTAACGATTTCTTACACAAATGAATGATGAATAATTCAAGTCATCGATTCATGGCATCAGACAATTATCTCGAACCTTAGGATCGTTAAAAAGCCCTTTTGTGAGGAGCTCTCTTCTGCCTACTCGAATTAATTTACCTGTAAATTCTAGGTACTCATTTTCAGTCATACATCAAATTCAATCAAGTGTTAATAGCATGTAGCTTAAATGTTGAAGTTGGAGAAAAATACCTTAATTTTGTTCAATTTTCTTATTTAAAACAGCCACCATTTTGTTTTACAATTACTGATATCACTAGCTGAACCAATCCTCAAGAATATTCTTGATACCTATCATTCCGGGTTCATGTTAATTCTTCACATGCAACTGTTAGTTATCAAGATTGGGCTCACTTGACTACCAAAGTATCGTTTTTAGGTAAATCTTCTGCACTTAATATTAACTTTTAATAGAATCTTCAGAATACTACCAACTTGAACATCTTTTTCTCAGATTAATTGAGGCAGAGATAAGTTTGAAAACAGCTTCAATAACCGATAATGCCCATCTACAAATGATCGAAACTGACGCAATTTCATGGAAGAAAATTCTGAAATGACTTTTGAATATTATACGATATCTAGCACAGTTGAGCTAATTAAACATGGTAGCAGTATTGTTTACAAAGCACATTTGGTAGCAAAAACATATGCCGAACGAGAGGTAGTAATCAATTATATTGCCAATTCTATCTAAACGTACGGCGTACAAAATATTTCTAAACATCTTATGGATCATATGCCAACAGTATTATTGGGGAGTATCAAGGCGGTTTTAAAGCCAGTAGATGGACTTTTTGCAGCTCAGCACCTTGCTGAGAGCATTGCCTTATAGTCTGATCTATGAAATAGTACAGCCTTGGTAGCGTATATCGGGAGTCGTGTACGTGATGAGGTGGGTCTCCATGTTGGCCATCATTTAAATGAGTGCAGTTACACCCACTACGAACATATTCACTATTGCCCTAATATGCTAGAAAAACTCAACTGCAAGCTTATCAATACGCCCAAGTTTTTTACTGCTAGGTTTGATTTGACCAGCACTTTCCCAATATTGATAGTTCTACTCTAGAGACTCTCTTCTTTATCAGGATGGTTGATTCAATTTTATCCAGCGCAAGACAGTCCTTCACTTGGCCAAGGAAAGAACCTTTGACAGTGCCTGACGTAACTCCCATTCACAGCTTCTGATTCTGCGGTGAGAGTTATTGCAGGCGTGATACCTGTCGCCCTGCTTGCTAGAGAGCACCTCGCTATTTACCTGCGCCGAAACGAGGATGCGGGGGAGATGGTTGTCCGCAAGGAGAGACAGCGCTCGCTCAACGATTGGCAGCAGTCTTGGGAAGGGAAGGAGGACTGTGAGCCTCGTCCCGGATATGAGACCGTGGCTAAACCCAAGGCATGGTAAGAGTGACTTCTATCTGACCCAGCATTTGAGTAGGCATGGGTGTTTTCAGTCTAACCTGCACAAGATTGGTAAGTCACTGTTCCCCGATTGTTGGTTTGACCCAAGAGAAGAGGACAATGCTTACCACACAATTTTTGCGTGCACATAATGGGTCAGGCTGCGAAGGGACCTCTACAGGGAGACGGGAGAGCTCACCCCGAATAATATAGTTGCGGTGATGCTCGAATCGGTTGACAAATGGGACCAAGTGGCACATTCTGTCCGGGCAGTCCTAAAATACAAAAGGGACTCACTGCGGCCGTGTGTGTTGGGACTGGGGGATCGCTTTTCTGGCACATTCTCTTCTCCTCTCTTGCCGCTAGGAAAGGTATCTGTAATGTGACGCCTACGCCCGGGAATCGAAGTGATTCCAATCCCGAACCCTGGCGACCGGCCAGATATGTATGACTTCGAAGTGCAAGCAGACTTCATCTTTCGTGCGGATATCATTGCGCAGAAAATATTTTTTTTTAAATATTTATATCTGTGGATATAAATATTTGAAAAATAATATTAATTAAACACCGATACATTCCGAAGCATATCTATCTGGCAATGCCTCCCACAGTTGCCGTCAAAACGTCGAATAGACAGAAACGTGGAAACTGGTTGGAAGTGTCATTCTTGATATAACCTTCAAAGAGTCGAGCTGAGAAATTCGGGTTAGCAACCGGGGGCGAGTGTTCCGTGTGATTTTGAATTCAGTGCGAGATTTGGTACAATAAATAGTGCGGTGACATTTGCATTGTTTTTACGTGCTCCACGTAACCTGCTTCAGGATTCCCATTTTTTGTGCAGTTAAAAGGCTTATGCAAATGTGGTTGTAGCTTGTGCCGCATAGCGGTAATTTGACACACCTGTTACTTTGCACTTGTTTATGTTATACACACAGCAAGCATTGAGTCAAATGATCCTCTTCTGTCTTCACGACTTGAACAATTAATGAAAATTAATGAAGGTACGTAGGAGCAATCAAATCTACTTTTAATGAGTCTTTAATAGTATTGCATGTTTCTAATCCTTTTTGAAGAGTTTTGACCATAATGTTGGAAGTAGGTGTATCGATGCCTTCACTACGTACGTTGGATCACGTCACTACTTGCCCGATGGATCAATTTTATCGATTCCACACTATGACGAAGTGTTCTAGGCGGCATGACATCATCTTTTCGATTGAAGCATAAGTTGCTTGCTAGTACGAGTATGTGGGCGGGCGATGTCATTGGGCACTAGGATAACGCAGAACATAAACTTCAATCTTTTGCAATTTGGTTTCCACTTACACTAAGCTGTAATTTCATGGGACCTGGCTTTCCTGAACTTACGTGGCGAAAGAATGGAACAGACGTCGATCGAGTGAAATCGCTTAAGGGCCAACATACTCTTATAGCTGAAGAAAGGAAATTCATAAATGAAAAAAAATAGAAGGTTTGAAGCAAGGTGTTATTTTCATTGTTTTCGCTGTTGTGGCTGTGGGAGTCCCGTCAAATACAGGTGCTGTGGAAGGCGAGAAGCTAACTATTCACTGTACAGTTGTTGGTACAGATCCAACAATTACTTGGGCAAGCGACAACAAAACTAAATGAAACAACAGGCGTGTTGGGCCGTGCGAAACAGGGCGGTATACAGTGCCAATGTGAGTACTTTATGGAACTTGTGATACATTATCCGTGCCAGTCTGTTTTTTTTTGCTTCGCCACGTTCAGTTTTAAAGTAGTAGAATAATGAAAGTCCCTTTAAAACAACAGAAATTAAAGTACAACATTAATACAAAAGGCAGATCCGCGTCAACTTAGCAACTATCTATTCACTTGTATGTTCATTTTACTTTCCTTATCGTGTCCAAAATAATTCAAAATTGATGAACCACAGACACAATTCCAAAACGACCTGGAGCAAAATTATGAACTCCTATTAAGCATTTTTTTTTGTAAGGAACATTCTAATAGACGAATATATTGACGGGAATTTTACAAATGTAGGTTCTCAATTAAAACCTAGGATAACTCTGCATAATAAAATCAAAATGATTGGAAGGATAAGCCAAAATTAAATTGCATATGGATCAGACGAACTGATTAATACAAAAAGAAAATAGATTGCTTTAAAAAGAAGTTACATACTTACTACAAACAAAACGGAACGCATAGTTAAAATACTCAAAAAAAATTGAAGACAATCAACCAATATCTCCCCATCCCAACTAGAACCTTATACTTCCTTCCTCTTGTCCCCTTCGAGTTACAAGACAAAAACCAACAGTTAAGTTGAGACATAGTAATATGACCAAAAGGTTTTGAAAACATTTGTCAACCGAAAAAAAAAAAAAATTCAAACAACCAAAGGCCCAATGATCTAATAGACTTATTCATATATACGCGCATATGCATCCATGCATGTGATTCAATTTTGGGTATACGAAACTTAATCGAAATAGGATGAAAACGAGAATGGCTGTTTTCTTTACTATTCATTACATATTTAGTCTCCTTTGAAGTTGCAATAAGTTTTCAATATTTAAAAAATATCGTGACTAACCTTTTTAATATTGTAGTTTTCTTCTGGCTAATGAGGTAGAACAAATCCAAATTTGGGGCTCATATCGTTATAAATGTTTACATTTTATAGAAAAAAACAATTTTTTTCTAATAACCTGGCTCCAATAAGTTTAAAACAGATCATTTCTGAATAATTTAGTAAATGTAGTTTTAACAATATACTTTGGTGTTCAGTGAGAAATTTACTAAAGTTCTTTTGCTTCTGAATAAAATAAACGGTGCTAACAAAATGATTCTAAAAATTTTAATTCGCTGAGAATACAATGCAATATAAATGAAGAGTGATTCCTTCCCCAATAATCATTATAAATGTTGTATCGGAATTTGTTTGCCTCAGCCAAAACCCATATCGAGCTAGATATAGTCTATAAAAAGAAAAAGTAGGCCATTGAAAGGGATCTATTAAGTTTTAAAATTGCTAAATGTCCTTGTAGTATGTAAACGAAACTACAATAAGTATTTTCAAGAAAAAAAAAGCTTTTGCGTTAGAAAAATAACATGAAACGAATCGTTGAAAAGAGTGATTTTCGGAAAAGACTGCTTTACGCGAGGGTTATCATAAATTTAAGTTTATTTCATCCATTAAGCTCTAGGAGGATAATAAAAGAAAGTCTCTAGAAAAAATGAAGGCCGAAATCTCTGTTGATAATCATAAGCTATCTCGCGTTTAAAACGAATTTTACCATTTCATCACTATTTTCATTCGCGTTTTATAACATGTAAAAGCCACACCACTGACTGAAAAAAAAAGGTCTTAAACGCTTCAGGGATATGTTAAACCGAAGATTATATACATTAATAAGATGGAATTACTAAAAAGAATTGAGACTGATTAGAATAAGAAAACTTTCTTCGTTAAAAGGCTCTGAGAGAATTCAGATCTAGAAATACTTAATAAAATATCCTCGGGAATATGCCGATTGACTCTTGAATGGAAAGTGTGGAATATTTTTTTTTAAAATTAAGTTTAAAACGAAAACTTATGTTTGTTCAAACTATTCGAATGCTGAAAAATACTTTGATAAGTTCCATTCCAAATACTAAGGTATAACGAGCCAAGTTGATGTTTCAAATTTATTTTTTTTTCTATCACATAAATGTACTTGTATATCATAACCTGTATCTTATAATTTCAATTGGAAAATTAATTTTCAAGAACGCCATTAATTTCCTCTAGAATATAGTAGAAGAAAGCATTAGAATTATAATCATTTAATGAATCCTGTTCGTAGAAACATCCTATATTAGTAAATTGATTACGTATATGACAAAATACAATAGAACAAACAATTAAAATGAATTGCTAACAAAAAACGGATTTTCCTTTTCAGTGGTTCTTCTTTTTCAGCGGGAAGTGAAGTGCAGGGTAGGTATGCCGTCGCGAGGGTAGGGTTTGGAAAAAATCCGCTGAGGTCGGTTTAGCGTCGTGCGCGGTACGCGGTACCTTAGTTGTTTTTGGTTTTTCCTTAACGTAGCATTCGTCGGGTTGAGTTAACGTAGTATACTTTTCGGTACCGCGTCGGGAATTCGGGAACGCGAAATAAAAGTTAGATTGTGTTCTTTTTGACTGGTTATGAGAAGAAATACGGAGTAACGTAGAATAGGTTTCCTCTCCGTATGGTTTTGTTTGTAACGCGTTTGAAAACGGGCGTGTATAGGTGGCTGAATTATGTAAATGAGCGTAACCCATTCGGGGACCCGCGACCGAAATCCTCTCCGAACTAGCTGGCCGACAAGCAGCCACCGCGTGAATGGGTTACGGTGCACGGACTGGTTGACCGGTTGGTACCATCCGTTGGCACTACTCAGACTTAACGTCTAGAACCGATGAGAGGTTGGTTCCGCGTTCGGATCTAAAATGGAAAAATCATTACAAATGGCGCCCAACGTGGGGCCTAAAACATCCTAAGGGGGAAAGAAATTCGCGTCTTCTGACGAGTTGGTCCTTTACGGAGGATGTAAAGTACTTTGGTACTCGAGTCCCACTATCAGGAGCAGTGGAGTTGTGTGATACACTTTAGCAGTCGCTTCACGTGAGTTGTAGCTTCCGCTCTCCTTTGTTTGATTTTGTTTTCGCGACAGAATCCTTCCGATGTGTTGTCCCAGGCTAACCCCGGTAAGGACCTACTATTTTCTTGATGGAACTGCCAGCCTGATGGGTTTGCCTATCAGCATGGACTCTCAAGAAAATAGAAGGCTACCTTGCCTTTATGTCGCGGAAGGATTCTACTTATTTCGTATGCGTGATAGACAGTGGTATCGGCTCAACGTTCGGTGGCGTATGCTGGAATTGCGGAGCCCGGAATGCTTCCACGCGTCGGGAATTTTGACCGCGTACTAAGCTGTTACGGTAGCTATACCGCTTGTCTCGTCGAGTCATTTAACGTAGTTTAGATACGGTTTTGTAATGTATGTGGGTTAAGGGGATGGATTTTGTAAATCGACCGAAAGCACCCTTTCTTCGGCAGATTACCACGCACTCTCATTTCCCGTTGGAGGAGTCGACTACTGGAAAGGAAAGTGTGTATTCAAAGAATTTTTTTTTCCTATTTTATAGAAATAGCTCGCCACTATCGGCCACTAATATATATTTCTAAGCTTCCATATATATTAAGTTAGCAGTAGGAGTAATCTACCTTTCTGTTTTTTTTTTTAGGAATATCCATTGCCAACACACATTAATAATCAAAGATGGCAACGAAGCGGACCCCAGATAAGCGTTGGACCACATCCAAAACGGTCCAACCAGCTAACTGCGGGATCTGTTTCGAGGACGTAGTGGAGAGGGTACACAGCGTGCGATTGGATTGTGGACATCTATTCCATCGTGCCTGTGTCCAATAGTTCCTCCTTACGTCCGATCTTTGCCCGTTATGCCGGCGACCCATCGAGCGGACCGCCCTAGACGGCCCCCTCGGAACGCCCGTCCCAACGCGTAGGGCAGTGGCGAAAGGGGTTCCAGAGGCCGAACCGCCCCAACCACTGTTGGACCTTCAAGGAGCCGTAGGCGGGGAAGTTCCGGCTGCAGTTGTCGTGTCCGAGGTGACCCCCATGCCTTCCGCCCACTCCATTGACACCCTCGTGGCGTTGATGCGAGATATGTCGGAGAGGATTGGCAACTTGGAGGGAAAGCTCCAGAATCTCCCCATGAGCCAACCACCCAGCCGCGTGAGAACTCCGCTTGGCTGGGAGCCCAATCCCAGTGTGGCTATGCCCCACTCTCGACCGTCCGATCAATGGGCCCTACCTCCAAGGAACTCGGGAATGGATCCCAGAGCTCCCGAATATAGACCACGACACAGCACTGCACCTCCGTTGGCACCTCCAGTCCGCGAGGCAGTTCCGTACAACAGGTCAATCGAGGATGCGATCCCCCCCGGGAACGCATTGACACCTTTCCGAGACCCGACGCCTCGTATCATGGAGAGTTGGCGCCTGAACTTTACGGGTTTCAACGATATGATATCGGCGGACCGGTTCCTTTTCCGGATTCAGGCGTTAGTATCCAGCACTCTGGGAGGTGATTCCTCGGCCTTCCTCCGGTATGCACATCTTTTGGTCAGCGGTGACGCTGCCGACTGGTACTGGAGTTTTAAGGAATCGACGCCACGTCCCACTTGGAACTCTTTCAGTGCAGCCTTCCGCAACCGATTTGAGGATGGCTTCACTGAGAGAGAACTAAGGGAACAATTAAAGAAACGGAAACAAGGCGCTCACGAACCGTTCGACCAGTACTACACAAGTATAGTGAGATTGAGCACTCGCTTGCGAACAACCATGCCCGAGGACGAACTGGTAGAAATTATCAGGGAGAATATGCGTAGGGATCTTCAGAACAGCCTTCTGCATTTTCCCATCAACACCATACAGGGATTGCGCCTCCATGCCCGTAGGCAAGAACAATTGGATGAGCGGCGAGGCACCTTCCGTCCACAACCTCGCATAACGGGACCAAATCCCCGAAATCATCATACCGCGCAGTTGATGGCAGTGGACCACCTATTTGCTGATCCAGTACCAGTATCGAAGAGCGGAGCACCACAGGAGCTTGAGGACCCAGCATTGATTGATCGACCCTCCCTAGAAGCAATTACTAGCCCGACGGCCTGTTGGAACTGCCGACAAACGGGGCATCGGTTCTATGCATGTCCAGCGGAGCCGACGCTTTTCTGTTACCGATGCGGGAAGGCTGACACATACGCACCTGACTGCGCAAATTGCAAACTGCGAAAAAACTTGCCACCGAGTGCCGCGACCACCCGTCGGCACTCCTAAAACCCCGGACGAACCAATCCTGACCCCATCACTAGCTATGACCAAGCTCCCGACATGACTCCAATTCTGCTGACTCGCACCGCTAAGCCCAGTTCTCTCGAAGTTCCACAACCGACGCCATCCTTCTCCGAGGCCAACGCGCAAGGAAATGATAGCGAGGCGAAAGTTCCTTGGCATGTCAAACCTTTCCACGTCAGGCTGCGGAATTATGTGGCTACTCGACAGCGCATCTTCCATGAGGAGTTGGCTACAAATGTCCCACCGCGAAGAAAGCGAGCCACGCGTCGGATGCGGAGCTTCTGGAGAAAAGTCAGGCAGTCGAGGAAGGTGCTGAAGGACATACACTTAGACGAATTATTGAGGGATGACGTTCGGCCATATGCGTCAGTACACCTCCTGCAAAAACGAGTGTCAGGTTTAGTCGATACGGGAGCCAGCGTGAATCGCATATCCGCCGATTTTGCAGGGGAGGTACTGGCAATGCACGCGGATCAAATGCACCATTTTACCTCCTGGTTAAGCACGGCGGATGGAACTCGTCACTCTGTAGTGGGAAAATTTACGACGGATGTCACCTTTAAAGGAGTAACTAAACCTCTGGAATTTTACATCATACCTCAATTAACCCAGAATCTTTATCTAGGAGTGGATTTCGTTCGAAAATTTAACTTGGCCCCGGCACTGTTTTCCGGTACGACCCTGGAGTCCGTCACCACAGTTCCTGACCAATCTCAAACCACTCACTTATTACGACATACACTGGATGTAAATCAGCAACTGCGACTTCACTCGGCTATATCGGCTTTTCCATCGCATGAGAAGGAAGGTCTCGGGTGGACTGCACTGGTGTTCCACACTATAGATGTGGGGGATGCTAAACCCATAAAACAGAGACATTTTGCCATATCTCCGGCGAAGGAAAAGTCGTTATATGCCGAAGTGGATCGAATGCTAGCGTTAGGCGTAATCGAAGAATCACAGAGCGCGTGGGCTTCCCCAGTCACCTTAGTTGTCAAGCCGAACAAGGTCCGGCTATTCTTATATGCCAGACGCTTGAACGCCGTCACTGTCAAGGACGCATACCCTCTACCGTTGATTGAAGGCATTTTGAGTCGGTTGCCTAAGGCCCACTTCATCACGAGCTTAGACCTCAAGGACGCCTTCTGGCAAATTCCTTTAGACCCTGGTTCAAAGGAGAAAACAGCCTTCACAATCCCAGGTCGGCCCCTGTATCAATTCGTGACCATGCCATTCGGATTGTGCAATGCCCCCCAAACAATGCCGCGCCTTATGGATAAGGTGATACCACCTCATTTGCGGCACCAAGTTTTCGTTTACTTGGATGATCTGTTGCTTATAACCGAGACCTTTAACGAACACATCGACCTGCTTCAGGAGGTGGCTCTGCACATACGGAGGGCAAGGTTGACCATCAACATACAGAAGAGTCAGTTCGTGATGACGGAGGTGAAGTATTTAGGTCACATCATTGGGCATGGCCATATCAAGACCGATCCGGACAAGACTCAAGCGATTGACGTTTTTCCATTACCCACGACCACCAAGCAATTACGCCGATTCTTAGGCTTATGCGGATGGTACCAGCGTTTTGTACGTGACTATGCCACCATTACCACTCCTTTGACCGACATGCTGCGTAAGGGACGTAAGTCCGTCTGGGAAGAGCCCAGCTTGCGAGCCTTTGAAGAGCTAAAGAAGAGGCTGACTACAGCCCCCGTACTGCACAGCCCGAACTTTGACAAACCGTTCTCAATCCATTGTGACGCGAGTCAACATGGGGTGGGAGCAGTCTAAGTCCAGGTTGCACAAGACGGCGAGGAGAGACCTATAGCCTTCATGTCTCACAAGTTGAACCCAGCCCAGCGAAATTACACGGTCTCCGAGCAGGAATGTCTAGCTGCGGTGTTGGCAGTGAAACGCTTCCGAGCCTATGTGGAGGGACACACCTTTGAAATCGTTACGGACCACGCTTCTCTGAAATGGCTAATGAGCCAGACTGACCTCAACGGCAGATTGGCCAGGTGGGCACTGAAACTACAGGCATTTGACTTCACCACTCGCCACCGAAAAGGAAGCCAGCATGTAGTCCCCGACACCCTATCCAGAATGTTCGCTCCTGAAGGAGCCGAGTTGGTCCAGGAGGACGACAGCCCCCAATTTATCGATCTGGACCATCCTGCCTTCAAGTCAGCCAGCTACACCCAACTGATTCACACTATTCAGAATCAACTGTCCCAGCTTCCTGAACTGCGGTTGACGGATGGATTTATTTATAAGCGGATGGGACACGCATCCGGAGACCCCATACAAGAAGAAGAACAGTGGAAGTTGTTGGTGCCCAAAGAATTAACCACTGATCTTATCAGACGGGCTCATGACCACCCATCAAGTGCGCACGGCGGATACGGTCGTACACTTAGGCGGTTGAAAACCTGTTTCTTTTGGCCTAAGATGGCACAACAGATAAAAGCGTACGTAGCCTCCTGTGAGCTATGCAAGTGCACTAAAGCGCCCAACACCATTCTTCGGCCTCCCATGGGTAAGGTTGAGGTCCCCGAACGCGGGTTCCAGCGCTTGTACATTGATCTTATCGGTCCTTACCCTCGATCTGCTTCTGGTCACACGGGAGCTGTCGTGGTCCTGGACCAGCTTTCTAAATTCCCTATCATAGAACCACTACGTAAGATGCACACTGGACCTATACTCAGCTTCTTGGAGAACCGAGTCTTTCACATGTTTGGAGTTCCAGAGAAACTTGTCTCCGACAACGGGGTCCAGTTCACCTCAAGCAAGTTCCGAGACCTAATGTCCAAATAAGGCATCATTCACCAACGAACCGCCGTCTATTCACCACAAGCCAACGCATCCGAACGACTGAACCGTACGCTCATAGCGGCCATTCGCGCCTATGTCCACCCGAATCAGAAGGACTGGGATCGCAAGTTGTCCGCCATCACTAGTGCTCTGCGCTCTTCGTACCACGCCACTACGGCATTTCACCGTATTTCGCATTGTTCGGCCAGTACATGATCCGTCATGGAAGCGCTTACCGGCTATTGCGGCAGCTGAAATCGCTAGAGGACCCAATCGTGGTTCTGGAACCGCACGAAAGGCTCCAACTTCTGCGAGCTCATCTGCGGGAGAAGATTGAAGAAAGTAGACGGATGGGGGAGGAGCGGTACAACTTGCGATCCCATACTTCTGGCTTTAAGGCAGGCGACGAAATATATCGTCGAAACTTCCGGCAGAGCGATGCCACCCGACATTACAATGCCAAACTAGACAAGAAATTCGTGAAGTGTCGAGTCCTACAAGTAATAAGCCCCACACGATACCTCATCGCGGACATGGCTGGTAAAACCCTGGGAATTTACCATGCAAAGGACCTTCGACGATGAAGTGCAACTATTTCACGCGAAAAAAAACTATGGCTTACCTAAATCTCTGCCTGGACGAAGACCTCCGAGTAACACCTGACTTCCTGCTGTATAGCCACTATCGAGTCTTCACTGAAATTGTTGTAGCCTATTCCTCGAAATCGACCTTCGACCCGCCCCGGCCCTAACCAAGGCCTTTTACATAGGAGGCGGGATCGGAGTTACTTCGATTTTGGGGGGGGGGGGGGGTGGAATGTGTAATGTGACCCCTACGCCCGGGAATCGAAGTGATTCCAATCCCGAACCCTGGCGACCGGCCAGATATGTATGACTTCGAAGTGCAAGCAGACTTCATCTTTCGTGCGGATATCATTCCGCCGAAAATATTTTGTTTTAAATATTTATATCTGTGGATATAAATATTTGAAAAATAATATTAATTAAACACCGATACATTTCGAAGCATATCTATCTGGCAATGCCTCCCACAGTTGCCGTCAAAACGTCGAATAGACAGAAACGTGGAAACGGGTTGGAAGTGTCATTCTTGATATAACCTTCAAAGAGTCGAGCTGAGAAATTCGGAATAGCAACCGGGGGCGAATGTTCCGTGTGATTTTGAATTCAGTGCGAGATTTGGTACAATAAATAGTGCGGTGACATTTGCATTGTTTTTACGTGCTCCACGTAACCTGCTTCAGGATTCCCATTTTTTGTGCAGTTAAAAGGCTTATGCAAATGTGGTTGTAGCTTGTGCCGCATAGCGGTAATTTGACACACCTGTTACTTTGCACTTGTTTATGTTATACACACAGCAAGCATTGAGTCAAATGATCCTCTTCTGTCTTCACGACTTGAACAATTAATGAAAATTAATGAAGGTACGTAGGAGCAATCAAATCTACTTTTAATGAGTCTTTAATGGTATTGCATGTTTCTAATCCTTTTTGAAGAGTTTTGACCATAATGTTGGAAGTAGGTGTATCGATGCCTTCACTACGTACGTTGGATCACGTCACTACTTGCCCGATGGATCAATTTTATCGATTCCACACTATGACGAAGTGTTCTAGGCGGCATGACATCATCTTTTCGATTGAAGCATAAGTTGCTTGCTAGTACGAGTATGTGGGCGGGCGATGTCATTGGGCACTAGGATAACGCAGAACATAAACTTCAATCTTTTGCAATTTGGTTTCCACTTACACTAAGCTGTAATTTCATGGGACCTGGCTTTCCTGAACTTAAGTGGCGAAAGAATGGAACAGACGTCGATCGAGTGAAATCGCTTAAGGGCCAACATACTCTTATAGCTGAAGAAAGGAAATTCATAAATGAAAAAAAATAGAAGGTTTGAAGCAAGGTGTTATTTTCATTGTTTTCGCTGTTGTGGCTGTGGGAGTCCCGTCAAATACAGGTGCTGTGGAAGGCGAGAAGCTAACTATTCACTGTACAGTTGTTGGTACAGATCCAACAATTACTTGGGCAAGCGACAACAAAACTGAATGAAACAACAGGCGTGTTGGGCCGTGCGAAGCAGGGCGGTATACAGTGCCAATGTGAGTACTTTATGGAACTTGTGATACATTATCCGTGCCAGTCTGTTTTTTTTTTGCTTCGCCACGTTCAGTTTTAAAGTAGTAGAATAATGAAAGTCCCTTTAAAACAACAGAAATTAAAGTACAACATTAATACCTACAAAAGGCAGATCCGCGTCAACTTAGCAACTATCTATTTACTTGTATGTTCATTTTACTTTCCTTATCGTGTCCAAAATAATTCAAAATTGATGAACCACAGACACAATTCCAAAACGACCTGGAGCAAAATTATGAACTCCTATTAAGCATTTTTTTTGTAAGGAACATTCTAATAGACGAATATATTGACGGGAATTTTACAAATGTAGGTTCTCAATTAAAACCTAGGATAACTCTGCATAATAAAATCAAAATGATTGGAAGGATAAGCCAAAATTAAATTGCATATGGATCAGACGAACTGATTAATACAAAAAGAAAATAGATTGCTTTAAAAAGAAGTTACATACTTACTACAAACAAAACGGAACGCATAGTTAAAATACTCAAAAAAAATTGAAGACAATCAACCAATATCTCCCCATCCCAACTAGAACCTTATACTTCCTTCCTCTTGTCCCCTTCGAGTTACAAGACAAAAACCAACAGTTAAGTTGAGACATAGTAATATGACCAAAAGGTTTTGAAAACATTTGTCAACCGAAAAAAAAAAAAAATTCAAACAACCAAAGGCCCAATGATCTAATAGACTTATTCATATATACGCGCATATGCATCCATGCATGTGATTCAATTTTGGGTATACGAGACTTATCGAAATAGGATGAAAACGAGAATGGCTGGTTTCTTTACTATTCATTACATATTTAGTCTCCTTTGAAGTTGCAATAAGTTTTCAATATTTAAAAATAGTATACTTTTCGGTACCGCGTCGGGAATTCGGGAACGCGAAATAAAAGTTAGATTGTGTTCTTTTTGACTGGTTATGAGAAGAAATACGGAGTAACGTAGAATAGGTTTCCTCTCCGTATGGTTTTGTTTGTAACGCGTTTGAAAACGGGCGTGTATAGGTGGCTGAATTATGTAAATGAGCGTAACCCATTCGGGGACCCGCGACCGAAATCCTCTCCGAACTAGCTGGCCGACAAGCAGCCACCGCGTGAATGGGTTACGGTGCACGGACTGGTTGACCGGTTGGTACCATCCGTTGGCACTACTCAGACTTAACGTCTAGAACCGATGAGAGGTCGGTTCCGCGTTCGGATCTAAAATGGAAAAATCATTAACGATCCCCTAGCTTGAAGGCGCCTCACGGCGTAACAAGACGAGACTTGGCCCGAAGTTATGTGTCAAACGGTTCCAGGCTAGGTTCTCAGGTTGACAGAGGAGGTATTTGGTAGGTAGTCCAGTCACCTTCTTGCGAGCATGGGAGTCCCACACTCTATGCGTAAATGACTTTCACCTCCAAAACACAAAAAAAGTGTATGTAATTTATAGACATTTTTTTTCAGGCCGAAGTATTTAGTCACAAGACTTTTATTATCTTTATGTAACCAGTGACTGAAAAATTAAGCAGCCCAATGTTTTCAAATTTTTAAGAGCCACTGAAAGTAACCAATCATTTTGTTTTTTTTTTTTGAATCAAAGCTCATATCTCATCACGACATTCTTGGACTAGTTTTGGAAAGGCTTGAAGACCGGATAAAATAATATGACAATAAGTCACAAAGGAAGGTTTTTATGTTTTACTCTATCATGGCAAATATTGTAATTTAATTTCATTCTTTACTCAGTTAAGAAAAATAGAAACGTTTAGTGCTACACCATACAATCAACCAGAACAAAGTACATGTAGCAGGTTTTATGTTGGTGCATTATTGATGTCTAAGGTGGCAATTTATGTTACTATTCAGCAATTCCATTTCCTGTGCCTGCTCAGTAAAACCGATTTGCTATCAATTTAACAACTTATTCCCAAGAAATAGATGTAATAGTTTTGTACAAACTTAATCGACAGTGCGCCAAAGTCGAACAGGACCTTGGAGATGAGCTTTAGTTGTTCACCATCATAGTTGCTTCGAAAACTCACTAGTCTTTTTCTAAATCCTTACAAGAACACGTTTTCACGCCATGGCGAAAATGCTCGACAAAAAGTAGGAACCAGCTCTACAGCACGAGTTTTTCGAGGAAGGATTCTCCCTCAAGTCGTAAATTTTCCTTCTTCAATTTTCTATAAATTACATTCAGGGTTATGTTCCACCAACCGAAAAGCAGCAGAAAAGGAAGATGAACGACGATGCACCGAAGTATGTATTCACACTGGCACCACACCACTCCATACGAGTCCAGACGAGGAGCATCGGAGCAATATGAGATATTTCATATGGGAATGTGGGAAACAGCGTTTGTTCTTTTCTATTTCGAAATTACTTTTATATGGCGCTGCACATGGCTCTACAAAACTACCAGCACTATATACATATGTATATATTTATGTTGAATGGGTATATGTATCATATGGCATTTTAACCCGTTAATGGGAAATACATTTTGTATTTTGCATCCATTACAAATTTTCATTACAGTCCTGAACTAGCGTGTATCGAAGTCAATAACAAAGTTAGGTCATTTCTGGGAAATTTACATGATTTCCAATTGGAGTCCGTTTTCCATTTAAACGTTCATTGCTGGTTTGGATTTGTATTTAATGACTGTTTCAAAGGATTTATATCGTAGTTATTAGTATTTCGAGACGGATTGAATTAAATTCCATTCGCATGAAGCCCTCTTCGTTTAGTAATATTCACAAATATCAAGTTTTAAAATCTAGTAATTAGATGATCAAAAATTTCTTCCATAATGCCAACTTTGTGGTAATTAAGTTGAATTAATAGGACAACATACGTGGCAGAATCTTCTCGCTACCTATCTTGGATCTATTGTCAAATATTTGAAATTTATTTGAATTATTATACATTTCATTCACAAGTCGTTGAAATATTTTAAACAAATCGTTAGACTGATTCCCATGGGACGATATCCACAAATTTTCGAAAACTATACACTAAAGAAGTTTTATGGGATTCAAACGATCCCAATATTTTAAAAGAAATAAATATATAATTTTCTTTATTAGAATGTATACGGTACAGAGGCCTTATAATCTAGCAGGTATTCTGACAAGGTCATTTCACCATCGTTTGAACATTACTTAAAACTATGCGTATTATCGTATTTCTATGTGATTATTACAATTAGCTAGAGGAAAATTGAGGCAAAAATCTCTACTGAACTAACTTAACTATCTACTTATAACTAGCTAAAATCTATGAGGCTAGGTTACGGCCGAAAGATAGGCGGTAGCAACTGCTGATTTTCAATTCGCCAGGGCATGAATAAGCGGATTGGGCGAGTCATTTGCTTTCACGATTAATTTGTCACGTTGCGATGCAGCGAGCTTATAAATTGGACTAACGCCAGCAAGGCTGTGTAGCTTTTCAGAAGAGAAGTAAAACGGTTTATTAAGTACCATTTTCAGGTATCTATTTTGGGTGATCTGAAGCTTTGTTACTAGATATTTAGCACATTGGATCCAGGTAGGTGAGCCGCATAGGAACGAAGCTCGATAAATTCTGACTACTATGGTTCATCAATGCATTTATTGGTAGCCATTGGATGAGTGAAATTTATTCTTTCTATGTTTATGTAATACATATACATTTATATATCTCATATATATTAATTTATATAATATATATATATATATATATATATAATATATAATATATATATATATATATATATATATATATATATATATATATATATATATATATATATATTCCTTTCTAGCACGACAGCCCCTTGCGGGCTTGCGCCTAGAGATAGTTAGACTCATGTCATGATCGAATGTATCGTCACTCCACAAGGTGATATGATCATTATGATGCTTTGGCCGTCTGTCCGTCCATCCAGCTGCGATACGTTCTTAGTTTAAACCAGCGCGTATCATAACTAAACGCACTTATTGTCCGTCCGGAAGAATCACTCGAGCTAAATCTCTTTGACGCCAACAAAACTCGAACCAGAGACCTTCGGCTTACGGGCTTAGTGCTCTAACAACCACTCCACGCGGATGCGGATTATATACATATACACCTATTTAAATATATAATATATTATATACATATATATATATATATATATATATATATATATATAAATATATACATATATACATATATATATATATATATACATATTTATATATATATATATATATATATATATATATATATATATATACATATATATATGTGTATGTATATATGTTATATATACTATATATAACATATATCAACACATCTATAACTCCCCCGTAGACGGCCTCAAGCCCGTTTGAGAAATGAGGAAGGAACCCCTTGTTCACCCAACCCGCAGCTTCCATGGTTCCCCATCCTAGACCCCGCGAATAAATGGTAGTAAATATTCTCAATGTCGCACATAGGGCTTACTGGTTCCTCAATGATGGGAGTCTAAATGCCGAGAAATGCTAATAACTGAAAATATACCTACAGCTCTGCTACTAAATCCTACTTACTTCCCCTTTGTAGGGACGTAAGAGGATGAAGGCGAGTCTTCCGCACCTGACGACTGTATCGAAGTAATAATCATGCCACCGAAATGGAGGTTGGACGATGGGCTAACTTCCCGTCCCTGGAAAACCTCTACAATGTTTCGAAACCTGCAAAAGGGCCTTGGAGTGAATTGGACTCGCGGCAATGACCTCGGATACGGAGTAAGGGCTATGGCATTGGATTTTGGAATGTCAGATCACTTAATTACCCAGGCGCTGTTAAGGAGATTTTACAATAGGCCGGTTAATCTAAATCAAAAATATTGTGCAATCTAGGCAACGAACTGGACTGCAAATGATAGGCAAGGCATGAGATTGCACACAATATTCAAAACTGGGAAGCCTATATGAAAAAAGCAATATACGGAGTGGCCTTTATTGCGGATAGGGAGCTCAAATTACACGTTATTGATTTAAAGGCAGTTAATGAACGCTTGTGTCCAATCCGTAAAAAAGTCAAATTCATCAGAATCAAACTGATCCACGTAAACACCCCGATCAAAGAAAAGGCCGAACAAACGAAAGAAACGGTCTATAATCACCTAGAAAGATTGCCCAAAAATTTACGTCGGAAAAACGAAACGGTTGATCCCGATAAGAGCAAGAGAACACTTCAGGGAAGCGGATATTGCTCGGAGGAACCCTGGAACAATGATCAGATCAACGGTCGCAAAGCATATGATCGAGGAAAACCACCACATTGGTGACGAAAATGTGATGATGATAAGACGAGTGGAAAACCCATGGCATCTTGACGCTAATGAGTCACTGAAAATTATGCTGGTACCTGACGCACTTAGAATGAATACGGATCAAGGAAATTGTAACTCAGTCTTGTTTAATGTAATAAAATAGAACATTGACATATAGAGTAATTAGGGGTAATAAAATCATTCAAAATAGCATTAGAAAGTTAAACGTTATATGTATAAATAGGACACCTAAAACTAAAATTGTTCATTGTACTGAAGAAGACTACAAATAGTAGCCGAAAACGCGTTATATACAAAATAAATAGTTATCGAATCGGTGCTTGTTTACGTCATCGAAGTTAGCCTAGCGCACCATTCGCTAACTGCAAATGAACACTTCTATAGGCTCCCCAGCTCCTAATTAATTAGTTTACAATACCCTTCTGGCAGGAACACTCTCCTACTACTTCGACTTGTTTACTTGATTATATATATAGGATTAGCTCATTGGAAGCGTTCTTGAGAATACATAAAACAAATTGACTACGCACTGTGTTTGACATTTGAATGCTCTCTTTATTTCTTAATTTGCTGCTGCTTTTGAGCTCCCACCATCCTTGTAGGACTATTTGCTTTCGAGGACTTGTCATTAGCTTCCCAATTTCATGATAAAATAAATCAGCTATATTGTGGGACTTGGATGGCTTTCTATGCCAAAATATGTATTTCGAAAATTCCAGGTGATTTTTGTGCTGCTTCTCCTAAACGTTCGGATTTCTAATGAATTGCTTTCATGGACACCAAGAGCATTATTCCAGCGAGAGTACATATGGGCAAGTGGATGCCAATAATGCAAAAAAAACAGCGACTGAAAATCGTTAAAAGCAATTTATTTTTGTACCCCAATACGTTTTTGTCCACCCTTGAATTATACACAGGCGGTGTGGTGCGTCAATAACATTTTTTCCAATGAACTGTGTTGATGGCTATGTGTGGAATTGAGGGTAACAACAAAAATTCTTCCGAAGAATATGATGTCATTGTCTAAATTGTTTCCCATTTATTATCGTTTTGTTTCAAGTGTCAAAAAACATTAATTATAACACCATGCGATATGTGACTTTTTTGATGGATTTCAGATTATAAGATCATCGCTTTTCAATGAATCCGGAAAAATTTGTCTTTTAACAATATACATACATACATATCATCCGAACAATTGTAATGATTCCATATGTTAGCAATTAGATAAAAATTTTCTGCAATATTATCTTTTTATTTACCCAAATCGAATCTTCCCAAAATTATTACACAATATGCGTTGCTTAAAAATTTTTGCGATTCTATTCAGACATTAACATTTGCAACTACGTAACGAAATAAGCTACCATAAGAGTACGGAGGTAGTGCTACATTTCATCAAGTCATACAGGCTGCAAATCATATCAATAATGATTTACATACATACATAAATATGAAATATAGTAACATTCAGTGCGGAAGGTTGTCAGGGCTCGGTAGCCGCAGCATTTAAAGACATTTAATTGTGGCTCCGACCAAGGCCGCAGCCAGTGAGCGGGGGAGGGGGGTTAGGGAGCCGGAACGCCCCCTCCCGAAATTTTTGCTAAAATTAATTATAGGGTAGCTCAGTGTCGTGTTATTTATTTTATGTAAAAGTTAATACGTGGTGCTCCATATCGTCTATAAAATCTAGCTTCCCCTATTTTAAAATAGAGTACAAGGTTCCAATAATTAAAAGATCATAAAAATCTACTGATAAGGAAAATTCAACATAACCAATTTTTCTCGTTCTGTTTTTACTCGTTCACACTTGACTGGACTAAAAAGTTTTCCGTCCTGTGTCATTTCCACAAATTTGCTAGAACCCTGTTTGAAATCAACTCATCTATTTGTTTACATTACTTTTATGGTCACATTGAAAGAAAATAATAGCAGAGTAAGGAAAGAAGATGTGAAGCATACGATGGAAACGGAAAATATATTACCAATACTGCAACATTTGTGTTTTCATTTTGGTGTTCAATCAACGACGCTACAGTTAAATTGCTGTAAAATTATGTTTGTGTATGAAGTGAAAAACTTTTAATAATACATTGTAATCTGAATATAGTGGAATTCTGTAGATTGCGTATCAAATCAACTATAGCCGAGAGCTCGTTACATCGGAAATTATCACTATTAAGCTGTGAAAGGTAAGCTTTCAGGGTATATTTATCCGTTTGCAAGTAGTCATCAAAGGCTTCCTTGAATTAAATAATTCTACACTGAGAGAAATTTCAGCTGCCTTTCTTGCTATAGCGACATAGAAGTATAATATAATAATGACTAATTTATCTTTGTGGTATAAAACATCACATTAATAATGTCGAGTGCCATAATTGTTTCGCTAACTTCTAAAAATCATGTAAAAATACCATATGGTAATATCACAATGCATATAGCACGAAATGAAATAATAATTTGCTTCGGTACAGAGTAAACAGTAGCTATTCCCATAGAATCTAATGTGAAAATTTCTATGAACTATTGTTAATATATATCTGAAATGCCTACATTCATCTAACATATGATTAGCAAGTAAAGCCATTTATTGTGCTTTTCTCGGTTTTGACTAGTGTAAATTTTTCTTTACATTATTGTTAATTAGTTAATCATCCTTAAAGGCATTTTAAATTTTCCTATAATGTGAACTGAATTTGTTTCTATGAAATACATATAGGAAAACAGCACAAGCTTTTTTGGCTAGAAGCTATTTCAATAGTAACGAAGGCAAAAACTCTTTGTTAGGTTGGGTAAAAAAAGTGATAAAATTACAAAAATAATGGTAATTTTGCGCGATGACAGCACGTTTTGACAGGCAATATGAAAGTTGACGGACAAAGCGCATTAAGTTCTAGTCAGCATTTGTAAGTAAACAAGTGACAGGGAGTGCAAAATCCAAAAACGTGTAGACAAGTGGAGATTTTCATCGTTTCTGCAATCTTCTATAGGTCACTTTTTATTTATTTTGTGGTTGAACATCGGTTGAAAATTGATTGAAATATTGATGATTAGGGCGTGATGAAGTTTTGCATGGCTACAAATACTCATTCAAGAGGTGAAAAATGTGTGCGGAAAACCGTTTCGTTTGCTTAATAAACGGAATTGAACAATATAAAGGAACATCTTAAAAACGAGCTGAAGAAAGTGGGTCAAAATTTCAACCCTCCGTATTTCCCGTTGGATCAAACCATGGTAAATTATTATACGTAGTTCAAAGTAACGTGGTGTAACCAAAACTGTTGGTATTATTTTACAGATGATATTCAGTCGTCTTATGTTTTCGTGAATGATTGTCTGTACAATTTCGAAAGCCTGCTGCAAGCTGTAGTTGAATGTCTTAAAATATCTAATGCTGTTCACGCCAAGTACGTGGAAACCTGTGAGCCTCTTTGGCTATTTCTACAAACGTACGTATATAAGTACGTTAAGTTCAGATTTAAGTAGCTATTGGCTTATTAACAATGGTTAAGTGTTTTACGTGCGCCTTTACCTTTTAATCTATGAAGAGGTATGGATAACATATTAGTTTTTTTTCACAAGAATGAAAGTTCCTTTAATATTTGATAAATTGAACTCTTCTCTAAAGCATCTTAAATGGCACAAATTAAATGAAGTCAATAAAAATTAATATTATAAGCCAAAACGGACCCAACTCCTTTTTGGAAAGATTTATCTCCCCGTTATGATTTGACTGATTCTGCTTTCAATAATACTGGTGAAGTAAAATCCCATAAATTTATGCATAATTTTGATTCGCAGAAGTGTATTGAAAATCCAAATATTACTTTGTAAATTTAATTTATACATAGACCAAAAAATATACAAAAAAAAATATTCAGCTCATTTCAGAATCGTTCTTAATTTATTTAAGTTCCCTATTAGCTGTTGATTTGGGAAATGTTGTAAAACATGAGATTTGAAAATGTAATAATCGTGACATTGGCAGTTCACAATTAAGTTTTTCACATTCGTTCCGGGAGCTTAAATCGTGTTTATAACCAATATTAACTGAATATAAGGAAATAGGATATTAGAATCATCTGGGCTTACTTCACTTCCCAGTCCATTACGATTGGCCATAGAATTGACAAAGTTAAAAAAAATCCCCGTTGGCAGCACCAGCCGGAAAGGCAAATTTCTCGTATGTAGCGTAAGATTTTGAAAAAGAATTTGGCTTGCGTACTATTAAACTTCTTACTGGAGTTTTTGTGGCACTACATGGGTATTTATTGACATAAAAAGAATCTGCCGACGTTCGTATTCACAGACCCTTTATAGAGGCGCAAATATTTTGCTCAGTCAATTGAGTTGCACATTTATGGATCACATATTGAAAATCGGCAGATAATAAATTGTTTTAAGCATATAAATACAGGTGTTGTCCTTCTCACGCTTGCTGTTTACACAGTGATTACCACACAAAGGTGATAACGTGTTGGCTTAAATAGCTCAAATAGATAATTTCAAAAGATTTCCGTACAAGTTTAAACAAAGTTTGCGTTGCAATTATTATAAATATTTTCAATTCTTTTCTGAAACATAAGGGGCCACCATTTTGAATTTTTATTGAAAAAGGCTGCTAAAAATATTAAGCTATAAATTTTCGACTTTTTCATTTGTCATCCGATTTGCATAATTTTTTTTGCAGATTAAATTAAATTGCTTTAATAACTTATAATTTCAAATTTCATCGGAATCTATTTAGAAACTTGACTGCTAGAGGGCTACAGAAATAAAAAAAAATCTAAGTCACCCTCCTGTATGGGGAGGCACCTCCTAAACACTTTAAAATATTTTCTTGCACTGCAAATTGCGAGAGGCGTCACTTTTGACCTACGTAGAAAATTTCCTCATTCTAGCTCATGTGGTTTACAAGGAAACTTACTATGACGCACGAACAAATAGACAGATGGACCGACGGACAGAAAGGTCACGATTTCATAATTTTTTAGGGTATTGTAAAAATATTTTAACAATACCCTGAAAATGGTCTGCTATATAAATACCTCCAAGTTAAGTAATTTAAAACTTTTCCATGAAAATTATTCATTATTTCAGTTGCGACTAAAATAGCGAATTGCGCTTGTCTTCTGATCTTTGGGGGCCGCCATTTTGAATGCATGCATTTGATGTTGGATTGTTTTAAATCTTTGTATGCTAGAACCTCATCAATCAATATGCCAAATCTCGTTCAAATCAGAGTTTCACTATGGACAGGGCAAAATTATTCAATTTTTAGTGAAAATGGCAGCTAAATATATTAGGTTTTAAAATTTCGACTGTTTTATTTTTCATTCGATTGAAATTTTTTTTGGCATAATACAAGAATTTAGTACAAAGATCCATAGTCCCAAGTTTCATCAAAATCCGTTGGAAAATGTGACCGCTAGAGGGCCACGAAAACCTGCGTATTTGAACCGCCGCCATTTTAAAAATTGCACATGCATGATCACCAAACTGTCAAAGTTTCTAGACCTAATTAAGTTCTATCTTAAAATCAAGTTTCATATACATCGAAAGACTTTTAGAAGACTTTGAAGTTTTCAGCTTCAACTGGCCGCCATTTTGTTTTTTGCGACCTGACCTCCGGTTTTTTTATATAACACTTCAGATATTTATAGTTTCTATCATACTTCCGAATTTCATTAACATTGGTTGAAAGCTTTGGTCAAAACTACAGCAATAAAATTTTGTACGTTTTTCGGCCTTTGAGCGGCCGCCATTTTGTTTCAGTCGTACCGACTTTGGATTTTTTATTGTGAGATTCATCACATACATCAGTGAATCTTTGCACCAGATTTCATGCAAATCGAGTCATACTTTGGTCAGAACAGAAATCAAGATTTTTCGTCTAAAATGGCCGCCATTTTGTTTTCGCCTGACCGATATACTGGTTCACGAACTTAGCCGAGATATTTACTCAATACACCTTTCCTGAAAATATGGTGAAAATCGAAGCAAAATTGCAATCTCTAGCGTGGTCACCAATTTCGTTATATCCCATATATATATATATATATATATATATATATATATATATATATATATATATATATATATATATATATATATATATATATATATATATATAAAAGATACTCTTCGGAGTAGGTAAATTTTCCTCGAGAAATTTACCTAAAAGCTAATAAGATTTGCCTTATGAGCGTTGATATAAAAGTATCGTACATTTCTTTACAAAAAACGTTGGTTAAATATTTTGAAGTAGACGAGGTATCAGTTCAGGTTAAAACTCCGATTATTTGATTACACATGAAACTAGTTTAATTTCTAGCGTAATACAAACCACTTTTTGGAGATCCTAAATTGAAACCTATAACAATTTTGTACTTCCGTTGATAGTTACTTCTTCTTCTTCTTCTTCTTCTTAGCACTACAGCCCCTTTCGGGCCTTCGCTTCCTGTAAATAGCGCCTCCGACTGTCTCGGTCTGTTGACCGCGTCTTCCAATTCCGAAATCCGAGCAGCGATGAACTGTCTTCGTCGACCGAGTCAGACCAGCGTTTCCTCGGTTTCCCCACTGGCCGCCGGCCTTCAGTTCTCCCAACGAATACCTTCTTGGATATCCGTTGTTCGTCCATACGATTCATGTGTCCAGCCCATTGTAGCTTAGGCAGTCTTACAATCCTTGAGACCTCCGGTTCGTCAAAAATTTTATACAGCTCATGGTTGTATCTAATTCGCCATTGGTCCCCGTCTAGCTTCGCTCTGATTATTCGCCTCTGGACCCGTCACTCAAAGGCGTTCAATGATAGTTTACTATGATGAATTTTGAACAAATAATACTCTGGGTTCAAGAAGAGGCCTTCAACAAATCGGGGAGTTTACGTTTCTTGCCTTTGTACTCTTCGGAGTCATCTTTCGAAGTTAGAATATATTTTCCTTTGTAGGCTTGTTAATGCTAAAGATAGAAAATTAAGCGGTCTTCGAGCATTTCAACCACTGCTTGGCAAATTAAAACTATTAGAGTCCAAAGGGGTGTCAATTTTAGGAGAAAAGGTCAATTTTATCGTGGTTGCCTTTATTGGCGACAACAAAAGATTAAATTCATTACTAGGTTATACTGATTGTTTTGTAGCAATATTTTTGCAGACATTGTAAAATATCCCGTCAAATGTGTAAAACAAATACAATAGAAAGTGTATTCCTTTTGAGAAATAAAGTAAATTATTTACAAGATTTGGCCACGAATAATATTAGGGGTAATCAGGGTAAAATTCACCATGTATTTTTAATGAATTATTCTTTTTCCATGCTACTGAAAATTATTCAGTAGATGTGTCGTAAACTAAAATATGAATAAAGTCTTATATTAAATTTTTATATATATGACAAGAAATTATTCACATTAGAAAGCTTAAACGAAAAAAATTATTTTTTTTCCACTACGCCAATCATGAAAATATAAACAAGCCGCAGCCAATTGCCTCAAAAGATTTAAAATATAGACACTTAAAATACTCTTCATCGGAAATTCTTTGTTTTACTAGATATTTGCCATTATTGATTGCAGACACCACACCAAATGGCGATGGACATTGGAAGTTGTTTATTTATTGGAGAAATATTATTGACCTTGTAATGTTGGACAAAGTTGATAGTTTTATTAGTACCCTATTGAAAGATATAGTTAAGGAGCATCATAAACTGTTTTTGTCACTTTTTCAATTACCGTTAAAACACATTATTTTATGCTCCATTATGCCCGAATTATCAAAATTATTGGTCCAATGGCGCATTTTTCTTCAGTGCATTTTGAATCCCAACACAAAGTACTGAAGAACATTGCTTTATCCAAGACCTCGAGAAGAAATATATGTCATACAATTACCGCGAGATACTTATTAGGAGATACTTTAAGTTGTATGCAAATAAAATTTGGGTCGACATTTGAGTTAGTAAAGAGTTTCTGCCTTCTACCCTGTTTCCATCTACTTAAAATCACAAGATTTCATTGAGGAGATTTGAACGCGTTTCCATATAGTTAATAGATACTACTTGTTATTGTTAAAAATGTGAAAATGTCACTTTTGACTGTTTTTTTTTGTATAAATATTAATTGTACAAATAAATCTAAGCTTACCAATATTGCCTGAGTTCATTGCGGCAACGGGAAAATGCACATATGTAGTTGCCAATAGTGCTTCTGAAATGTCGTAATGCAAATTTGTCAGTTGCATTTGGTGTCTGTTTGACATTTGCTGAATATCTGAATAAAAATTACTTGAGGTATGCCATATGTTACAAAATTACGTGTCCGGTTTGTGAAAAAGTATATGTGGGTCAAACTAAACGATTAGTACGGACAAGGTTTGAAGAACACGTTAAAGAAAAATTATGCGAAATCATCAGTTGCTGAGCATATAGTAAGCGAAGGACATAAGATAACAATGGATAACCTTTTTTTTGTGGTAGGGAGGTGAAGGCATTTACGCCCGCCGAGTCTGGCAGTGTGGGACTCCCATGGAGGATACCCTTGGACTACCCACTAAACACCTCCCCTGTCAATCTGAGAACCTAGCCTGGAACCGTTTGACACATTACTTCGGGCCAGGTCTCGTTTTGTTACGCCGTGGGGCGCCTTCAAGCTGGGGAGTCCCTTTCCTAGCGGGAGGGGAGAGGGGAAGAGGAAATGCCAGAAGAGCGATCCCCCAGCCCCAGTGCCTCCGGCTGCTGTGAGTCCCTTTTATCTTTTAGGACTGCCCGAGCATAATGTGCCACCTGGTTCCATTTGTCAACCGATTCGAGCATCACCGCAACTATATTATCCGGGCTGAGCTCTCCCGTCTCCCTGTAGAGTTCCCTTCGCAGCCTGGCCCATTTGGTACACGCAAAAAATGTGTGACAGGCATTGTCCTCCTCTCCTGGGCAAAACCGACAATCGGGAGACCGTGACTTACCGATCTTGTGCAGGTAAGACTGAAAACACCCGTGCCCGCTCAAAAGCTGGGTCAGATAGAAGTCAGTCTCAACATGCCTTCGATTCAGCCACGGTCTCACATCCGGGATGAGGCGCGCAGTCCACCTTCCCTTCGTGCAATCGTTGAGCGAGCGTTGTCTCTCCTCGCGGACAACCATCTCCCTCGCATCCTCGTTTCGGCGCAGGTAAATAGCGCGGCGCTCTCTAGCAAGGAGGGCGACAGGTATCACGCCTGCAATCACTCTCACCGCCGAGTCGGAGACAGTTGGATACGAAGATGCAATTCTCAGTGCTCCTCTTCTCTGTACCTGTGCCAATCGTTTTCGGTATACCTCCTTGCTGAAGGCGTCGCCCCATACCTCTGCTCCGTACAGTAGCACTGACCCTACAGCACTCATCAAGAGGCGTCTTCTTGATGGGCTGGGTCCCCCTACGTTGGCCATAAGTCGACTCAGGGCCGATATTCCCGAAGCAGCCTTCTCAGCCGTTGCCCTGATTTGCTCAGAGAAACTCATCTTCGAGTCGATCAGTAGCCCCAGGTACTTCACCGCTGGCTTCGATTCGACCTGTATATCTCCAATACTGATCATCCTTACTTTTGGGATTCTCTTTTTTGTCAAGATGACCACTTCGGTTTTCTCCAGTGCTAAACTCAGCCCGCGAGCAGTCATCCAGTCCCTCACTCGGCGCATTAGCATACCTAGCCTAAGTTGCGCTTGTTCAACGGTGCGTCCGGTGACCAGAGCCGCAACATCATCCGCATAGCCGACCAAGCGCGACTCATCTGGCATCTCAAGTCTCAGTAGCCCGTCGTAAGACACGTTCCGCAGGTCTGGACCAAGGATAGAACCCTGGGCAACACCCGATGTAATTTTCATCCATCGTTGGCCTTTTGTCGTGTCGTAGAGCAGGCTTCGGTCCTTAGGTAGTTCCTCAAAAGCCGCATTCGATATTCTGGAACTTGAAAATAGTTTTCCAGCGTATCCAGAATATCCACGCATCTAGCGGAGTTGAAGGCGTTCCTGACGTTGAGTGTCACCAACAGGACGATCCGTCGCTAGGTGCGACTATAGGCCTCTGCCTTTTGGACCGCGCTCACCACCTCTGCAATCGCGTCAATGATAGAACGTCCTGCTCTAAAGCCGTACTGCCGAGGAGATAGGTCCCCAGCAGCACGAATCGCGTCAGTGAGTCTTCCCTTGATGAGTTTCTCTAGCACTTTCCCAGCCGTGTCTAGCATGCATAACGGGTGGTATGCAGACGGCGATTCGGGATTTCCCTTCCCTTTGCTGATCAGCACGAGCCTCGCCACCTTCCATCGTACCGGGAAAACCCCGTCCCGTAGGCAAGCGTTGAATGTGCTGAGCAGCAAGTCAGGACAATGGTGATAGACGAGCTGCAAAACAAGATTGAAGTTTGGGCATATGCACGCAGAGTGGCACCGTCGTGAATCTCAACCGCTATATACTGGTGATCACTAGCCGAGTAGTCCTCTAGTACTCGCCAGTTGTGTACTCTAGGTACCAGGGACACCGAAGCGAGTGTCACATCGGGTATGGTTCCTACGCAACCCCATCGGCGGAAAGTAGGGGTGTTACCAGTATTCAGGACAAAAAGCGCTGTTCTGGCCGCCATGTCCAAGATTTGCTTTCCCCTTGGGTCGGATTGTGGCATACCCCATTCAATGGCTCTAGCGTTGAAGTCTCCCCCGACCAGCATGTGGCCCTCTGTGTTCGAGACAGCGTCCTCCAGGGCATCGAGTTTGGTTCGAAAAGATCGCATTGCCTCGTTAGGCATCAGATAAACACTGAAATATGTTATCCCTGAACACCGCACCCACACAAAACCATCCCCGCGTCCATGGCCCTGCACCTGAAGGCGGGCGCTGTCTCGAACCCAGATAGCCGAGGTACCAGATTTGTCAGGGTACCACGCTTGCGAGTCCTTGTTATGATGTTGCACGCTCAGCAACAGCAAGTCAGCTTTCTTATCCCTTGCAAACTGCTCAAGTAGGTCCTGGGCGTTTGTGCTTCGGTGCAAATTGACCTGCAGGATACGGATCATTTGAGTATCGATTTGGCTTTAGTGAGGGCCTCCTTGAAAACCCAGCATCTCCCTGTCCCCGGCTCATGTTTGAGGTCACCGGGTGCTAGCTTAGCATCCTTGCAAAGAATGCATTTTGCTTCGTTCGTGCACTCCTTCCTTTTGTGCCCCGTTTCACCCCATTTGTAGCACAGAGATCTCCTGTCGGGTCCCCTACAGCCATACGCGGTGTGTCCGTATTCGAGGCATCTGAAGCAGCGGATAGGGATCGCTCTTCTCCGTATCCTGCAGATCACCCAACCTATCTTAATTTTGCCCTTTGCCAGGATTTGCTGGGCGTCTTTATCAGCTAGTTCGACAATAGCCATGCGTTGCCCCCTTGTGTTTTCACGTGCCAATCTTGCCTTGACTTCAGTTAAGCTGGGGAACTCCCTCCTGATGGCGTCCTCTACTTCAGCTTTGTCCGTGACGCTTTCGAGGTCCCTGATTTCCAGGGTGGCCATTGGTTCGAGCGAGGCAACCGTTGCCGCATCTCCAAGAACCTTTTGAACCGCGTCACGGAATGCATCTTTGTTTGTGGCCTCTGGCCCGAATTCTACCAGCAGGCCACCGGTCCGGGTTGGTCGAACTGCTTTGATGGCAGTTTTGGTGTCGTCTGGCTTGACCGCTCCTTTGATTTCACGGAGGGCATCTGCGTAGGTTCGGCCCTTAGTGGGTTTAATAAGCAGTGCCTCTCGCAAGGGTTTGCGCCGCGGTTCGCTTTTCGTTTTCTGCGGTACATCGGGGGGCTCTTTGTTCTTTTCGTGGTTGAGCTCTTTGTCTGTTTTTTTCTAGGAGCAGCTTTTTGGTCGCTTTTTTCGCTGCCTTGTTTCACACCACATGAAACTCCTCGCCTGGAGTGTCAACTTCGTTTATGGTCTCGTCCTTCCTCCTTTTCTCACGGTCGCCTTCAATTGGGCTACCGGCCATTCTTTTGCTGCTGCTAGGACCCACTGATGCCTCGACGGAGAGCGTGTCTTTTTGGTGCTTTTCGGTTGCAAGCCACCTCCGCCTGTAGTGCGTTATGCGGTCAAAAAGCTCCTCCAGTTCAAGAATGCCATTCTTGACACTCTTGCCTATGTTTTTCTGCACTTCGCAGGCAGCCCTCAGTTGTTTGACGATAGTCCCCGCTTTCCGAGTAAGCCGCTCCTCTTCGGCGCGGGCAAGGGCGATTGTGTTATTTGGCGCCACCTCTTGGGAGAGGCCCCCCTTTCCTAGCCCTTTTGCTTCTACCGCTTGGGTCGCGTTTGAAGTGGCGTCGGCCAACGGCAAAACTTCTCCCTCCCCCAGTCTTACACTGGCAGCTTGATCCGGATTGTGTACGTCTTGCACTGGACGCTCCGGGGTGCGCGTAGTCCTTCTACTACGCCCAAAGGTCGCAATGATGCCAGGTTGCACAACGCACTCTGCCTTCTTTCGTTCGATAGTCCGTCTGTGGTCTGTCTCCGATGATTTAACCTGTGATGTTGACTTTGACAGTGTTTCTGGGGTTTGCTGCCTCCCCCCGCAATCGGTGACTTGCTTTATCGGTGTTCTTGCCAACAGCGGTTTTTGCCTGAAAGGGTTCTCCGTGCTAGCGTCCTGTTTGCTTGTAGTTATATCTGTTACAGAAGCCAAGTTCACCACTTCTATAACATTGCAGTCGCTGGATGACGACGGCCGGGAGCCTGCTCGCTCACTACCCTCTGCCGCCGGTACTGGGGATCCGACCCCCTGCACCGTAATTTGGTTCCCCTTGTGGACCTGCATGATTTGGTTTTCTGTCTGGGTTTCCGTTCCCATAGCATTTTACCTACTGCCAGGATATATGGATAATTGATGACGCCATATATTTCGTCATATAACAGTGAAGATCATTGACACTCAGGTATTTGTCCTGAGACTCTCCCTTCACTGCCGACCATTGTCCGCGGCTGCTTATTGGTTATTCGCAGCAAACTTTTCGAGAAAGGTCTTCCCCTATCCGCAACCCTGGAGACGCGTTTGGTTCCCCGGTCTGAGGGCACTATCGATAAATCGACAACCTTAGGGTGATTAAAGAGGGATTAAGGAGCAATAAACTGGATGTATGTGAAAGTATCGAAATTAGAAAAGTACCTGCGAACCGGAGATTTCGGAAATTTTGACTCAAAATCAATCAATTTATTGTTTGTAAGGTAATTAGGATTAAGTTTATGATTGTTGAAAAAAAAAGGAAGGCGTATAAATACTAGATCAATAGGGAAAATTTTTTAGTGTACTGAAGTGGACCGAATGTTCCGAGTCAAAATACGTATCTACTGAAAAATAAATAAATATAGTCGTTAAGGAAACAACGTTGTTCTTATTTTAAAAATTATAAGTAAAGTTCGACTCTAAAGCTTCCGGTGGAGCCAAAAAAAATTAAGTTCTTATACCTGTTTTCAGGAATTTGACAGCGAGCAATCGAGTCAAGGTTTTGGCCTATAAAACCTTGATCCTTCGGTCATCATATATGCGGTGATGATATGGAACCGAGCTCCGTAAGTGAAATGGAGAAAGATAGGATCAGTGGAGCGAAAAATCCTTTTTGCTTGCACAGGCCTATACAGACGGGAGGGCGGACGGTCTTACTCGAAGGAGGTGTTGTACCAGGACACAAGAATGGAGGCAATAAAATCGTATGCAGAAAAGCTGGTGGAATCGGAAATCAGGAGAGCCAAGGAGCACAAGGCGGGAGTAGTCAGGAGAGCGATGGACAACCGCTCATTGGACCCAGCGAATGAGTAGTTTTAGGGTAGTCTTAAGGAAATAATGTACTTTATTTTAAGGAACTCAATTTTGAAAATTGCAGTTGTTGAAGCAAATGAACTTTACACCAAACTTCTTTTTATAATCTGTTAATATTTGATTATGTTGGGGGTGTCAACATTTTAAAGTTTTGTTGTACCGAAAAATTAATATTGTAATCTAATTAATGTAAATTCTTATTGAACTCCGCGAAAAACCCTAAGGCCCAACCCGCATGAATATTGTTAGGTTAAGTTATTAATGAATTGTATATAGGTAAAAAAATAGAAATCACCAAATAACGATCTTGAATCGAGTGCGGCCATAAACTTCATCACATGTCACCTGAATTTAGAGAAATCCAGGCGTCCTAGTTCTTACATACTGCAATCAATTCATTATTCTTGTGATTGACGTTTGTGTCGTTTCGTTGAATAAATGTTGCAAACTACTCCAGCCCGCTTCATGATAAGTAGTGCAAAACCACAAAAATAAGCACAATTTGCATCCATCGAAACATATATGTATATATATATACATCCAATGGCAAAGTTAATGTGTATATATATATATACATATATATATATATATATATATATATATATATATATATATATATATATATATATATATATATATCTGTATATATATATATATATATATATATATATATATATATATATATATATATATATATCTTTATATATATATATATATATATATATATATATATATATATATACAGATATATATATATATATATATATATATATATATATATATATATACAGATATATATATATATATATATATATATATATATATATATATATATATATATATATATATATATATATACTCGTATATATATATATATATACTCGTATATATATATATATATATATACTCGTATATATATATATATACTCGTATATATATATACTCGTATATATATATATATATTCCTTCTAATCTTCCATATATTCCAAAATTATAAGGTTACCATTCTTTATAACAGCACGATAAAAGATTAAGACATGTTGCTGATAGTATGCTTGTAAAAAAAAATATTAATTTGATCCCATCAAAACCTGTTCATGGGATTTTTGAGTTTGAATGACCATTTAATTTCATTTTTAATTTTGAGTAAGCGAACTTATTCGTCAATCTTTCTTTGTTTTTCTACTTCTTTCTAAGTAAGTCTACTGAATTATTAACAACTCTTCACCGCCATTTTTCTGAACCCATAGGAAGCATCAATGAGAAATGCAAACACCAGAATAAGTTGACTGATAATATAAAAATAAATGATTTCATGTGTTTACTCGCCCCCTATAAAAGCTTGCGCATCATACAGTTGAAACTCATAAATGATTTAAACTCAAACAAAAGCCACTCATTCTGTCCCTTGTGTTAAAATAAATATGTACTAAGTAAGCTGATAAGTGCACAATGCGATGGTATTGAAAGATAGAGAAGGCAGTAAATATGAAAACTGCCATAAATATTTGAGTATCCTGGAAACCACAAAAAATAAAGCTAGAGAAAATGTTTGGGGATAATGGGAAAGCAGAAGTAGATGTGCACACGTGGGGATTGTCTCCCCCAATGCTTCAGAAATGTTCCTTTTAAAGTCTAACAAGCAGAACAACGGCCGGACAAATAAAAAGCCTTTGATAATGTTCATCTCATTGTTTTTGGTGGCCAATCCATCATTGGATAATTTCACCGAAAATTTCATGATTTACTCAGAATAGCCTAGCATTCCCAGAGATGCTCAAGGACATTAATAGCCCTTGGACGCCTGAAAAAATTTGATTTCCAACCCATTAAAGTAAAACTATTTCCCTAAAAATGCTCTCGATTATATTCCAACAACTGTAAGCAAAACAAAACACTAGACAGCGTTGATGTAGTATACAGTGGAATAGTCACAAGACATTTTATTGAAAGAATTTTAATTATTGCTTTATGGCCATTAAAGCTCCTTTTATCATATCATTATTAGAAATCAATATTTAGCACTCTAGGATTTTAATTAAATAAATGTACTCTAATATTTACCTGAGTCAGACGGGAGGCTTGATCTTTGCATGTAGCAGCAAACTCGTCCATATTCCGCGGCATCCGAAACAGGTAGTTTCACATCTGCCATATGTGTAGTAAAAGCCCGGACGATGGCGGCTAATCGATTAAATGCGACCATATTTACATTGCCATTTGGAAGCCTGTAAAACGCAAGTTGGAATTACAATACAGTGCCAAGAATTAGAATTTGATAATAAGGGTACAATTAAAATTATAAATAATATTTAAATAGATTTTTAAATATGACCAAAAACCAGCTAAATGGCGATGATGACGTTTGACACATCAGAAGCTTTGTAGAAGATCAAGCCAGATTAAGGGTTCGGCCACATTGCGATTTTTCTGCCGTAACCAGCGATTTTCAGACGCAAATACGAACACACTGCGACAAAATTTGCAAAGGAGCTTCACGCATGCGCAGAACTAATATGCTCATTTGAAGGTATGTCTTTGCCAGGAACACATGCGCTAACTCATTTGCACGCTATGCAAGAAACTTCCGTGCACGTCAGCGTCAAATGTCCAAATGATGTGCGCCTGCGCGAGTATCACAAAAACTACCTGCTAAACAAGTTTTAGGAAAAATCGCAAATTCCTGCGACTGCCGACCTGGACAAAATTGTCGAAAATCGCAGTGTGCGGGCTTCCATTTAACCATGTGTAACTTGCGACAGAAGTGCGGCTAAATAGTCGTAGTCTGATGCATCCCTTAAGTACTTAACAATTTAACCGAAACACCCGTCTCTAAGACGGATGGGAAAGTTTCGTTCTTTCCGAGCATGGATACACAGGATGCTGTCAGTACCACTGAGTATGGAAAACCGGATGAAAGAAACAAGTTATATCCTAGATACAGCAAAGAAAAACGGATATGAAGCAGGGATGATCTCAGGCATGATGAAGAAGATTGAACAAAGAAGAGCACGAGATTGCTTTACTACGCTCTACACGCAAAATAGAAGGCAACAACAAAGAGAACAACAAAGAGCAGCGGTCTTAAACTCAGAACTAACCGAAGGCTTAAGCAGATTACTCAAGCAAGTTAACATCCAGCTGATTTCAAGCAGCGTCCAGTTTCAACTTAAAAGCAGGCTCACAAATAAAAAGGACAGCAAGAAGAAAGGTGAGAAGTGCGGTGTATGCAATATCAAATGCAAACACTGTGATAAAGCATACATTGGACAAACAAAACGAGCGGTTAAAATAAGATTCGAGGAGCACACTAAGGAGGCACAATCGGCGATGAAGCGAGGAACCACGAGCAACGTTAAATCTTCAGTAGCGAAACACATTTGCGAAGGACATCAAATAGAATGGGACGACCTAACGGTAATGAAGGAAGTAAGAAACATGCGAAAACTGGACGTGTACGAATCATTGTGGATCATGAGGCAGCCAACCGAAACGAGACTCAACGATGGCCTAGGAAATGGATAATCTAGGCTCCTGGATATGGTGAAATAGCGTTAGATTTTCTTTTTTTGTACTAATAATAATTAAAATAATTAAAATTACTCATGCAATAAATAATCATAATTAGACCTTAAGCAATAACAAAATAATAAAAGACTAAATAATTAAGCTAAGAATAACATTAAGATATAAAGGTAATAAAACCCAATAGCAATTAGACCTAAAGCAATTAAGCAATTAGACCTTAGGTAATTAGGATTTGGTTAGTATAAATATCCTCGAAAAGGCCTTGAAATCTTAGAAAATTATTGACACTGAAGAAGGGAGCAACTTACTCCCAAAATATATATTTGTCGAAAAAACAAAATAATAGCGTTTAATTGGAAAACATGAAAACACAGGATAAGTCAACTCATTTTTAACAATCTGATCGGGGTCGAAAGTTTCACCATTCAAATGGCTTTGGAGGCAGTTTGATGGTGCTAAGTCAGGGCTTTACGGTGGATGTGGTATCAGTTTCCAATTGAACTCTTTTCATTTTTGACGGGTTATCAAAGCGGTGTGGGTTCTGGCGTTATCATGATGGAGCATCAAGCCTTTGCGATTGGCCAGTTCAGGTAGTTTTTTCTTGATTTCTGCGTTAAATTTCGGTAGTTGACGACAATAGACATTTGAATCAATTTTTGGATTCTTCTTCTTTTGGTGAATATTGGCTTTGAATGTCGATGGGGGAGGCTCATCTTCCTTGGTCCGTAATCATTTTTGGATCCGTTATCATAAACAATCCATTCTTCATCATCTGTTATGAGTCTTGTTAGAAGTGGGTCGTTTTCGTTACGATTCAGCAAGGAGTAGCATATGCACAGGGTTTCCCAATAAGAGGTGTTATTTTGATATTAAAAGAAAGATGCCGTTTTCAATATAAATGATCGGATGTTTATTTTATTATAAAGAAAAAAGCATGCCGTTAACAGTGAAAAATAACATCAGGCAAATGACCACCACGACAATGCTTACAGGACCACATCCTTTTCATGAAATTTTCCATAACCAAATCACAAAGTGCCCTATGTCCTTGATAGCCTCACGAATTTCATCTTTAAGGTCTTGAATCGACGCTGGGCTATTGGTGTAGACTTTCTCTTTCACGTGGCCACAAAGGAAGAAGTCGCAAGATGTTAAATCACAAGATCACGAGATCATTTCTTCGAGAGATAACACGGTCCGAAAACTTTTCCCGTAAAATATCAATGGTTTCGTTGCTTGTGTGGCACGTAGCACCATCTCGTTGAAAGCAAACGTTGTCCAGATCAATATCATCTAATTCTGGCCATAAAAAAGCATTAATCATCTCTCGATAGCGCAATCCATTCACCGTAACTGTTGCTCCAGCCTCATTTTCGAAAAAGTAAGGTTCAATTACTCGGCCTGACCATGAGCCGCAACAAACAGTCATACTTTGAGGATAGAGAGGCTTTTCAACAATAACTCTTGGTTTTTCTGAGCCCCAAATGTGACATTTTTCCTTGTTGATGAAGCCACCGAGCTGAAAATGGGTCTCATCACTTAAGATAATTTTTCGATGGAACTCCGGATCATTTTCATGCATTTCAATGACCCAATCAGCAAAGACACGACGTTGTTGATGATCGACGGGCTTGAATTCTTGTGTTAACTGAACTTTTTAAGCTTTAAGACCCAAACCTTTATGCAAAAAACGGTGTAATGACGTTTGTGGAATGCCTAATTCCAAAGAACGACGAAGGATGGACAAACATGGGTTTTCTTCAACACTTTCGGCTACAGCAGTAATATTCTCGGCTGTTCTTGAGTGACGTGTACGGGTTTTGTTCTTCACATCACTTCGTTGTCCCAATAGTTCGAATTTTTTCACCAATTTCTGTATTGCGGTCCGACAAGGTGCTTCACGGCGACCCAAAAATGTTCGAGTTTTACGAACCGTGTCTGCAAATTTTCACCATTTGTATAGTGAATTTTAATGATTTCACTGCGTTGTTGAAGCGTGTATTGTCCCATTTTTATTAATGGCGTAGCGTTTGCTTGTCAAGTGTCAAAAATGACAAAATAACACCTCTTATTGGAATACGTTTGATGGGGTGGATTTCCTTTAACTCGTGAGCAACCCAAACATCTAGTTTGTTTACGTAACCAAGCTGTTTTAAGTGCCTACAAGCGTTGTTTCGATTTGCTGCTCAGCATTTTCAACGCTTGCATACAAGACGGGGGTTCCCTTATGCGATGGAAGGTGGGGAGGCTCGTGCTAATTAGCAAAGAAAAGGGAAGTTTCGGGTCGTCATCTGCATACTACCCATTATGCATGCTGGACAATACTGGGAAAGTGCTACAGAAACCCATCTCAGGAAGACTCATTGACGTGATTCATGCTGCTGGGGGCTATCCCTTTGGCAATATGGGGTTCGTTCTGTTGGTGGGATCGACATTAGGGATGCCTTGAACTCCGCTAGATGAGTGGATATTCTGAATGAGCTAGCAACCCCTTTTCAATTTCCAGAATATCTTATGCTGCTTCTGAAAGGGTACCTGATGAGCTGACACCTGCTTTACGAAACCTCTAAAGGGAGACGCGAGAGCTCACCTTGGATAGAATAGTCGCGGTGACGCTTGGATTGGTTGGCAAATGTAGCCATGTGCCACATTATGTTCGAGCAGCCCTAAAAAGTAAGAGGGTCTCACAGCAGGCAGGTGCCTCAGCGCTGGGGGATCGCTTGCCTGGCAGTCCCTATTCTTCTCTCCTCTCCTGCTAGGAGGCTGATCCCGTAGCTTGCAAATTAAATATCATTATTCAGTTTTGACAATCATGTAGCCCAGTTGCATATCCAAGAAAACAAAACTTAAAGTATACAAATCTGTGAAAATACCTATGCTACAGATGTGAAACATGAACCCTAACTCAAGCATTCGCAAACATATTGAACGCCTACAAGAGACGGGTCTTAAGGCGAATAAGTGGAGTGAAGCTAGACCGGGACCAATGGCGAATCCGATACAACTATGAGCTATATGAAATTTTTGACGAACTGGAGGTGTCAACGATTGCAAGACCGCGGAAGCTGCAATGGGCTGGCCACATAAATCGTATAGACCATCAAGGGATACCCAAAAAGGTATTCGTTGGAAGAATTGATGGGCGTAGACCAGTGGGGAAACCTAGGAAACGCTAGTCTGCTTGAATTTCGAAATCGGAGGATGTGGCCAATGGACCGGAATAGTTGAAGGTGCTTGTAGCATGAAGCGAAGGCCCGAAAGGGACTATAGCGTACGGAGAAGAAGACAGAACTGCGCTCATACCAGTAGGGTTTTGTACTAAACATACAATATGCAAATATATAGAATAATTTAATCTAAGAAAACTTTTCATGATATGCACAGCAAATATATTCTTGCGTTAGAAGAAAAACCAGTCTTACTCCATTTTAACAGGCCAACGTTTTGTTGCAACATTGGTAAAATCATTGACTAAGCTGAATTTTAAATGTATTTTTATTGCTCATTTTATCTGAAAAATTGGAGAAATCATGATCTAAAGTGTGTTGCTGTGTTTTCTTCCGAAATGGTTTTCACTTTTTTTTAAATACCTCTATTCCCTACCACTCTCTCTATCACTCGCTCGTGCGATCTGCATTATATCTCATCGCTTTTTCAAGTCTACCACCCAGACAATGTTTACTACATCAGTATAAGGGGCACAATATCCTATTTGGTAAACACTTAAAGAGAAGTCCTGTCTCGTCTGCATTAAAAATAAACCTTGGTTCCTATTCTGCGATAAGCCTTTGTAAATTGTTTTTCCAATTAATGATATCCTTGGGATTTATAGCAGCACTTACCCCACATAAGACTTTTCCAACATTATTGTATCTATTTTTGAAGTTATTCAACCATCCTTCAGTTGCCAAAAAATTATTATGACCCAGGGATTGTGCAAACCGCATTGCTTTCTGTTTTATTATTGGTCCACTTGTGGGTATATTGTTACTTCGGGCATACGGGAAGTAGAAGCAATATCTCCATAAACACAGGTCCGAACTCTCTTTCGTTTACCATGAACATTGGAACGCTTTTCGCTAATTTCGGCTCTATTCTTCGATATTGTGGACAGTACTGCAATATATTTTTTTTTTGCCACCTTTAGATTTGATTATATCGATAATTTCAACTTGTTGATCTAAAGTTAGAGTATTCCACTTACGTGGCACCGTGTCGTATAATATTTCCACTAGCCACCACACTTACAAATTTCTTTTCATTCCGACACCCACTCAATTGGAAGCGCTATCAGCTACTTATACTCTGACCAAAGCTTTATATGCAAATGGGAAACTCCCCATTTAAGAACATTGAAACGTCATGAGCGAACGGGTAATTCCCCATTTACGAGTATATTCATTGCAAGTAAGCAAATCGAAACTCATAATAAATGCTACATGGTCATAATAAATCTCTATGCGAATATTGAAATTTAAAAAAAATTCGATTACGAGAACGAGAAATCAGGGCAACCATATGTATTATGAGAAGCACGGAAGCGAGTTCGAGTCAAGGGAGTCCAACTTACATACATATTTCGAGTTAGAGGATGAATTTCATGTGTTGTTTTCTCAGTCTTTCGAGGAAGAGAGGGATCGAGTTAGGGGAAGCTAGCTGTAAATATATGATATATTATATATATATTATATATATATATATATATATATATACATATATATATATATATATATATATATATATATATATACATATATGTATATATATATATACAATATATATATATATATATATATATATATATATATATATATATATATATATATGTATGTATTTATATATATATATATATATATATATATATATATATATATATATATATATATATATATATATATATACTATATATATATATATATGTATTTATATATATATATATATATATATATATATATATATATATATATATATGTTTATACAATATTTGACATTTATTGTTAGTGGCGACGTTTATCAATGAAACTAATAATCCATCTTTTTTCTTAAGCATTTATTAAATATTCCGTTATGGTGGTACTCTCCACATTCCTTAAATTATTCTTTGTCGCTCCATTCGCTTGCAAACCATTCTGCAACCGTTGAAATAAGAGGCAACTTATTTGGTTGCTCTTTCTCTGTAATTGTTTCATCAAAACAATCACTGGAAACCTCTTCCTCTGGACACCATTCGACATCTTGAACATCATTATCTTTAGTTAATACAACCATCACTTCGTTATCGCGACGTTTTATTATACGCGCTGAAATGTTTTTCCACCTTCCTCAACGCGTTTACCAAGATGGATTTTTTGTGGTCTTTTACTTGCTGCTTGCTAGCAAAATATACGTGACAAAAAGGACATATTCTCTCAAACAAAATGTTGAGAACTGTTGAGCAGTGGAAGTCGTATGGCAATGTCAAATAATTATCCATAGTTTGACTATGTAAATCAATGCAAAATCTTTGAAAAAAGGCAGAAATGTTGCGTTTTTCATTTTCTTCATACGATCAACTAAAATCAGACGTCCTTTTCCATTGCATTCCGATAATATTGGTAGAGGAAAAAATCTCTCTTTTAATATTAATTTGATGTTGCTTCTAAACTCAGAGCAGTATTTTCTGTCTTCACATTTTACAATCTAAAATTAATTTAAATTCTTGTTTAATATTATTTCTATTATAAAAAGAAAAATACCTGCAAAAAATATTGTGATTCTCGAACATGAGTTTTATGCCATGAATAATTTACATCAGAAAGGGAAGGCAAAGCCCCATCAGAAGAAATATATTCTGCTTCCACTGAATATTTGTCAATAATCATTTGACTCCAAATTTCTGCTAGAGTTTTGCCAGGTTTTTGGACGTTTTTCATTTCTAGCGCTTCATCTTGTGTTTCTTTTTTGGCATTCAAGTGATTACCGTAATAGTTATGAGGCAAAATTATTCCACTGAGTGCTCTACTACGTGGTGCCATACGCCTCTCCACTCTATTAAAGGCGCTACGCCGAGGTGCATTAGTCAGTATGAACAAAGCGTCAGAATCATACTTTTCAAAATGATCTATGGCATAAGCTATTGTTATACCATTGGGTTTTATTTGTATGCCAGCGTATACAAATTTAATTAAAGAGTCTCTGCTAGCAAGACCCAATCGTGGTCAGGTAGCTTGATGCAATATTCCAGATGCATCAGTCTGGGTGATTGTTTATTTGCTGCAGTGATTCCTATTGTTACTCTAGCTTTATCATCTTGAGAAAAATAAACAGCTTGTTTGAGCCCTAAAGTAGAAGCTAGCGAATCAACAGATCTTATAGTTGACACACAAAACTGACCATCCGCGTGTTTCCTATGAAATGTGGTTTACAAAGTCGCACTAGTACTGTTGTTATGTGTCGCTTCCCCTCTCGAGAGCTTGATCTTTTTGGCAATAATCGCAAATACAGAGAACTTTTAGAAATTTTTATATCTTTTTCCAGCAGTTCTAGTTTCTTCCGTCTAGCGTCTTTCATTCGCTACACTATTAATAATTGCTATGTTAAAAATAGTTTCCAATAAGTCTAGATACTCAGTTTCTTTTCTCGGTCGCCCTGCTTCTATTTTGATTTCAGTATCACTCTCTGCATTACTTTGATTTATTTTTTCTATATTTGAAATTTTCAGTTGCTTTTGTTTTAACCTAAATTTTTGCCGATGTTCTGCATTTTTGATCCATCTTTTTAAGCATTCCTCATATTTTTCAATTCATCTGTGGCTTCTTTTTTCTCTTTATGCCATCGCCTCCCGAATCCGAATCTTTTGCCATAGCCAAAGATGAAATATGGCTCTCATAAACTCGAATTTTTTGTCTCGACTCATCCTCCGATGGAGTGCAGTATTTCCTTATTACACCCGATTTTTTAGCGCCATCTACAGTCCCATGATTTTCACTATCTTCACTAGTTGAAGCTTTTGCGGAATCTTTAGTATCTTTGGGAGAAATGGATTTTGCAGAAGATTGTCCTTGGTTATTGATACTGTCCGAAGGAGTTGAGTGTTCAATCGTTTTAGTACTCTGAAAAATTAAATTCCACAAAATTCATTAATATTTAAATATAAATTATGCACCCAAGAATTATTTTTCCCCAGCGATTTTTTAACTTTATTATTAAACTTAATTGAAATTTTTAATTAATAGTAAAGCTGCACTATAATAATCTAATCTTAAATGAAATTCATAAAGTAATCATGTAAAAACATTTTTTCTTCAGCGTTGCTTAAATTAGTTAAATTTATTTTTAAGTTTTAATATGATAGTTTAAGTTACTTTAAGGTTTTTTGTTTAAATTTTTCCTTTCGAATATGTAGAAAAAAGAGCATTAAAATAAAAAAAAATCGAGCAATGCTAAATTAACTTTCCTATGGTGGCAATTAATGTAGATTCAGATCTCCAAATAAGCTATTTTTTAGAATTATATAACAAAATATAAAAAAAAGATTATTATTAAGTAAATAAGCAATAACCTCCATACATACTTAATAAATACATCTGTTAATATTAGGCACATAATGCATTCCCGTAATTGAATAAAAAAGTTACAAAGATACTTACCTTGCCAAAAAAACTAAAAATAGACTTCTTAGCAAAGTATTGCGTTGCTGTTTTGTTCAACTCTTGAATTCTTTTTTCGATTTGCGAAACGAATTCATCGGCAACCTTATATTTCTCTTTCGTTGCATTCCAGATGATAATAACTTTATGCTTATTGTTCCCACTTGTCATTGTGGATAAGCTGCATTACATGCTTTGTGAAGACGAGAAAATCAATCACCTTTTTTGACGAAATTTTACTGCGACCGTTAGGTATGCAAATATCTATGAGAATGATCCGAAGTGAGTCAAGGATGGGCTTACCTCCAACTTCATTCTTTCTCTTTTTCTACGCCTCACCTTTCCACTTAAGGATGCGGGCACATTTTGACACACCTGACGTGACGCGCGATTTCCAGCCGCAAATGTAAGAAGACTGATAAGATTTGCTAACCATCTTTAGGCATGCGTAGGATTGATATGGTCCGCTGAAGGTATGTCCTACATGACCGCATTAGATTTCCAAATGATTTGCGTGTATCGTAAAAATGTGCGACCTGTAAATCTTCGTTCCTAGTAAGCTGGTTGCGACGTTCGTCCAGGAAAGAAAAGTAGTGTGCACCCTCTCTACTTATATGTAAATCGCGATAGTTTTGCGACCATCGTGTGGTAAAGTGCCCGCACCCTTATGGGACCATAAAGCCATTTCCGCAAACTGTTTTGAATATTAAATGCAACTTTCTTTCAATTCCACGAAGAGGAAGCGGGAACGGTGTTGCCACGTTTAAAGGCCATGCATGGTTAAACAATGTAATTTTAGGAAGTTTCATTTGTTCTGGCTGAATCGCAATAAAAATATGAATAAGCATGAACTAGTTCTCATTGTAATGTTACGTATATAAAGAAGGTAACAAGCGTTATCAAATCCAGGGCCATAACTTCATTTACTCCCTGAACAGACAACTTGAATTTTATTTAAAAAGTTACGGCTGGCTTTCTTCGTCCCAAGCCTTATTTTTTTAAACCTCTACTCCCTACCACTCTCTCCATCACACTTTCGTCGTCGCACAACGCTCGTGCGATCTGCACTCCGCATTTCGTCGCTTCTTCTAGTGTGACACCCAGGCAATGTTTATAACATCGGTATAAGGGTGCACACAAAAATAGTCATTCTATTAATCTTTTCTTGTCTAATTCGTGATCAGCTCTCAAAGATTAAAAAAAACATTATAAATTCGACGCAGTAAAAAAAACTCTGAGTTATAAAATAGCTGTCTCTTCAAGCATCTCGACAATAAGCTGTCAAAAATGCCCTAAGATGCTATGTTGAACTTAACTGGACTGAATTTCAAACGTTATTAATTAAATATTCTTGAAGCCTTTTCTTAAAGACTATAAATGAGTTTGCTTCCTTAATTGAATCAGGAAGATTGTTGTATATTCGCTGCGCATAATATGTAGCATCGTTCTTCAGACGGTCCGTTCTCGCAAAAGGTATTACGAATTGATTTGCATTTCTAGCTTAATGGTTTCGCTGATTGGTACACTAATCTGGAGCATCGGAAGATTAAGAATGTTTTTATACGCTTTGGCGAGCATACTAGAGATGATATTAAGTTGCTGCTTTGATGACTGGCTCCAAATTACTACTCCATAATGTAGTTGCGACAGTACGAATGCATTTAGGACCATCTGCTTGATGTTTATTGGCAAGCCTTCATATCTTCTAAGCAGTCCGACAATAGGAGCTAATTGTCTCCTTTAGTTATTAATGTGTGATAACCATGTTAGTCTTTGGTCAATGATAAGTCCAAGATACTTGATCTCCGTTAACCTTTCTAGTTTTTCGTCATTAATTTTTATGTCCATGTCAATGTCACTTTTGTTCCTTTGATTGAAAATGACGAATTTTGGTTTGAAGTATTCAGTGCTAGTTTACTATCAATCAGCCACGAATGATATGTTTTTAGATCCTCATCAATGGTGCTTTCGAGGTAATCTCTATCGTATCCCGAGTAAAGTAGTACTGTATCACCTGCGTATAGTGCATAATGTCCTTTAAGTCCATATGTATTCAAATTATTAGTGTATAACAAGAATAAGGTTGGGCCAAGTCTCAAGCTTTGTGGAAAGCCCGATTTCATAGGAGCAGCGTCGCTCAAAACTTTATTGACTGCTGTTCTCTGCGATCTGCCTTTCAAATAATTTCTAAATAGCTGATTTGCATTGCCTTGAATACCAAATAATTCCATTTTACGAAGTAGAAGGTCATGATCCACCGTATCAAAAGCTTTTTTCAGATCCACAAAAATCGCAGCAACATAATCTCCTTTATCCAGGCCTGTATAGATGAAAGGAGAAAGGAGGAGCATCAAAAATTCCTCTATTTTTCTGGAATCCAAATTGTTATAAATTTAAAATAGAGTTTTCCGAAATTAAGGACGTTAGGTGGTTATTTATTAGTTTTACTAAACCCTGTTGAAAGGGCGATCGGGCGGTAGTTGTTTGGATCCATTCGGTCTCCTTCCTTGAAAATTGCGACTGTTTCAGCTAGTTTTCCTACCTCTCACTTTTTGAGTAATCCATGAATGTTGACGACATCTAATTTTTTTCTCTTCAGTCGCGTTGTCTTTAGCTTCTGCAATAATCTTTGAAAGTTCCATTGGGTTTGCAGGTCTCCGTTGTTCTAATAATCGTTGGATGTAAGATTTGAAGAGCTCCTAGTTCATGTATCGGAAAGTTTTGTAAGCAGGCCTCTGTTTATGAGCGCTTATGCCTTGAATGTTTATTTTTAAAACGCGATGATGTAGCTCTGGCCAATCCTCATATATGAAATTAATTTTTTCCGCAGTTGGCTTATCGTTTGTAACTATGTGATCGAGGCAAGTATTTGAAACAGGATATGTGATTGTTCCTTGGTTCACGATAATAGCACCATTTGTATCCAGAGTATCCTTATCTAGCCTTGATTCTGAGGAATCAGTAATTATATCGATGTTTGTGTCAGCTATTGTAAGTAGATTTTTTTTCTGAGGAATAAAGGTTGTCTAGTACCGAGCATAGATCTTGCGCATTCGAACGGTTGGGGTTGTAGAAAGTATCAATTTTAATTTTTTTTTTGCGTAGTTTATTCAGATTATTATAATGAATTATTTATCAGGTGTGACGCATTTAGTAATGATGTTTATTGTATTTTTTACATAAATAGCTGTGCCACCACCTCTTCCGGATCTACAGGAGAAAACCGAGTTATAGCCTACGATATTCAAATACTTTGCTTCTTCTGGGTAAATCCATACTTTATTTAGAACAATCACATCTGTCTCGGGATTTTGCTGCAGATAAATCTGAATATTACTCAGTTTGTTCCGTAGGCTTCTTATATTAGCATATAAGATCGTTAGTTGTGTGCCACTTGATCGATTTGTATTGCTAAAAATCATTTGGAATCGTAGTCAATGCTCCTCCTAGCAATTGTTATCCTACGCTGGTATTCTTGCCACTCCGTAGAGTCTGCTCTGTGGGAATGATCAACATTCTTACTATTTCCCGCGCAGTTGCAACATTTTTCGAACGCGCTTTTGCAGTCCTTCAATTGATGCTTTCCCCCACACCTAGCACATATTTGCTCCCCTTCCCATTTCGCCGTTTTATGATTAAACTTTTGGCACTTGTAACATCTTGTCACATTGTAGTCTTCCTTTGCAAAGTAGGACCCGTAATCGATGTTTATATACCTATTCACCAGTTTTTTATACATACATCCATTTATCTGAAGAATGTGCAACCACTTTCCATTTTTTGTGCGTCTGGCGTGAACTAATTCTATTTTCTCGTTTTCCCCAATATTGGGGCTTAAGGACAGCATTTCATCTCTTAATTCCTCACCAAAAAACTGCTTCTCAAGACCATTGATGACCAGCCTGGGCTGACGAGATTTTGTCTGTTCATATTCGTCTTGTAGATTACCTTTTGTAATTTTGAAGAGCGATATCGTAATGTTATTTGTGGTTGATTTTTAATAGCACCACCATTACGGATAGGCCGGAACAGTTGGATGTGAATCTTACATTTAGATGGCTTAATCTTCGACTTAAAATAGGATAGCGTTTTTTCCGAGGATGAATGTTTTTGGGCTGAATTATAATCCCTTTTTGTGATGTTTAATGTGCACACCGCTCAGTTTGAAAAGTAGAAATACTTTTCGTGATGTCCGCATAAGAAGGATTTCACGCGGCTGCATTTTTATCGATTAAAGCGGTTACAGTTGTCTTTAGATCAACTATATGATTTTCCATTTCTTTCATTTGATGTAAGAGGCGATCTTCTTTCGATTTTTGGTGTCAGTTCTTACAAGAGGGACACATCCACATAACATCCTCGGTGATGTCCATAATTTTTTGATATCACTCCTCACTCATCTGAATGAACTTTAAGTGAAACAACTTATTACAAATTCCATCACAGCCCATTCCTCGATGATTATCCTCCCCTGGCTTTCTGCATTTTCCTCATTTAGACTCAGTTGCAGGTGTTGGCATATTTGTTTACTTTTTACTATTTAGTTTATTTGTGTATTAATCGATTTTATTTTGAATTTTATTTTTATTTTGATTAGTAAGTGAAACGATAAAAATTTTTAAATAAAAAATATATTATAAGAAAAAGTTATATATAAATTATAAGAAGAAAAAATAACGAGATTATTTGTAGAGTTAATTTTTTTTTTATAGCTTAATGCCGCAAAGAACTTTTGCTACAAGAGAAACAAATATTTTATCTTAAAAAAATATTTTGTAAATATTAAAAAATGTATCTAAATCAGTCTTTTTGCTACACAAAAAATTATGATTATGATTGATGAAACTCTCGCTACAAAAGAATCTCACTAATCCCAAGCAATCAAAATCCGTTAATGGAAAACAAAGAAGCAAAATGAATTGTAAAAGTTATCACTAATTCACTTATCTGCTTAAACTTTATTGCTCTCTACGCTGCAACGCTTCTAAGCACTTTAATAAATCACATCAGCTGATAAAAAAAATCACTGAACTTAAAATTTCAATTTATTTCCAAGATCCGAAAAGTTCTCCTGTCACTCTGCAAGTTGTCAGTTTGACATATATTTTGATATGAGTGCGTACCGAACAACTAGGCTTATTCATAGAAATTAAAAGTAGGTTTTGAAGTATACTTGCAATTCTTAGTATAAATCCTTCTGAAATCTTACGTAAGCGACTAAAACGACTCATAACGGGTGATGAAGAATGGAATGTTTTCGATGACGGAGTCTGAAAATGATTACGTACCAAGCAAGATGAGCCTCCATAACCGACGTCCAAAGTTAATATTCACCAAACGAAGATTATGCTTTCTGTGTGGTGAGATTACAAGAGTATAGTCTACTTTGAGCTACTTCCAAGAAACCAAACTATCAATTCGAATGTCTACTGTTGTCAACTATTGAAATTGAACGAAGAAATCAAGAAAAAATGCCCTGAACTGGCCAATCGCAAGGCGTAGCTTCCATCATGATAACGCCAGACCCCACACCTTTTTGATAATTCGTCAAAAATTAATGGAGCTCAATTGGAAATAGGTGCCACATCCACCCTATAGCCCTGAGCACCATCAGGCTATTATTTGTTTCGTGCCCTTCAAAACCATTTGAATGGTAAAACTTTTGATTCGGACCAGGCTGTTAAAAATGAGTTCGGTTTGCTTTTAAAAACCAAGGCTTCTTAGAACGTGGAATTTTATAACCTCCCGAAAGATGGCAAAAGGTCATCTGACAAAATGGTCAATATATCATTGATAAATGTTTATCGTTAATACAAATAAATTTGCTTTGTAATGCAAGAAAAAAACGATATTAACTACCGAACAATCTAATACATGGCCATTCAATCCAATCGACACCTCGATTTCTTGAATTCCTAAAAAATTGCAATAATCTCTCGTCGGCAAATCTCAAAATCGTCTCAAGTAACCAGGATTATGTTCATACCAGACAGAAATGCAGACACAATGATGCTTCATTTTTTTCTTTCTTCGCACTTTTTGGAGTCAATAATGCAATTTTAAGACTTAATATCATAAGGTTTCATCAATATTTTTCATTTGATACCCCACATGATTATTTTGCTTGAAAAAAAACGTTAAGAAACCAAATCCTTACATGAAGAGACCTCGCTGAAAATTCTTGGAACACTTTTTCGACTGCATAGCATACATTAGACCACCAATTTTTAAGCTATTCAATGTTCAAGGGCCCTTAAAAACATGCTACAACGCACGAATTCAAGGAATAAAACGTTCGATGTTCAACTGCCACTAACAATATTCCTTCTTTTTTGAGTAAACAAGCCCGACTTTGAGGGATGATAGAATCATTTTAAGTATTTTATTTCCTTCGTAAAATTTCGATAAGTAGAATCATTTGAAATTTTACTGCCACATAGCTCCCAATAATGTTTTGATAAAACTTTTGGTAGTGAGGGGGCCAAAGTTTAAAAGGTGGAGTATAATTTTCACGCATTCCTTAAAGTCTATTTTTCCTACACTAGAAGACAGTTAATCTTCATGCTTGGCTAAGCTTATCTGAAATTGTTTACAAAACCCATTATAATAAATTACCAGAAAAACTTTTAACTATAACCCAACATTTTATTGTCCATCTAAACACGGGTTGTTTTTACCTCCCACCGAAGCTATGCACTATTTTCAAGGAAACGAAAAGAGCGGATAAAAATTGAAATTAAACGGATGAAAGAATTTTGGCTTCAACTTGACCTGGTATTTTAGTACCCTTCACAGAAGGTCCGCCGTCACAATTAAAAGATAAATGTATTATGTGAGTACAAGCCATGAAAGAAAATCTGTAAGCCATTTTGGTAGCAGAAGGAAATTTATTGCCTCTGGAGACTTAGGCTCAAGTCTTCAATAAACTTTGTAATGAATGCATTGGAATAAAAGAGATAATAAAAAATTACATTCGAGGCCATCGAGCAAGTTGTTTTAAGACCTGAACTGCCCTCACTATGCAATAAAAGCTTGAACGTAGACCCAAGCTTCAGTTAAGCGAGCAATAAATGTATTTGGAATGCAATAAACACGTTGTTTTCATTTTTATGGCCAGTAGAACATGCTGGAGCCTCCCGAATCTTTGCGAATATGAACAGATTTGTTAGAGCTTTTTATACATATACATATTTATGCCAGGAAATACGTTTACAATTATTTTCTTCCTTAAAATACGTGGGGAAAGTAGTTCGTGCGATTTAGCACCTTCCCTCCTTCATACCTGCGAGTACCCCACTGCAAACATAAACGAACTTCAGTTCTTTTATAATTGTGATTCCAAATTTCATTTTTCCATTATTCGCCAAATGACAATTATTTAAGGATCGTAAATATTTAAATAAATACAAAAGATTTATATACAAATAAGCATCCACGTATACATTTCTGATTAAACTACAGGTCTGGATGGCGTAGTGTTTCAAAACCTAGTTAAAACATTAAATAATCTTACGACAATGAATCAAGTACAAACGGTAACCTAGCTTTTCTGCTTAGCACGAACCTCCCAACTAGACGATGTAGCATGGAGGTTGGTGGTTCGTTTATTAGGTGTAGTAATCCAGCAGCCCGCCTAGGCAAACTGCTTGAGGTACCTTCACGAATAATAGTAACGCAATAAGTGCGGACCAATTTGATGCGCAACTTATTAATATTATTATTACTAACCCAAAATAAACCTAGCCACTATCACCACTACTATTATCGATAAAAAGTTTTTCCGATTCCTACTCAATGAGCCTACAAGAAAATTTCAATTCACTAACAATAATGTTGCGAACAACAAAATTATATTTTACTTATACCAGTTAGTCTGAAAAGCGGTCATAATAAACTTGGAATTTAATTTCTAAATCAGTTCAGAAAATTGCCAACAAATAAAATGAATAGCGATCGGACCAAATAAAATCGATACTGCCAACACCATTGCTACGCTATTTAGCGAGGTAGTTGCAAGATTAGACTTGGACGAGAATCTTCCATTACTGCCATCAAGAGGCTTGTCGAGGGAAGCGGTAAATGGAATGGAAACAAAGGGGACTCAAATTTGGAGAACGAGCGGGATATTCGTCACGTTAGGGAGAGCAATTTGAATCGAAGAGTCCATCGCGGACTTTACCGGAACTGATAGAGAAAGTGCTCAGGTAATGCAAAACTCATTAAAAAAATCTATGTTGATCGTGCACCCCTTATTTGAATCAAATATATGCATGACATTTGCGTAAAACAAAACATAATGAAATTAGTTTCGTCGCTTTAAAATATCCGTGTGATACTGTCAAAGACTATTTGTTTGCACAACGGTTGATTTGCGGATTTCGTTGTTAAAATAAAAACCTCACTTTGTGCTAGATTGGTGTGGCAGTTGATTACATTGAATGTATAGTTCCAGGGAAGTGAATGCCAGATATTGGAGGAGTGTGCAATTGGCTTGCATAGCATATCATACCCTTCGAGTGATTTGTAGGTACGAAGAAAAGAAATTGGAAAACCTGTGAGGCGGTTTGTTTTTTGGTGATGTGGGTGAGAGATAGAGAGAAGAGTGAGGATTGGAAGGCTACGGCCAAATTCATTCAAGCAACTGATTCGTCTCGTTCTGCTGCCTCATTTAATTTATTCCCCACCCCGAATATTTATTTAATCAGTGAATGTGTAATAATATAATATGACGAGAAATTTAACGGGAGAGTTTTGGAAAGAAGCAATCAATTGACAACAATAATTTTTCGCCATATCAGTGTAAAAAATATTTTCGGTAACAATCAAATTTCATCAGCCATAAATAAAAAATCAAAATCAACAATAAGTCTACCACCGTTTTGTCAATATCGGCGTCACCAAGCCAACTCGAAAGCTTAGACCTTGATTATGATATGTGGCAAGGACAATTTGACAACAGCAATAAAAATAATAATAATGGCAACAATTTAAAATCTAGTTAAAAATTAACTGATAGCTTAGAAGATTTAAATTTTAATAAAGGTCCGCTATTTCAGTAGATGTCACTTTGAGCTGTCATTTTTTGAGATTTGACAAGTAAAAACTACGCCGCTAATAAAAATAGAACGATTCATGCTTCAACAACGCATTAGAATTATTGAAATTCACTATAAAAATAGTGAAAATTTCGCAGACACGGTTCGTAAGACTCGAACATTTTTGGGTCGTCGTGAAGCGCGTTGTCTGACCGCAATACGGTGGGGGGAAAATTCGAGCTTTTGGGACAACTTAGTGATGTGAAGAATAAAATCTGTGGACATCACTCAAGAACAGCTGAGAATATTGCTGCTGTAGCCGAAAGTATTGAAGAAAAACCAAGGTTTGTCCATTCCTCGTCGTTCTTTGGAATTAAGCATTCCACAAACGTCATTACACCGTATTTTGCATAAAGATTTGGGTCTTAAGGCTTATAAAGTTCAGCTTACACAAGAACTCAAGCCGGTCGATCATCAACAACGTCGTGTCTTTGCTGATTGGGTCCTTGAAATGCATGAAAATGATTCGGAGTTCCATCAAAAGTGATGAGGCCTCGGTGGCTTGATCAACAAGCAAAATTTTCACATCTGGAGCTCGGAAAACCCAAGAGTTATTGTTGAAAAGCTTCTCTATCCTCAACGTGTGACTGTTGGTTGCGGTTTATGGTCCGGTGGAGTCATTGGACCTTACTTTTTCGAAAATGAGGCTGGAGCAACAGTTACGGTGAATGGATTGCGCTATCGAGAGATGATTAATGATTTTTTATGGCCGGAATTGGATCATATTGACCTGGACAATGTTTACTTTCAACAAGATAGCACCACGTGGCACACAAGCAACGAAACCATTGATCTTTTACGGCAAAAGTTTTCGGACCGTGTTATCTCTCGAAAAGGTGATTGGCCACCGAGATCTTGTGATTTAACACCTTGCGACTGCTTCCTTTGAGGCCGCGTGAAAGAGAAGGTACACGCCAACAGCTCAGCGTCGATTCAAGGTCTCAATGATGGAATTCGTGAGGCTATCGAGGAATTAGGGCAGCCACTTTGCGATTTGGTTATGAAAAATTTCATGAAAAGGATATGATCCTGTAAGCGTGGTCGTGGTGGTCATTTGCCTGATGTTATTTTTCACTGTTAACGGCACACCTTTCTCTTTAGAATAAAATAATCATCCGTCATTCAAAATAACACCTCTTATTCGAATACCCTGTATTAAACAACCACAAGGAATACTCTAAATCAATAAAACCTCGATTTTAATACAATAGGAAACTATGAAAATTTTGGTGGCTGCAGGCCCTTTACCCCGCCCCAACCACGACCGCTCGTCGGAGGAGGACTGCGTATGTACTCTTTTGTTCATTATGTTTACAAAAATTTGCAAAGCTTTAAAACTAGCTCAAGATTTCCACACCCCTCGAAAAACGCTTTATTTAATTAATTTTTCGTACAGGTCTTATGAAGATATGCTTTTGCCACGTTAGGAAAAAAAATTTCACTGATATTTTGGAGAGAAACCTGGCAAAAAGGTAAACAATAATTAAAGACCTGCTTGAACTGAATATATTTTGTATTCTACATACATATTTTGAATTCAGAACGTTTGATTATAAAAAAAAACAATGTAAACGGAAAATATGCGTGGATAAATTTTCTATTTATGTTTAAAAAGAGAGCGAAACTAAGAACATTTGTTATTGAATACTTTACCGTGAGAGAGTTATCATTTCCTAAAGTCTAAATCGATAAAAAAAACTCGGTCTTTATATTTTGCTCGAACCTTGACCAGATATGGGATCCGCTACGTTGGCTGGCCCTTCCACTCATGAGCTAGCCATTGGGTGAGCTCACCCCTTATTCTTTGTTGTTACAGTTCCTCTTGTAGCGTAGAGCGGCCTCCCACACAGGTTTCTTGTCAATGGTAGTTTCATATAATTCAGTCATATTTATAACACTTCAACATAAATCTGAAACAGTTTTATTTTTGATTTAAGGGAAAAGGTCATGCAATAAACTTTGGAATGAATTTTTCATTTAAATGAAAAATAACGGGCCACGTCTACAATGGATCTTGACCTGGATGGGGGTGCCACTTGGATACCCCACTTTTATTTGGGGGTCATAAATAGCAATTGTACCGACGAAATCCTCTCGCATCCCACACGCGCTAATCAGGCTTGGTCAGTCGCTTTTCTTTAGTCGATTCCTTAGGTAGGTTAACTCATCCTCGATACCGTTGGACCGCGATACTTTTAACGTCTAATTGGTGAATGCGAAATTTTTTTTATAGTGGGCCCTTGTGCTGGGAAAATAACCCGCCCAACCACACTGCAACGCTAGTCTGGAAGCGCATTCACGCGTCCTCAGCCAAGGCTAGCTCCGGTGAGATCTAATATCTTCGCTCGCTGAGGTAGCAGACCAACGCTGTGGTCCTTAATGGACATTTAAAAGCTATCATAAGCACTACAAAGGAGTGAAGGAAACACCTTCTGTGCTCAGCACAGCCTTGACTGAGAAAGAGGATTTGTCGGTCGTGCAATGCGTCATCATAATGTTTTTAAATAATGAAGGTGTTAAATCATCGGTCCTTTTTACTTGTTTAAAAGCGCAGTTTGGAGACACTCCGTTGTATTAAAGTGGCGGATGTGGCAACCACGACAACGTAATCAGAATAAAAAGTATCGAAAATTTATGACATATCAATTCTTTAGTCACATCGGAGACGTTAGCAAGTCAACATCTCCTGCAATTGATGACTAAAAAGTCTAAAAGTTGCTGGTTGAAGTTGGGAAGTAAAGAATAGTGCATACAAGAGAGAAGAAGAGGAAAGAGATAGAGCATAGGAAGAAGGAGACAAAAGATAGAAAGTAGAAGATAGGAGGAGATAGAAGATAGAAAGAGGCAGAAGGTAGAATGGGACAGAAGATAGAGAGAGAGGCAGAAGATAGAGAGAGACGGAAGACAGCAAGAGATAGAAAATAGAGTGAGACAGAACAGAACAGATATAAAAGGAGAAGAATACAGAGAACTCTGGGTGGGTAGTTTGGTATTTTTCGGTTTAACTGGGACAGTTTCAGTCATATTTTCTTTTTTCCAAATTTTGAATTTTTTTGTATTATATATTGAATTGAAATTCTCTTGGTGGGTATCAAATAATAGTACATACACCTTCCCCGTTTGTCAGACAGGATGTCAATGGATGGCAGCGTGGTTGCCGGATGTAACGTAATGGACAAATATGAGCAAAGTGCTTCGCTGGTTGCCCAGTTTGACAATATAACGCTAAAATTAGACCAAGTGTTTGCAACGCTATTACAAACATAAGAAACACTTGCGAAAACGAATGCTCAGCTGGCTGACCAGTAAAACAAAAATGAATTGCTCCTGCAACAAATGCCAAACTAACTGATATTATGTTAAGCGTAAGACGACCAAATAAGTCCGAGTTCTGATTGCAACTGATTTATTCTCTTCAAATATAATACGAGTACATATACATTTACATGATAACTGAGTTATTGAAAAATAAGGCTAAGGCAAGCGGTAAATCTAAATAAGAAAGACTTCAGATGAAAAAACGGAAAGTGAGGACGTCTTCACCTTCAAAGTCTTATTCCTCTTCTTAAAAATTCGGAAAGTGAGATGGACGTTGACTGCATGGGTAGCAGTAAAAATAAAGAGGATGAGATTTTCCCTGCCCTTCCACCACAAAAACAAGCTACGATATTTACAGACCTGGCCATTACACCAAAACCAGAACCAACACTGCCGAACACTACAAAGACATAACCCGCACCACAAACACAAGAACCTAAAACTGTACCAATCATTCTTCGAGAGCCCTCAAAACAGTCCCAAGCACTTGGTATTATGAAACCTCAGAAAATCTCATACACATCCGCGAAAAGGGTCTACCTTGGCATAAAAATTATATCAGCAACACCCACAGATTATAGACGACTGACACAAACACTAACCGACAATGAAATACAATACCACACACACATACCTCCAGAGGATAGACAGTTGAATGTTGTCATCAGGGGTCTGTATGGACTTTCAGTCGAAGGGATGAAGAAAGACTTACAGTCTCGGTGCTTCAACCCAATTGAAATTTAATACATCAAAATGAGGGAAGGTCTTTCTAGGGTAGTCAAGGTTCTCCTCCCAAAATCTGAAACTATTATTTGCAATATTAAATCTGTTTACTACCTTATGTGCATCGGCGATACACGGCGTCCTCGTGCTGGCCAGAGTATGTGCCCAAATAGCCAACAATTTGGACATTCTTCTAGAGTTTATAATGTGCTGTCTGGATGCGTTAGATGCGACTCACTTCACCATTCCTCGGACTGTCCAAAGAAAATTGAGATGAAGTCAAAATGTGTCGACTGTGGTGGAAAACATCCAGCAAACTATATAGGTTGTCTCAGGAATATAAAGGACGCGGGAGCATCGTTCGCGCAGGTTACTGTGACCCAACTAGCACAATAACAACTAAGTCTGACACAGGCACTTTCATGCACACAAAATCAACCTCACAATATGGACCAAATGTTTGCCAAAATACAGACAGATGATGCAAGAGATGAAGGCAAACACGATTCAAACCACGTTCGCTGCATCTCAAGATACTGTCAATACTAAATAGTAATGAGTTTAGTAAACCACGTTTCGATTCTGACGTGGAGTGCGAATTCCCTGCGTTAGCATATTGGTAAACTACAACAATTTATATCTTATCATAAATTCAACATCATCATGATCTAAGAAACCTTTCTGAAGCCTGGAAGACGATTCCGCATCCTCAACTACATTGTATACAGAAAAGACAGAATGACGGGTTGTACTGAATTCAAGGGTTTAAATGAGTTTTAGAAGTCCGTAAAGGACTGCAGCGATGATCTGCTGCCTCGACAAGTGACGATATTAGTGCTCGCCGGAGTTGGCCTTATCTAAGGACTCGTGAATGCGCAGGCAGGCTAGCATTGCAGTGTCGTTAGGCGGGTTTTCCTCACTACAAAAAAATTTCGCATTCACGAATTTGAGGATAAAGTTTCTCGGTTCAACTGTGTTGAGACTGAAGGCACTTACCGAGGAAAAGGACTGGACTAATAAAAAGCGACTGACCGAACCTGATTAACGTGCACGGGTCGCGAGAGGATTTTGTCGTTACAATTGATATTTACGACCCTCGAATATGAATGGGGCATGCAGATGGAAGCGGTGCCCCCTCGCATCCCCCCATCCGGATCAAGATCCATTGTAGACGTGGCCAGTTATTTTTCATTTAAATGAAAAGTTCATACCAAAGTAATTCAAATGAACTTTTTCCTTAAATGAAAAATAAAAATATTTCAGATTTATGTAAAAGTGTTATATGACTGACTCATATAAAACTTTACCACAAATAAGAAACCTGTGCGGAAGACGACTCTACCGTACAAGAGCACCTGTAACAACAAAGAAAAGGGGTGAGCCTTCCCGATGGCTAGCTCATGAGTGGAAGGTCCAGTCAACGTGGCGGGTCCCATACCCGGTCAATGTTTAAGGGAAATGGAAAGACCAAGTTTCCTTTTTAAGGGTTTGTAAAATCATTTTACAAAACCCTACTAAAATCGCGTCTTGTATGTCCGCCCGCCCGTCCGTGTGTCACACCACTTTTTCTCGCAACCTACATAAGCTAGAAACATAAGAGTTTGTAGGTAGATGCTAACTGATGCCCTATTGAAAGCTTCACCACAATAAGAAATTTATAAGGTGTTTGAGGGGGTCTCCCCATATAGGGGAGTGGCGCCTGAAAAAAAAGTCATCGCATGTAGACAATATGGGTATCAAATGAAAGGTCTTGATGGGATCTTTTCAAAACAGGTCTTAAAATGATAAATTTTGCTTTGAGGAGGGCAGGGGAAGGGGAAATGTTCGAAAATTTTTCGTCTCCCTCCTCGCGATTAGACACCTTTGACTCCAAAAATCTGTAATAAATCACAGAGATGAGAATTTAAGAGTAGAAGGGCAACGAATACCTCAGAAGTCGGAATTCGATCAACTTTGTTAATAATAGTGCATTTTATAAATTTTATATTTTGGCCTATAAAATGAAAACGGGGCCCTTAAATTTCCAAACGCTTTAATTTAAGATATTTGATAGCAATAGTAGGTGTTTAGAAAATTTCACAATAATTGAACAATAAACAGCTAAGTTACAGCCGACTGAATATTTAACAATTACAATAACATTAACACGTGATACTAGGAAGATACACGTTTGAAACGGACCTAGACTCTACAAATATGTAGGAATTTTGATAAAAATTTTAGCAATGGTTCATAATATCGATGTGTTACAATGACTGATTAAGCGACAGGATCAAAACACTTGAAACAAAATGACGGCGAATTCAAAAACATAATAACCATAATAATTTATGAACTCAATTTATAGAATCTGTATATCAGTTCAGTTTTGATATGCAGAATATATTGTTTGATTTACTAATTGTTTTACAAGACCCTTCTAATAGGAGCACTCTCCTGCTACTTCAAATTGTTTCCTATCTATCATTCCTTTTCTTTCAAATGGGGTTAGTATAGTTATGAAATCCTCATAAATTTCGATCCGTACTTGTGAATCTAATTAATTTTCTTTTCGTACAAGTTAGGCACATTAGTACACATTTTATTTGAAATTGTCTACATACGAGTAATGAAGAGAATATTAGTCACAGCATCTAATTGGGAATACATTGTTCGGCTCAAATAATCCAATACATCAATTATCGTCAAATAATGTTTTCCCTACATTCTATCAAAATTCAATATTAATATCTTCTTTATCTCTTGCATGACTTATCTATAGGCAACCCGGTTAAATATTGATATGCAGGAATACATTTTTCAAACGTTTTACTTTCCACTTAAAAGAGAAATGATGTTTATAAATTTCTCACTGACCACTAAAACATCAAAAATGATTGCGAGATTAGTTCTCGGTCATCATAAAATTTGTTAATCGAAATATGAATATGGAAACAAAAAGGTTACTTATAACACATCGTTGAATAAGTCCCGAGACTAACAACGAAAACAACTTTTTTTTCAAAAATCATTTTTATCAATATAATTTCCTTTTAGGGTGATACAAGCTTTTTTCCATTTTTCAACCAAATTACAAAGTGACTTTACTCTAACCTCGATAACTATGCTGTCTGTGATCCGATCGACGTGAAACTTTTACACGTTTCATGTAAAGGTTTGCACTCTATGGAAACGTAGCCAGTTTGGTACTACTAGTACCCTCTCTGGGTTAGTCTCGGGACTTATTGAACGGTGTGTTACAGTCCTCCTCATTGTTGGGGCGGGATAAGGGCCTACAAACGCTAGTATTTTTATAATTTTTCGGGTTTTTACCGTTGCAGAGTATTCCTTGTGGTTGTTCAATATTAAAATTTAGATCTTCTAAACTATCAGTGAATTTTTGACTAGATCTTTAATTGTTGCTAATATTATTAACATTGCTGTTGTTATTATTATTGCTGGCATTATTTCCAACAAATTCAAATTATCCTTGCCACATATCATAATCGAGGTCTAAACTTTCGAGTTGCCTTGGTGATTTTTTTTTTGTTTATGGCTGATGAAATTTGATTGTTGCCGAAAATATGTATTACACCGATACGGCGAAAAATTATTACTGTCAGTTAATTTTTCTGGGTTCAAGACTTTCCAGAGCTGAACAAATTTCTAGCATTGTAGAGAAAACCACACATGGTCATCTCTTGGCTCTTCTGGCGAAAGAATAGTTTGCACATTTTTATCCACAAAATCAACTCCGCCCTTAGTATTGTTATAGAATTCAATAATTTCAGGCTTACCGGTTTCTACGAGTACATCCACTGATCCATCATGGTGCATTGGTGAAATCAGAATTACATTTTGGTTTTTGGGACAACAGAGAAAAGAGTCTTATCATATGTGAAACCGAACAAACTTTAGCCAATTGGACATGCTTTGTGCGGCAAGAACTCTAGGGGTATTTCGCGTTTATTCTAGTGCAAGATTGCAACCCCGGTTCTTTCAATTTATCCACAAATTCGATCGAAGAAAATAAATTGTCTTCAAATGTTCTTCTTCTAAGCACTGCAGCCCCTCTCGGGACTTCGCTTCCTGCAAATAGCGCCTCAAACTGTCTCGGCCCATTGACCACGTCCTGCAATTTCAAAATCCAAGCAGCCATTAACTGTCTTCGTCAAACGAGTCAGACCAGCGTTTCCTCGGTTTCCCCACTGGTCTCCCGCCTTCAGTTCTCCCAACGAATACCTTCTTGGGTATCCGTTGTTCATCCATACGATTCATGTGGCCAGCCCATTGCAGCTTCCGCAGTCTTATAATCGTTGAGACCTCCGGCTCGTTAAAAATTTCATACAGCTCATGTTTGTATCGAATTCGCCATTGGTCCTCGTCTAGCTTCGCTGTAATTATTCGCCTCAGAACGCGTCGCTCAAAGGCGTGAAATGTATTTTCGGATGCTTGGGTTAGGGTCCATGTTTCACACCCCTAGCATAAGACAGGTCTTACCACAGATTTGTATACTTGGAGCTTTGTTTTCCTGCGTATGCAGCTGGTCTTCAAGATGGTCAATACTGAGTAAAATATTTTATTTGCAAGCTGTATTCTTCGGCGTATTTCGTCTCTTTCATTGCCCGTTTTCGTTATTTTGGCGCCTAAATACACAAATTCGCTAGCTTTTTGATACTATGTTATGTTCACCAAGTGTGATATTTTGTGTACTTGAGGTATTTTTCCTTGACTGCGTCATGAGCTTTGTTTTATTTTCATTGATTTGTAGCCCTAGCAGTTTTGCTTCGCTGTCGAGTTTCAGGAAGAGCTCTTTGGCAGTTGGTAATGACCGTGACAAAATGTTTATATCATCCGCATAGGCTACTAGTTGGCTCGATTTGAATAGTAATGTACCTCGCGTATCGATAGGCAGCTTCCTTATGACGTACTCCAGAGCCAAATTGAATAGCAATGGGGTTTGTCCATCGCCCTGCTTTAGTCCGATATCTGTTTCAAAGGCATCGGTGAGTTGGTTTTTGATGCGGACCTGGGAGGTCGTCGACCTCATTGTTATTTTGGTAACACGGACTAATTTGGCTGGGATGCCAAAGCAAAGCATTATTTCTTACAGTAATTTACGATCAATATTGTTGTATGCCAGCTTAAAGCCTACGAAAATTTGGTGAACGCATATGTTGAACTTCCAGCACTTTTCAAGTACCTTCTTCTTCTTCGTAGCCCTACAGCCCTTTTCGGTTCTTCGCTTAGAGATAGTTACAGTATTTCATTATCATGATCTAATGTGTCGGCGCTCCACAAGGTGATATGATCATTATCACGCTTTGGCCGTGTATCCATCCACCCAGCTGCAATACGTTCTGATTTTTAAACCAGCACGTATCATAACTGAACAGGCGTATAGTCCGTCCGAGGAACCACTCGAAATGAATCTCGTTGACGCCAACGAAACTTGAACCAGAGACCTTCAGCTTACGGACTTAGTGCTCTAACCACTAAGCCACGCGGACTACTCTTTTCAAGTGTCTGCTTGACTGTGAACAATCGTCAATATGCCTGCTCTAAAAGCACGTTGATACTTCTCAATGATACTGTTGATGTATGAACGCATGATCCAATTTTATTTTCGAAGATCGTTGAAAATATTTTGTACACCGTACAAAGTAGTGATATGCCTCTATAATTTTTGCACTGTAGCTTGACACCTTTTTTGTGGATAGGGAATATAATTGATTGGCTCCACTCTTTCGGCATATGTTCTAGTTGCCAAATGTGCTGGATGACTTTGTGAATAGCTTGATGAACACTACCACCGCCATCCACTGGAATCTCATCAATGCTCGGCGCTTTATTATTATTTTGGGCTTTGATGGCGGAACAAACTTCATCCAGAGTTGGTGGGGCCAATAGACGCTATCCGCAGACATCTATAGGCTCCGATGTTTTGGAGCTGTGCGGAGGATTAAAGAGGTTCTTGAAATATGATGCCAATCTTTCCTTAATTTTGGTTTCATCAGCGATGATATTGCCGATGTCATTACGACAGAGCATGTTTTTGGGCTGGTAAGTACGTTACATACTTTTCACTACTTTGCATGCTTGTTTCGTGTCGTTGCTTGCTAAACTTACAACTATACTTCTCAATTGGTCGTCATCGTATTTTCTTTTCTTAATCCTAATCATCGTATTCGCTACTCTCCTGAGATTTTAATAGTATTCTCTCTTCGTCCTGGTTTTCCTACTTACGTATTCTTTGTACGCCTGATTTATTTTGTCTAACGCATTCTGGTATTCTGGCAAGTCGAACTTATGACTAGATTTCTGCTACATGCAAAGTCAATCAGGCGCTGGCCGTTGTCGTTTGTTTCATCGTGGAGGCTATATCCTTCAGTCGTTCCCCGATGAGGTAGGTCATTGCCAACTTTAGCGTTGACATCACCCAGGGTGAAGGCGAATCTTTCGCGCCTGATAACGGAATCGACGTAATAACCATGCGACGGGCTAACTCTCTGTCCCTGAAAAATCTTTAAATGTTTCAAAACCTGAAGATTGGCCTCAGAATGGATTGGAATAACGGCAATGACCTTGCGAATGGAAAAAAAGACTATGGCATTGAATCCTGGAATGTAAGATCACTCAATTACCCTGGCGCTGTTGAGGACCTTTTACAACAGGCCAGTCAATATCAATTAAAAATACTGGCAGTCTAGGAAACGAATTGGACTAGAAACGACATTCAAGACATGAGATCGCACACAATATTCAAAAGTGGAAAGTCTACTGGAAAACGAGAATTCGGAATGGCCTTCATTATGGATAGGGAGTTCAAATCGCACGTTAGTGATTTTAAGGCAATAAACGAACAGTTGTGTGCGATATGTATAAAAGCGAAATTCTTTAAAATATGACTGATTTATGTTCACGCCCCGACCTAAGAAAATCACCTGGAAAGACTGGTCGACTCATTACCAACAAACGACACAAAAATAGTTCTGGGTGATTTCAACGCTCAGGTTGGCAATGCCAATATGCTTCAAATGTTCAACTAATTTTAAAACTGTACGTGTAGGTAGGTAGATAAGTCAGTTCTTCTTGATGCTTCTGATTTGCCTGTATACTCGTATATGAACGCATTGTATAAATAATGGGTTTTAGAATCAAAGAGACATAAAATTTTGATCCCATATTTAGCTGGTTTCGATTTCATGCAAACTAGAAATTAACACTTTTAAGAAATTCTTTAAATATTTTGGATAAAAGTAGAGTTCGATCATTAGTTTCCCTTCCATATCTAGTTGATATGTCATCCAACCGCAAAGTAGATAAAAGAACAAGATATCTTTTATGGGACATGGTTACCCTAAAAATATCTCTACCTGTGCCATCGGTATTCCACGACCCTCCCAGATCCTCATGCTCAGATTTAAAAACAGTAGCTAAAAGGGCAAGCCCCCAAAAGACGTTCATTTTAATCATTCCTATTAGGTTCGTATGGGCTCTAAGACTTGAATGAACCTCCTTGAATTCTTCAATTTATTTTTTTATATGAAAAATTATAATATCGAGGAATTCATCTGTCATCAGTAACTTTCATGATTCGAATTCAGACATGTTTACATTTTCTCACGCTTGATATGCCAAGCCTTGAAAGTGGGTAATTATACTGTGCCCTCTTGTTTGAGACCTACTTAGGGCTCGCTTATACCATTTAAACTGGTGTTTACCTCGATAATGACCTAGCAGTTGCTCCACTTCGTCTCTTCCCTCTCAATATTAGAATCATTTGTTTGAATCCCACTATTTACTAAGCTATTACTGCTCTAAGGCTGCCTCGATCACTACTAACTTTTTCGTCAGACAATAGATGTAGACTTCCACCCACACCTGGGTCCAACTCATCACTTTGATTTAAAAGCTCTTCGATTAGTTGATCGCTTGAAAAACCAGTCATTGTTGCTATATCGTACACTATAAGACAAACTTACTTACTAAGTGTCGTGGGTCAAATTTGACCCAACCGGCTTCATACCTCTGCTCCTATGCAAGTCACAAGGCTGCACTACCGCATCTCTCGGCTGCTTGCAGATTAGTAAGAATACATGGGAATGCATCATTGTAGCTGTGGGTCAACTTAGACCCACGATACCAGCTAAGAGTTAAGCCCTCTGAAAATTTTTCTTAGATGTCAAACTTCTGACCTTTATACAAAATTCCATGGCTGTAGCTTCTATAGTTGCAGATAAACGGACGATTTCAATATGGTTTTGTATTTTAGTACAAAACCATAAAAAGTACTACAGTTAAGCACGAGTTGGATTCAATAATGTAATGGGGTGCAATATCCGCTGCTGGACTAGGTAATTTGCATATAATCGAGGAAAATACGGGCAAAATAAACTGCTCGAATCTCTTAAAAGCAAATGTAAAAGAGAGTGCTCAAAAGCTTGGAATAGAAGAAGATTTCATTTTTTATCAGAAAAACGACCTGAAACACAAAGCTCATGTTGTGCGCAGTTGATTCCTCTACCATTGTCTTCATGTACTTCAATCTATCGAGCACGTGTGGAGTTTTTGGAGACAAAATTAAAAAATCATCACAGTAAAAATAAAATACAGTTGGTAGCAGCCTTTAAAAATGAGTGGAACAAAATTCCGGCATCTTTCTGTCAAAAATTCGTGGAATCCACATCAAACTGTATGAAAGTGACCATACAACAAAAAAGGCTTCCAACTAAATATTCAAACTCAATTATTTTTTTTTCTAACTGTAAACTTTTTATGAACTCATATTGTGTTCCACTATAACTTTTAGGCTTAATTACTATATTTTGATATGTAATGCATTAATTTTTTTGTAATGTGAATGTTGTAAAAGTTTTTTTATTGATAATTAATGTATATCAATAAAAAAACAATTTTTTTTGTGGTTGGGAGGTGAATGCCAATTACGCACAGAGTATGGGACTCCTATGTTCGCAAGAAGACGACTGGACTACCCACAAAACACCTCCCCTGTCAATCTGAGAACCCAGCCTGGAACCGTTTGACAGGTCTCGTTTTGTTACGTCGTGACGCACCTTCAAGCTGGCAGTCCCACTTCTAGTGGAAGAGGAGAGGGGAAGATGAATTGCCAGACAAGTGACCCCCAGCCCTAATGCCCCAGGGTGCTGTGAGTCCCTTTTATCTTACAGGACTGCCCGAACATAATGTGCCACCTGGTTCCATTTGTCAACCGATTCGAGCATCACCACGACTATATTATCCGGGGTGAACTCTCTCGTCTCTCTGTAGAGGTCTTTTCGCAGCCTATTCCATTTTCTGCACGCAAAAAATGTGTAACAGGCATTGTCTTCCTTTTCTGGGCCGAACCGACAATTGGGGGACCGTGGTTTATAAATCTGGTGCAGGTAAGACTGAAAGCACCCATGTCCACTCAAAACCTGGGTCAGATAGAGGTCAGTCTCACCATACCTTCGACTTAGCCACGGTCTCACAACCGGAATGAGGCACGCAGTTCACCTTCCCTTCGTGCAATTCACCCAAAACTGCTACCAATCGTTGAGTGAGCGCTGTCTGTCTGATGTTTAAGTTCGTTTGTTAATATGCAGCGAGCGATAAAGAATTCAATAAAGTTGAGACCTGTATCAATTTTTGATTTGGTCCTTTATTTGTGTTTTAATTAGAGTCTAAGGAAATATCTATTTGTCATCTAGATTGAGTTCAACTCTGGCTAAATTGTGACGAGCACTGAAATAAAGACTCGTCTGCTACACAGCTAACAAAGTTCAGCCGGATAATACAGCAAAAGTAAGTATTGAACAGAAAATTTCTTATTCGACTTAAATATCCAGCCCAAGTTTTACCAATGGCCGAATCTTTATTTAGTGACGGGTCAGAATCTTCTGATCCCGAATTGACATTTTCCAAAACTATTTATACAGTTCTAAAATGTACATCACATAATTTATTTCTCATGCCCTCATTAGTCAACACTTCATTTGTGTGGTCTCGTGACCCACAAATCGATTTACACATTTGTTTCCTTTCATATGTACTTGTTGTTCGATCCATCAATACAATCAATGGGACGTATAAATGCATATTCTTATGGTTTCAAGTGCATGTGCATTGACTGCAAGAATGCAAATAGAAATATTTTTGTTTATTTTTCAGAATGTTGTATAAAGTGAAAGTGAAGAATCGAGTGTTGGTTAATCAGGTAAGTATTGCATTACAGTCAAGTATTTATTGAGTAATATTACAAATGCTTTGGTAAATGAAATATTGGATATGATTTACGATTAACGTTTAATGTTATCGATTGTTTTGTAATTTCATAAGTTGGTGATCATTACCCAATAACGTAATGTTTTTTAGTTGAATTCATGCTGAAAGAGTTTTTTTTTGGTTTATTGAGGCGTAATTAAAATTTTTCCCAGCCGACACCGTGATTATTGCATCTAGATAGGTCGGAGACGCATTTGAGAGGGCACAAATTTATGTTTTTAAGTTTTACTTTTGAGGGGAGATGTTACACTTATTAGTTTTATACCGACTTCACACATTACTCACGTGAGCAGGCCAATATTTACTTCAAGACTTGTTGTTTTTATTTCTTTCACTAGCGGATATTCATATGTTGTATGTTGACTTTGGATTTTAACTTAAAGGAAAAGGCCAGTGAAAGCGCCAAGGTCCACGAGGACTTTCACAAGTAAGAATTTCTTCATCCCCACGTTGACTGCGGACGTATAAATGGCTTAAAAAATGACAAATTTCACATGTTTCAAATTTTCAGAGGTGGATGTTCAATTAATTTTTGTTAAAACTCTTTTTTCACAATACTCTATTAATACTGGTACCTGTCTGTGAATTCGTCCGTCAGTGCGTCACAGCAAGTTTTTTCAGGAACTATCGGAGCTACACTAATCAAATTTTTTAGCAGCTCAAAAGTTTCTGGTTAATGAAAGTCCCTTAGTCAAAAAAAATTTTTCAAATGCTTTGAAAGGGGGTCTCCCCATATATGGATGTGTACCCTTATACATTTCGTTGAGGTCTTTGAATAAACCTTATTAAAATTGCAATATATCTAACGTGGAAAGCAGAGGAAGCGGCAGAACAAATAAAATTGTCCGCGCCCCTTGCGATTGGCCATCTGTAGACCGAAAAATCTGAAAAAAATCATGAAGGTGGTTCTCTATAAGCAGAGCAACGACAGATATTTGAGAAGTTGAAATTCGCTGAGCTTTGTTAGTTATAGTATGATTAATCAATTTTACATTTCCTTATATAAAATCGTAAGAATACTCTTAAATTTTACATACATACATGGGCACTTATAGGGTTAATAAACTACGAACATTTCAAAATAATCGGATTGTGTTTAACGAAGTTATGATGGTTTAAATTTTCGATGTTGCAGCAACAACAATACGAGGCCATTGACTCAGACACTTTGGACTTGTTAGGATTTGCATGAAGATCTCAGGGACGATGTATATCAGCATATCTTTGACAATCTGTTCACCGAGTGATATTAGTTATCGTAAAACAAAATGGCGCCAGTTTTATAAGAGAATATTGAGTAAATTTAAGTTATTATTCCCCAACTTCAGCATTCAAAGTATAGGCTATTAACTCTTTATGAAAACATACATTATAGATGTCAAAAATTCAACGTGGTAAGTTTTTATTAGTATAGCAATAACAAATACCTTAGATATTGAAACTCACTCAACTTTGTCCATAATAGTAGAATATGTAAATATAACATTTTTCCCTGTGAATTCATACGGGCGCATTCAAATTAAAATCAAAGTAGTTCAAGGAAAGGTCCTTATAGTCTGAAAGATTCAATAAATTTGAATCGCATTCACGGAAGTATCAGCAAATTGAAAGCTCTCCGATTGCAACAAAAACACTGTACGGTTTTCTACCCTTTGGACTTTCCATCGAACCAGACAAAACGACTTTAATTGGATCTTCTAAGTTCCAGATAAAATGAATAATTAAAAATATCTTTAAGATTTCATTCAATCAATGGTTGTTAGTAATATTGCAACAAAATAGCAGCAAATTAAAAAAGTATGATAATGGATTCCCTTTTAAAGCGAGTATGTATTAGCTGTAGATTTAGCTAAAGTTTTTCTTGAATTTATGCATTATTGGTGTCTTTATATCGTAGACTGAGTACAAGACCCTTCTGACATGAGCGTAGCTCTGTCACCCCAACTTATTGGGTATAAAGGTGAGCCAAATATAACAACAGTACTTAAATCGTGTCCTTAATCGTGACGTGGCTAAGCTTTTTGCTATACGCAATGTACGCCATAATATCTTAATATCATGGACGAAAAATCAAAATGAATATCAAGTATATATGGCGGTTGATTTTGAATGCGAGGCGCAAACTTCAGAAAGAAGCATTTGAGGTGAAGATACAATATTTTCCCATGTTTCTTATTATGATAAAAGATGCAATCTGGCTTTGTTGAAAAATTTACTATGTGCTCAGTTGCCTTATCGTAAATGCAATAAATTGCTGCAAATACTAAAGAAGATTGTTCCATCACTTCCTTATTATATTGTTACATGCACGAATAATTTTGCGAGCTACTGTCGCAATTATTTTCACAATCGTTAAGAAGATATGATCAACAAAACGAACGTACTCGAAAACCCCCCAAGCTTCAACATCTGACTGCTCCATTCATTACGCTGTTCGAATATTCCCGCTAGTTCGGCAATGTACGAGAAATGGATGGAATAACTTGAGATCCTATATAAAAGCGAACTGAATGAATTTATCATTCATTAGAACCGCGATAGTAAAAACTGTGTAAGTGTCGGATGAGAATTGAAAAGCGGTATTGGTCGAGTAGTAGTAAAGTGATTTTCGTTGATTATGAGTGGAAGTTAGACTTTTAATAGTGAAATGAATAATTTTGCATTTTTTTGTAACTAAATAAACTCTTTTAACTTGAATTAAAAGACATTGCGTTTTCACTTTCCCGGAACATTAAAATTATTGGCCGCGAACCATAACACGCGACAATATAAAAACATCGAGCGAAATCCCGCGAGAAAATCGTATTATACCTGTGTTAAATGGGACTTATCTTCATTTCGTTTGAAAGCTTGCCAGCTTATTTTTTTATGGAAACTAACCAGTAAATTGTGGAATTATTGGATTTCAATTTCGAATCAATGGACTTCCTCTTACTCCAAAAAGTAGCAAAAACGAAATGTGGCCCATTTAAGTGAAGATTGTTGGATTCGCGAACACGTGTATGGTAGGGTGTTTTCTTAGTGAATCCAAACCAGAGAACAGCAACATATTTAAAAAAAATTTTGTTGCAGGAAATGCCTTCGAAAGGATTTAATTTCAGAGGGGTGCACTATGCAATTCATCTACATTTCTTTATTTGCGATGCTCCTGTACGCTCATTTATTTTGAAACCTTAGGTCATACTGGCTACTATTACTGATAAAAAAATGAAAGAAAGTATATACCCTTTAATTCTACTATTTATTTTAAATTTAGTATACAATTGTTTCGTTCTCTACTTGAGAACTTCCTCAGTACTACTATTCCCTAAACTATAAGTGTCCTAATATTTATACTAAACTCATTAACGTATTAATATTGTCGCGTGTTTTCGGTTCGCGGCCAATAATTTTAATGTTCCGGGAAAGTGAAAACGCAATGTCTTTTAATTTAAGTTAAAAGAATTTATTTAATTACAAAAATGCACAATAAACAATTTAACAATTTAACACTTTCACTAATTTTAATTTTCACTATGAAAAAAATCTAACACTTGTCCATAAATTTCTTATCGCAATTGTCATTTAAATCACTTCGCACTCAAACAATCAATCGTCTTTACTTCGCGTTCCACTATATCGCAGTTTTCTATCGCGGTTGTAATGAATGAACCCCCCCATTCATTCAGCTCGCCTTTATATAGGGTCTCTACCTATTCACCCATTTCTCGTACGTTGGCGAATGTTTTACCGAGAGGTACCTGGTAGATTCGAGCAAATTAATGAATGGAGTGACGTCACTTGCAGATGTTGATCATGCTTGTTGGGTTCTCGTGGGTTCGAGTAAATTCATTTGTTGACGTTGATTATGAAAACAATTGCGACAGCAGCTCGCAGAATTATTTGTACATGTAATTATTTGTACATGTAACACTGCCCCCACCTCAGTTCTTTTCGCCCCGAAAAGATGTGCCGCTATTTGTAGTCAATTCTCCCTGGGTGTAATATGGGGCAAGACGGTCCAGATGCACGATTTTCATTTTAGCTCTCGGCTTACGATGTTCGCTTTGTAACTCGGTATGGTCCCTCCCAATTATGTTGCAACTTTGGAGACCTACCCTTTCGCCGTTGCGGGTTATAAAGCCACACCAAGTCATCTTGCTGGAAGCCAGTAGAATTAGCCTTTAGATCATACCTGGTCTTCATGCGGTCAGTAGCCGATTCGAGGTGTTTTCGCACTGTCCGATGTATCTGGTTCAACCGTTGTCTTAGATCACTTGCGTACTCCGAGACCGTTTGGAGTTTCTCAGGGGGTGTTCCGAACTTTATATCGGCTGGCAAACGAATAGTCTTTCCAAAAATGACTTTGGCTGGGGCTTGGCCCGTCGATGCATGTTCGGCAGCTCTGTACGCCATCAAAAATAGTGGGATATGTCGGTCCCAGTCCCTTTGGTTCTCGTCAACCATCTTGGCCAGATGTTTATTGAGCGTGCCGTTGAACCGTTCGACCATTCCATCGAATTGGGGATGCAGCGGTGTTGTCCTCGTTTTCCGTATTCCCAGTAGTTCACACATTTCACCAAAAACTAGTGACTCAAAGTTTCGGCCTTGATCTGAATGTAATTCGCAAGGTACGCCGTACCTACTGACCCAATTTAACACTAGCTGTTCAGCTACGGTAGTTGCTTCCTGGTTGGGAATGGGGTAGACCTCGGGCCACTTGCTGAAATAATCGGCTACAACCAGCGTATATCGATTTCCCCAATCGGATTCAGGAAAGGGTCCTGCGATGTCAACAGCAATCCTTTCGAATGGCACGCCTACGTTATAGGTTTGCATTTGTCCTCTCAGTCGTCGCTTTGGGCCTTTGACGGAAGTGCAAATTGTGCATCTGCGACACCAGTCCTCTACGTCTTCTCGAGCGTGGAGCCAGTAGAACCGTTCCCGCAATTTCGCTAAGGTCTTGTTAACACCAAGGTGGCCTCCCGAGGATCCTTCATGCATTTCCTTAACCACATCGTGGATTCGGCTTTTGGGAAGTATAGTTTGCATCATATAGGAGCTACCATCCGCCGTTTCCCATTTTCGCTTGAGTACGCCACCCTCCACCTGAAGGGAGTTCCATTGTGCCCAAAAGCTTTTCAGGGTTGCGCCATGCATTGAAACGTCTTTCCACTCAGGTCGCCCAGTCGTCTCCTTCCATATGAGCAATGGTCCGATGTCTTCATCGGCTAACTGGGCGGTTCGAATCTCCTCCGATGACCAACCTTCATCGAATTCCGCCGTTATCAATCGCAGATCAACGGGCGGTTCCTTTTCCTCAATCCGTTGGCAATGCTTGCAGTTAGCTGGACATGGACGGCGGGATAGGGCGTCAGCATTTCCATGAACTCCACCCTTCCGATGAACAATTTCGTAGTCGTATGACTGCAATCTTTCGATTCATCTCGCAACTTGTCCCTCGGGATTTTTGAAGTTGAGCAACCATCTCAGTGATGCATGGTCCGTTCGAAGAACAAATTTCTGGCCATATAGATACTTGTGGAACTGCTTGGTGGCCTCTATTATAGCCAATAGCTCCTTCCTGGTCACACAGTAATTCCTCTCACTTTTTGAGAGAACTCGACTGTAATAAGAGAGGACTCTTTCTTCGCCATTGATCTGCTGGGAGAGTACAGCTCCAATACCGCCGTTGCTTGCATCGGTGTCAACTACAAACATTTTTCCGGGTTTCGGATACGCCAGCACGGGTGATTCACACAGCTTTTCCTTCAGGGTCTCAAAGGCTGTCTGGCATTGTTCATTCCAGACATACGGACGATTTTTCTCGGTTAGCTGATGGAGACACTTAGCTATTTTGGCAAAGTCTTTGACGAATCTTCGATAGTAGGTCGCCAGACCCAGAAAACTTCGTAGTTGGCGCTTGTTGTTTGGTGTTGGCCAGCTTTTCACGGCTTCAATTTTCTCAGGGTCTGTTTTGACCCCTTCTGCTGATATGACGTGTCCCAGGTATTTTACTTCATCTGCGAAAAGAGTACACTTCTCGGGACTAAGTTTCAAGTTTGCCAGTCGTAATCGGGAGAAAACCTCTTCTAAGTTCCGCACATGCTCTTCGAACGTTCTACCGATGACGATGATGTCATCTAGGTATAACAAGCAGGTTTTCCAGGTAAGACCACGTAGCACATATTCCATCAAGCGTTCGAAAGTGGCTGGAGCATTGCAAAGCCCAAACGGCATCACCACAAATTGCCAAATAGCGTCGGCTAAAGTGTCCATGATGTCATCGATGCGTGGGAGTGGGTAACTATCTTTCTTAGTGACGTCGTTAAGCTGCCTATAGTCGACACAAAAGCGAGTGCTACCATCCTTTTTCTTCACTAGAACTACAGGCGCGGCCCATGGACTGACAGAAGGTTCAATAACGCCTTGTTTTTCCATGTCCGAGATAAGCGCGCTCACTTCTCCTTGTTTGGCTATAGGGAGGCGTCTGGGTGCTTGTCAAATTGGCTTGGCTCCCTGTGTATCTATGACGTGAGTTACCATACTCGTTCGGCCTTGGTCATCCGGGCTAGTTGAGAAGATGTCACTGTACTTGGTGACCAGATCAGAGGCTCGTTTGAATAGCTGCACTGGCAATTTGACCTGCTTCAATATTGCAGACGTGGATTCCCGGGCTTTGTCTGTGTCTTGCCTCCTTTTCCAATGATGGTCGTGAGTAGCTTCCAAAGAGGTGATGGTGGAAACAGGCTGGCAGCTGCCGATGACTTCTCCCGCTTTGATGCTCGTAGTTGAGTCTGCGGTGTTAAGGACTCTAACCGCCCACGTATCCGTTCCTTAAAGATCTTACAAGGCATCGTCCTACAATCAAACTGCATAATGCGGACGTCTTCGTTGGCTCTATCAGATAAGATCGGTGGTCTCCAGAATCACCATCAAGCTTGGCCCATACAATGCTTTCGGAAGAATTCGGTACATCAGTGTCAGTACATACCACTACATTCATCTTGGGAATTCGGACGCTGGGATCCTCCATCAGTACTTCTACCTTCTGCCATTTCAATACACGTTTGCCCAAATCCAACGTGATTCCATGTGGTCGCAGAAAATCCATTCCGAGAATGCAGTCATCCATAATGTTCGCGACCAGAAAATTATGTCGGAACACAAGGTCTCCCAACTGTATCTGGAGGTTGACCTCTCCATGAACAGGTGCAGTTTCTCCTGTAGCTGTCCGTAGTGAGAAAATTCTGCCCTTGTGAAGTTGTTGCTGTCTAACTAGGTCTGGTCGGATAATCGATCGGGTTGCACCAGTGTCGATTGTTATGGTGCAGTGTTCTCCGTCAACTTGACCCAGAAGGCATAAGTCCGCTTCTCCACGATGTAGTCTTGACACGATGATGGTGGTGCTGGGGACGTCGATCCTCCTAGCCAACCTCTGCCCCACGAAGTTGGCTCTTACATGTTTCTCGACCCCTCTGTTTGAAGGGCTTCCATTCTGGGCTCCTGACTCGGTCTGGATCTCCTCCTAGCTGCACACCCTGGACAATAGCTCGCTTTTCTTCGCTTCTTGCAGTCTCTTTGCAGGTGCCCCTTCTCTCCGCAATTCCAGCATCTAGGCGCACCATTTACATGCGGATCTCGCTCAATTTCCACGCGCTCACACCTGCACTCATCTGTCACTACCTCACCAACCCGGGCAGTGGTACGAGTCACATTTTTCGCTGCCTCAAAGTTCAGACTATAAGCCAGTGCGTCCTTAACCGTTTGCTTTTGAGCTAAACGCACGGCTTGTTGCAATTCCGGGTCCTTTAGTGCGCTGATGAATGCTTCTGTCGCTGCATCATCTCGATGTTCTGGGTCGTAGGCTGGATAAGCCAAAAGTGCCAGTCGCTCAATGTCTTGGGCTAGCTGCTGTAGGGTTTCACCAGACTTCTGCATTCGATGCCTTAGCTGTGACCGATAAATCTGCTTCAAATGATCGTCTCCATAATGCATGTCGAGCGCATTCATTATAGCGTTCGGGTTTGAGTGCAATTCAACGGGGATCGTCTGCAACAGCTCGGCAGCTGGGCCTCTTAGAGCAAGAATCAATGCAGTTGCTCGTTCCTGCTCATTCCAGTGATTTATGCGAGCGGCTGCTTCGAACTGGGTTTTGTAAATACTCCAGACCGTTTGCCCATCGAATATTGGTGCTTGCACATTTCTAGATGAGCTTTGCGCTGCGGTTATAATTGGGGCTGGTGAGGCGGTTATTACTGCCTTCGCTGCTTCCAAGTCCTTTTTCACTTTTTCCATCTCATGGTTTACCTGGCTGATCTCAAGGTTGATTCTCTCCTCGACCTGGTATACCTTCTCCTCGACGCATTTAATTTGGCTGTTGAGACTACTGAGCTCCGCTTTTATTTCGGTTGACTGTTCCAGCTTCTGTGCGATGTCTGCCTTGATTTCGATCGCTTGTTGGTCCATTTTTGCTGATTGTTTATTTAGCTTCGCAGCTAAACTGGATGTCTGTTCATTGAGTTGCGCTGATTGTTCATCTAGCTTCGTGGTTAAATTGGACGACTGTTCATTGAGCTTCGCAGTTAAATTGGATGACTGTTCATTGAGCTTCGCAGTTAAATTGGATGACTGTTCATTGAGCTTCGCAGTTAAATTGGATGACTGTTGTCGCTGCTCTTGCTGCATCAGCATTAACATTTGAATCAGCGCATTTTCTGGTTCCTTTGGTTTTTTTGTTTCTGCTTCACCACCTTCTGCGCCTTTTTCTGCATCTGAAGGCTCACCCGAATCCAGATACGCGCCTTCCGATTCAATTGCGTCACGCAAGCGTGCAATTAGTGTGGCCTTTGTACCTTGCGTAGCCAGGTTTCGCTGTTCCAACTCTTCCTTAAGCTCCGACATGGTCAATTCATTAATTTTTAAGTTTAAGCTTCGTGGCATTTTTAATGTTTCTTTAAATTTTCCTATTGTGCACTATAAAAATGTTCAAATATTCACTTTCAAAATTTTTCTTTCGGACTTCTTGACACCACTGTCGCGTGTTTTCGGTTCGCGGCCAATAATTTTAATGTTCCGGGAAAGTGAAAACGCAATGTCTTTTAATTTAAGTTAAAAGAATTTATTTAATTACAAAAATGCACAATAAACAATTTAACAATTTAACACTTTCACTCATTTTAATTTTCACTATGAACAAAATCTAACACTTGTCCATAAATTTCTTATCGCAATTGTCTTCTAAATCACTTCGCACTCAAACAATCAATCGTCTTTACTTCGCGTTCCACTATATCGCAGTTTTCTATCGCGGTTGTAATGAATGAACCCCCCCATTCATTCAGCTCGCCTTTATATAGGGTCTCTACCTATTCACCCATTTCTCGTACGTTGGCGAATGTTCTACCGAGAGGTACCTGGTAGATTCGAGCAAATTAATGAATGGAGTGACGTCACTTGCAGATGTTGATCATGCTTGTTGGGTTCTCGTGGGTTCGAGTAAATTCATTTGTTGACGTTGATTATGAAAACAATTGCGACAGCAGCTCGCAGAATTATTTGTACATGTAATTTTTTGTACATGTAACAATATGAATCTCTAATTACATCTAATCCCTCAAAGTACTTTTACTTAATCTCTAATTACCTGATCCTTTACCATTCAAAAATTTGTTTTTCCTTAATTACTACTTAACTACTTTCATTATTTTGTAAGCTTGAATAGCCAGGTGTATCCGTTACCTGGGTCGCCGTTCCAAATGTCCTGCGTCTTCCGATTGAATATCTCCAAGCTTTCTGCTACATCAAGCTTCCATCCGTTTGTAACCGTTTTCAGCATGCTTACGTTGTCCGCAGTGATGTCATGTTTTTCAAGGACTATATGCTCTGCTACTTTTGATTTGAAGTTTTTTGCATCCTGCTTTTTGTTTTTGTTGACTGCTTCCCTTAAGTGTTCATTCCATCTGACACCTAGTGATCTCCTCGTTTGTCCAATGTAACATCCATTACATTTCGTACACGATACCTTGTAGACTCCACTGCGCTCCATTTTGGGAATGGGGTCCTTGGTTGATCCAAGCAAGTTCTGTATTTTTGTGGCCCGGCTCGTATAAACTAGGTCGATGTCTACGTTCTTCATAGCCCCTTTCATTGTTTCCGTCCTTGAGTCAAACGTTACAACCAACCTCTTCCGTTGCTCGACTTCCACAGTTAGCGTTGTGAACTTTTTATTGAAGATCTCCTTCGTTCGTTTGGCTATCAATTTGGTGACTTCATCCCTAGGGTATCCATTCCACTCGGCTAGCTTATAAATGTGGGACGTTTCTTTTTTCAGGCCTTCCTTATTCAATGGAAGCGTGAGCATTCGATTCACAAGCCAGCTAAATGTCGCCCATTTTTGCTGTTGGCAATGGTTCGAAGTGAAAGGAATTATCCGCATGGTGTCCGTTGGTTTGCGGTATATTTCGAATTCCAATCCATTAGCTCCTCTACATACCATTACGTCAAGTAATGGTAGCCGCCCCTCCGACTCCAGCTCGTGGGTGAAACTGATGTTGTTGTGTATTGAGTTGATCGCCGTGAGAGTTTGCTGGACCTGATCCTCTTTGATGATCGTGAAGATATCGTCTACATAATGCACCCATCGATGTGGCAGTTTACCTTCTTGTGCTAACTTCTCCTCCAAAAATGCCATAAAAACTTCGCTCAGAAACGGGGAAAGAGGATTTCCCATTGGAGCACCACGTGTTTGCTTAAAAAATTCTCCCCTGAAGGTGTAATAGCTTTCACCCATGCAGAGTCTAGCCAGTTTCAAATACATTTTGGCTCGTGCTTTCCATTGTTCTCCTGATCCTTGTATCAGAATCCACTCCTCAAGTAACGTAAGTGCTTCTTTGACCGGAATACTGGGAAAAAGTGCCTTAACGTCAAATGACACCATCGTATCCCCATCCTCCAAAGGTCCCCAGGACAAAACCTCTGAAGTAAATTCTGCAGAATTTGCGACTGATCTGGTAACAAATTTTTTGTCCATGTTATTGAATTCCTTGACTAACCACTTCGCAATTTTCTAAGTGGGAGCGTTTTCTGCTGACACAATTTCACGCATTTCATGGCCTGGCTTGTGAATCTTCGGAAGTCCTATGATCCTTGGCAGCGATGGATTGGTTACTTTTAAGAATTTCTTGATTTCCTGAATCCATGGTTCACATTCTTTCAGCACTTTTTCCACTCTTTTTATTGACTCAGGAAGCGGATTATTTCGTAGACTGAAGTTTGGTCCCGTATTTAACTACTATTACTGTCCAAGGTGTGAACAATAGGTTGTATTTATTAATAGTCGCTTGGTTTTGCTAGGATATAATGCTGCTTTAAAAATTATTTATTATTTAAAGAAAAATCACAGCCAGAAGATCCAAAAGTGATTAAAAGTGGTTTCCTTTGGATTACATTTGCCCGCTTAAGAAAGGAGGAGGGAACTCCTCATTTCCCTAACCCACATCTTTCGTGATTCCTCTTCGTGCACCCCATGATTGGCATGATTGCACATTGGGTTTGCTGGTTCCCCAATAATGGGACATTAAATCCCAAGAAATGCTAATTACTGTAAACACATCTTCAGCTCTGTTTCTAAATCCTACTTACACCTCTTTCGTGGGGACGTAAGAGGGTGGAGGCGAGTCTTCCGCACCAGATTAAGAAGTTGAAGTAGTAACCAACCTGCCGGAATGGTGGCTAAGCGACGGGCTAACTCCACGCCCTTGAAAACGCCTACAATGTTTTGAAACCTGTAGAAGGGCCTCGGAATGGATTGGACTCACGGTAATGACCTCGCAAACCGAAAAAGAACTATGGCATTAGATCCTGGAATGTTCCATCACTCAACTACTCTGGTGCTGTTAAGGACTTTTTACAACAGGCCATTCAATATAAATTAAAAATACTGGCAACGCAGCAACGTACTGGACTAGAAATGATATTCTCGATATGAGATCACACACGATATACAAAAGTGGGAAGAAAACTGAAAAACGAGAATTCGGAGTTGCCTTCGTTGTAGATAGGGAGTTCAAATCGCACGTTATTGCTTTTAAGCCGGTTTTGTGCGATCCGTATAAAAGCGAAATTCTTCAAAATATAGCTGATAAACGTACACGCCCCGACTGGGACAAAGAAAGAAAAACTAAGGAGATGCTCTACAATCACCTGGAAAGACTAGTCGATTCATTGCCTGTAAACGACACAAAAATAATTCTGGTTGATTTTAACGCTAAAGTTGGTAATGAGATTTCTCATCGGGGAACAACTAGAGGACACAACCTCCACGATAAAACCAATGAAAACTAAATCGACTTTATTCTGATCCAACAACTTTGAGCCTCGAGCATACCTGATATCCGTAAATACTAAGGAGCTCATTGTAACTCAGATCATTAAGCTATCAATGTCGCATGTCAGAGGCATATAAATCGACCACCAGCCTGACAAGAAAAGGCTCCAAACGGTGTCTGTGGCCGAAAATTTCACTGAGACCCTCGACAAACAGCTAGCTCCCATCTTATCAGCCGCACCACTAAAAACAAGCAATGAGCTCTGGATGGAATCGAAAGCGACTATTTAAGACGAGGCAGAACACACAATCGGACATCGAAATTGGTGCAAAAGAAATTATTAGTTCGTTGATGAGTGCCAGAATGCATTAGACAAAAATAATCGGGCATCCACGAATATGTAAGCACGAAACCCAGGGAGAAGGAAGAACATTATTAAAATCTCAGAAAAGCACCGAACTAGATTATTAAAATTAAGACAAGAAAATACTATGACGACCGATTGAGAAGTGCTGCGCTATGTCGTGATGACATCAGCAATATCATCACTGATGAAACCATGATTAAGGAATGATTGGCATCACATTTCAAGAACCTCTTTGATCTTCCGTACAGCTCCAGACGTCGGAACTTATAGATGTTTCCGGAGAGCTTCTATTGGCCCCACCAACTCTGGCTGAAGTTTGATCTACCATTGAAGCCCAAAAAAATAATAAAGCATAGGGTATTGATGAGAATTCTGTGGAGCTCATCACATATGGTGGCAGCAGTACTCGGAAAGTTATTAAAAAAATCATCCAGCACATTTGCCAACAAGAACATATGCCAAAAGAGTGGAGCCTATCAATTATACTCCCTATGCACAAAAAAAGGTGACAAGCTACTGGGCGAAAATTATAGCGACATATCATTGCTTTGTACGGCGTACAAAATATTTTCAAAGATCTTAGAAAATAAAATCGGATGATACGCAATAATATTATTAGGGAGTATAAAGGTGGTTTTAGAATAGGTAGATTCACGAAAGACCAACTGTTCACTATCAAGTAGATACTTGAGAAATGCCGGAAGTTCAATATAGACTTACACCAAATTTTCGTTGACTTTAAGCAAGCATACGACAGTATTGATTGTAACGTACTGTACCAAATAATGCTTTGCTTTTATATTCCAACCAAATTAGTCCATCTCACTAAAATGACAATGACGTCGGCGACCTCCCAGGTCCACATCAATAACCAATTCACCGATACCTTTGACACAAATATCGGACTATAGCAGGGGGATAGGCTGGCCCAATTGCTATTCAATTTGGCTCTGGAGTACGTCATAAGAAAGCTACCTTTCGATACACGAGGAACATTACTATACATATCGAGCCAAGTGGTAGCCTATGCGGAAGACATCAACATTTTATCACGGTCATTAAAAACTGTCAAAAGGCTCCTCTTGAAACTCGGCAGCGAAGCAAAACCAGTAGGTCTACAAATCAATGAGAATAAAACAAAGCTCATGACGTGGTCAAAGAAAAATACCTCAAATAGACAAGATATCACAATTGGCGAATACGATATCAAAAAAGGAGGCAAATTTGTATATTTAAGAGCCCAAATCACGAAGAGGAGCAATGAAAGAGCCAAAATTAGCCGAAGAATACAGCTAGCAAATAAAATATTTTTTCCAGTTTTGATGATCTCGAAGACCAGCTGCATAAACAGGAAAACAAAGCTCCAAGTATACAAATCTGTGATAAAACCTGCATTATGCTATGGGTGTGAAACACGGACCCTAAATCAAGCATCCGCAAATATCTTGAACGCCTTTGAGCAATTGGGACCAATGGCGAATAATCAGAGTGAAGCTAGAGGGGAACCAATGGCAAATTCGATACAGCCATTATTGATGAGCCGGAGGTCTGAACGATTGAAAAACTGCGGAAGCTGCAATGGGCTGGCCACATAAATCGTATGGGCGAACAACGGATACCCAAAGAGGTATTCGTTGTGGGAAAACTGAAGGGGGAGACTAGGGGGGAAACCAAGGAAACGCTGGTCTGACTCAGTCCACGAAGTCAGTTCATCACTGCCCGGATTCCGAAATTGAAGAACGGGGTCAATGGACCGAGACAGTTGGAGGCACTATTTGCAGGAAGTGAAGGCCCGAGAGGCGCTGTAGTGCTACGAAGAAGAAGAAGTTTACTTGGGCGTTGTTCAACAAATGTTTAATATCTGGCTGAAGCCAAAGAATAAAAATAGTTGAAGAATGCCACTAACGATAGAAAAGATGAAAATCATAAATGATGGATGACTTTCGATAAAATGTGAAAAACCCAGTGACTTCAACCGTGGAGCTCGTAGCCTCGATCATTTCAATTTCTGGAAGGCTTCTGTACCTAGACAATTTTTATTGTACGTCAGAGACTAGTTGTTGTGATGCCAGATACAAGCACTTTATTAAATTTTCATGTTCGCTGCGAATATTGTTGAATAATGTCGATTGTAAAAAGAGCAATCAATGTGCTCCTTCATTGCTGCATAGTTTCATTACAACATTTTTTACGTTTTATGACCATCATAGCATAACCTATAATTGTCATAATTTGCCGAATTCAGCTCAGGATGCGTTAAATTTTGTAAGTCTAGAAAATATTGTTGCATTTCCGCTGCAAGAAATAAAATATCTGGTGAACTGCACAAATTTCCAATAGAATCACAGAACAAAGCACTTGGATGAGCCTCGCTAACAATTATCACAATACAAGTGCCATATAAAAAGTAATACAACCAAAACTTTGTTTAAACCAACTTGTTTACTATGTTTTTCATCACCCAACAGCATATACGAGTATATAGTATGCTCCTACAATAAGAAATTTTTTAAAATGAGCAGAATAGAACAAGTTGAGTAAGGGCTTTGTAGCCATCCTAGGGATCGAGTTAAAGCTTCTGATTGGATGAATCGATGATTAGAATTATTCATCCAATACTTGTATATGAAATCATTCAAATTTATGCGAAAGATGAAGAATTTCTTAAATATGATAATTTTTTGAATTCTCGGCAAATTGAACATGTTCAATTGAAACACGATTCCTTAAATTTTCATGAAAATCGGAAGCAAATCAGAGCGCATATGGCAATTTGAAATATATAAGTTAACACTTTTAGTCAAAGTTTTAACAAAAAAATTTATTCCGTATGACAATCGGGTAACGGTTCCCCGTACGAGTGAAAATATTACAATGGACATAATTACAACGATTCATTTAATTTACATTATTTAATTGCTGCAGTTGCAGTTTCCCTGAATGTGTGGATTCCAGTGCTCGACCTTAGTTCCCACGAATTTGCTGACTGGGAATTTGCTGCATAAGCGTCTGTCAGGTAGAATCGTGGGATCGCTCGTTAACTCCTCTGTGCTTAAATTCGGATGTCCTCATCCGATCAGAAATGTGGCTGATTGTATAGGCTGGGAATTGATTGGCGCAGAGAAGCGACAGGCTGCAATGGTACCAATATTGATGCGTTTGACCATAGGTTTGTATTTACAGGTTGTTCATTACTGGCTTCTTCCTTATCAGTAGGCTGTCTGATGGTAACCTTTTAGTTGTTACTTTTGCAATGTCTGAAGAATATAAAGATTATTAATATGATGATGATTAGAAAACTTATCCCGTAGTTAGTCCAACGTTCGTAAAAGGTTTTGGCTTGAAGTAGATCAATTCGTTTGGTATTATTGATGTGCAGCTCGTGGATTGCTTCGAGAGAAAGGATGGGTGATCTGATAGCTTGTTTCGTTACCCTTGTTCAAAATCATTTGATTCCGGAAGACGTTGATGGGAGTTTCGGCCATAGGTATCCGGTTTTGGGAGGAACTATCATCACTATGCTCTGTGGGTGTTAACGAATTAACTTCCCCTGGATTCGGAGGTCTTGAGAGGGAGTCGGCAACAACATTTGCTTTACCGGGTTTGTATAGGAGCTCATAATTGTACTCCTCCAAGTAAGACTTCCAGCGTTTCATCTTACAGTTGGTGTTTTTGTTGCTTAGAGCATATGTAAGGGGCTGGTGGTCCGTAAAAATTTTTATTTTCCGCGACCCGTAAAGGAAATTCCTAAATTTCTACAGTGCCCATATGATGGCGAGCATTTCCCTCTCGTTTGCAGCATAGTTTTCTTCGGTTTGGTTCAATGCTCGTGACAAGAAGGATATTGGTTTGCCTTCTTGAGAGGGAACTGCACCTATGGCGTAGTTGGAAGCATCCGTAGTCAGTTCGAACTCCTTTTCGAAGTTGGGATGCGATAGTATGACGTCCTTGGACATGAGCGCTCTCTTGAGTTTCAAGAATGCATCCATGGCTGGTTTATCTAGGGTGATTGACTTATTTTTGGACATGTACTTGGACACCCGTCTATCCTACCTTCTCAAAAGGGATGTCAGAGGTTTTGCAAGCTTTGCATAGTCGCGAATGAAGCGACGGTAATACACTGACATTCCAAGACATGATCGGAGGTCCTTTAAGGTTCTTGGCGGAGGAAAGGATGCGATTGCCTCAAATTTTTCAGGGTTTGTTCTAATGCCGTCAGCGCTGATCACAAAACCCAAAAACTCTGCGCTACTCCTCAAAAATTTACACTTTTCGGGCTGCACTTTCATGTTAGCCTTCTCGAGTGTTTTGAGGATTCTTTCCAAGTTTTCGAAGTGTTCCTTCTCGTCTACTCCAAAGATGATAATATCATCTATGTAGACGTAGCAGCTCAGGCCGATGTGTTCCCGAAGGATATCGTCTAGTGTGCGCTGAAAAATAGAGGGTGCATTCTTGAGTCCGAATGGACACCGCAGGAACTTAAATTTGCCATTATTAATCGAGAATGCTGTTTTCTCGATATCTTTTTCTTTAAGGAGAATTTGAAGAAATCCGCTCTTCAAGTCAATCACAGAAAAGAATTTGTTCCTCGCGAGGTTAGAGAGTACCTCATTTACCTCTGGGATAGGATATCTGTCAGGAATGGTGACTGAGTTTAGTTTTCGGTAGTCTATAACCATTCGATACCTTTTTTCCCCAGAGAAATCTGTCTTCTTTGGGACGATCCAAACAGGCGAATTATACGGCGATCTTGACGGCCGGATAATGCCATTTTCTAGCAAATGTTTAACCTCTGTTTCAACTTGAGATTTAAGAGCCACTGGGTAAGAGTAGGCTTTGCTGTGTATAGGATCGTTCGTAGTTGTACGGATTTCGCCACGTACCGTCGTTGTATACGTCAGTCGTTCGTTCGGTTCAGAAAACACGTCAGTACACTTGCCCAGGACCGTTTTTAGTTGGTTCCTCTGAGATGTAGAAAGATTGTCGGTATTTATGTTTAGCTTGTTAATTGATTGTGAAACGTGCTGTCTCAGCGGGAGGCTTATTCCCGGGCTTATGGTCACTCCCTTTAGTGTGGATGACTGCATCCATGGCTTTTAGGGAGTCATTCCCGATTATTCCAGTGAAAGTTTTGAGGCTGGGTGAGAGGAAGAACATCAGCTTTCCAGTACCCGACTGAAAAAAGATCGATAAATGCATGGTGCGTAATTTTGACTGCACCACCCACTGAATTTACACTAAACGGTTCATTATTTGTTAAGGGATTCCGAATGTAATGAGGCTGTATATAATTTTTGTTGGAACCTGTGTCTATTAAGAATCTGAGTGTTTCGCCGCTCCTCGCAGTCCTTTCGATTTATGGAAGCGAAGAGCTGTTTAATCTAAAAAATGTATGTCGTCTTGGGTTTCGTCAGTGTCGGGTATTTCTTCGCTGTTATCCTGTAGGTCTGTTGGGAATGGTTCGGTTTCCTCTTTGGCCAAGAAATCAATTAGTTCTTGTCTTTCCAGTTCGTCCTGAATGTAATTCGTTGTTGTGTTTGATGTCTCTGGCTGTATTTTATTGTTCTCTGTAAGGTATATTCGTTGTTGTTTGTGTCCCGGTGACCGAGTGCGAGGTTGAGGCCTTTTAGGGGCGTATGCGGGACTTGGACCCGGTCTATTCTGGTAGTTAACTGCATGTGTCCTAATGGAGGGATCGATGTCCATTGGCTCTATCCCTCGGGGTTTGGGTGGTAACGCTAATTGGTTTGGGTACTGCTGCTGTGGTCTCGGCTGATAAAATCTAGGTGGCTGTGGCGCGGTTGGGTTGTGTACGAGTTCGGGATAGAAGTTTCGTGTGTTTGGTATGGAAGCCCTTGCGTCATAATTTAAGGGCGGCCTTGTTTGATTTGGAGATTGAATGGGTTTTTTGGGGGGCAATGGAGGAGTTGCTGTCATGGAGGTTTTTCTTGAGATATTGTTAGTATTATTGGCGTGCTGTGCACGGTAATTCATGTTTGCTAATTTAAGGCATAAATAAAGGGCTTGTGGCAAATCAACTGGCTCGCGGATACTTAGGAGCCTCGGGAGGTCCCCTGATAAGCCCCTGATGAATGTGTCGAGAGCTTTGTCCCTGTAGCACTGAGTCATATTATTTAATGACTCCTGCCCCATATTAAATGATGATGATTTATTTAGGATGAGTGACAAGTGGTGGTATACGGCTTGGTAGAATTCATGAATTCTGTTACCACCTTGAACGAGAGTGGTCATTTGGTACTCAAGCGTACCAAGATCCCTCTTGTCTGCATAGTGCAGTCCTAGATACTTAGAAATCTTTTCCCAATTGAGGGGTGTGTTATATGATTCTAAGGCGATGTCGGCTTGACCGACCACCTCATTTCTAATAACAGACAAAATTCCGTAGTACTTTGAGGTTCCTCTAAGGTGTTCATATATAGAGAGTATCCTTTCGACACTCTTTTTCCATGAGCTGAATTCCCCTGGATTTCCTGAGAAGTCTCTCAGGCTCTTTACCACATCAGGGACTCTATCCATCCCCGATAAATCCCTGTCATTGTCAGCACTGATTCCTATAACCGCTTCATTGTTTATATCAGAAGCGGGGTTCATCAGGCTCTGGAAGATTTGTCTTCCTTGAGCCTGAAGTGTTTCCGTCACTATTTGGCTTATGATAGCGGTGAGTTCATTTAAAGTCACACTAGAGCCTCCGGAATTAGTAGGCGGAGTATTTCGGTGCTCTTCGCCATTGTTTTTTTCCGGGGGCATAGGAAGACGAGCGGGGCGGATGAGATTACTGGGATTCGAACTAACCATATTTCGATTTAACTTCGTGGGCTGAGAGAAAATTCACTTGGGATCTGGACGTACGTGATCCTATTTCCGCTCACAGAATACGGATTTCCAAATACGACAAGGTTAAACAACAACCAAGAGCGGACAGGTCAAAGATGACGACAATAGTCAATACTGAAAGGATCCGCACTAATGTAGAGGACACCACGACAACGATTTACAAATAAAATTCACAATTTCACAATTCACACTGCTGGAAAACTTCCCCCTTTTATATATGAAATGTTTGAATAGTTAATATAATTATATATGTATATAATTTAAATGGTTAAAATATAATATAATTTTCAAATAATTTTTGTAATGTTCGCTCACAAATTTTTATTATTTAAGCAAAAATTTGACAAAAATATAGTCTCTTTTCCTTCAAGGTTGCTTGATAATTACAATAAATTCAACTTTACAGACAAACTTGTAATTTCAAATTTTTATCAATGTAGACAATCTTGCAATTTAATCTGTAGTTAGATCAATATAAACTCACATAAGGATGAATATGTTCACCATTTTTGTCCTTTCCCAAAATCCTGAATTTTGATTCACTTCGTATTTCCTTCCAAATTGTGGGCTCTTCACTTGGGCTGCTGATCAGTATCCTTAGGTAATTTCCTTTTTGCGGTTGCTGGTTCTTGATTACTTCGCTTCTAAGGTACCAGTCTGGATATACGGCGTCTTCGGGATTTGGTTATAGTCCCGGTGGAATGTTACTTCACTTGCTCGGAATGTTACTTCACTTTAGTCGAATTGTTACTTCATTTTAGTCGGAATGTTGCTTCACTAATTATAATTAACTTTAACCGGATAGTTACTTCACAATTAATTTAACTTGTTCGATCCGGAAAATTTTAGTGGACCACATGCCAGTCTCAGCGATGTGTTAAGATCTTAAAGGCTTATTTGCAACCAATATTTAATTTCTTGCAAACTGATCTATCCACTTTACCAATTTACGCACGCACGATCGCAACCCCACGTTGGGCGCCAGTTAACACTTTTAGTCAAAGTTCTAACAAAAAAATTTATTCCGTATGACAATCGGGTAGAGGTTCCCCGTACGAATGAAAATATTACAATGGACATAATTACAACGATTCATTTAATTTGTATTTTTTAATTGCTGCAGTTGCAGTTTCCCTGAATGTGTGAATTCCAGTGCTCGACCTTGGTTCCCACGAATTTGCTGACTGGGAATTGGCTGCATAAGCGTCTGGCAGATAGAATCGTGGGATCGCTCGTTAACTTATATCAATCATCATCATGTGTTATTGTTGTTGTAATTGCATACAATTGAAATGGCTATGGCTCACTCGATTATAATTCAATTACCATAAAATTTTGTAAGCATAGAGATATTGTACTGATCTGCATAACTGACTAAGTTTATAGTTACCATTTTAATTTTATGAGAAAAACGTAAAATGTACAAATTATACTATTATTAACAAAGTTGAGTGTATTTTGACTTCTTAGGTATTTGTTGCCTTTGTCCTCGTAAGGTCCCACCTTCATGATTTTTTCAGTTCAAACGTTAAAAGGTGTCCAATTGTGTGGAGGGAGAACACAAAATTTTCATACATTTTGCCTCCCCCTGCACTCTCATGATGCATGTAATTCTAAAAGATCTAATCAAGATCTTTCATTCGATACCCCACTTGACCAACGTTAATTAAAAAATTTTTATGGCCATTTTGTCATAAGGGCGGACCCCACTTAAAAATTCTGAAAAGTTTGATAAGACCTAAACTTTGGAGAGACCGCTACTTCTGATCTTTTCACAAAGTCTGAGATTTCCAGCTGGTACAATTTCTGAGGAAACTTGCTGTTACGCCCGAACTGACAGGTCGCGAAATAACAAAGCTCATAATATATGGACGAAAATTTGAAAACTTTGCATCATTCTTTGAGGAAGCTTTAAATTCAAGGTATTTGCAAACATTTGTAGCAAAAAAAACATCTGAAAGTATGCATAACTTCTTTTAACGTACAAAGGACGGAAATGGCTACTTGAAAATAAGCTCCGATGGTATCAAAAAATCGAAACAGATTGGCTCCAGGTAAAGAAAATTTTCATGCAGCCAACGATTCCGTGAAAATTTCGATCTACACCCTTACATCAAATGGGTGAAGGTGGGATCAGTCCAATAATACTGCAGCATATCGAGAATTTCAGCGATGTATTGGAGGATATCTTCGAACTGCAAGAGAGTCATATCTATTTTGGAGGAAAGCAAAGAAGCTGAAACTACATTTCTTTGCTTTGGCACTACAGCCCCTTTAGGGTCTTGGTTAGAGATACTTAGAGTACTTCATTTTCTTGATTGAATATATTGACACTCGAGGAGGCTTATATGGTCAGTACCATACTATACCATCGACCCAGCTGCGATGCATTCTGATTGTAAATCAGTATGTACGAGTACCATCACTAAACGGGGTTAAAGTCCGTCCGAAGAATCAAATCTCGTTGTCACCACGGAATTTGAACCTGGGGTTTTGGCTTATGCAGCGAGTGTTCTAAACACTACACTACGCGGAAACTGCATCGTCTAGAGCCCCATGTCCTATCCACATCTGCAGGTAATATAGAGGTATTATTCAATTGTGTATTATGATTCTATATATTTCTACCTGTCATGAATATACAGAGGCATACTCGGGAATCTCGCAATAAATTAACAGAATTAAGGAGAAAATTGCGAGAATATCATCGCGCAATTACAACATAGAGTTAGATGCCTTAAATTGGCACATTACTGCATTAACAAAGGAAGTACTTAGTTTAAGTAAGAAAATTGGCAAATTGACATGAGACGAATCATGTTCGTTCGACTTACTGCCAAAGTTCCCTTTGATCCACAAAGGTTTATTTTTAGAGTTTGTCCAATACGTGCAAGTGGAAGATGAAGTTGCAGATTAGCTTGTAAGTAATATTTTCTCAAAATTTTTGTGTGCTGCCATATGCTTTCTTCATAAAAACTGGTGAGATAGACGCTGTTAATGTGTATGTCTCCACTTTCATGTGCTAATGATGTCGAAATTGTTGAATTTCAATCTGCTGTTACTTAGCTGCTTATGTCTCAATTGTTGTGAAATTTCCAGGAGACGTACAACTACTACGGGTAAACTTGAAAATTTGAGGGTCCCTTTTTGATTTGATAAGCAAACATGTAAAATTTATAAAATGTACTATTATTAACAAAGTTGATCGAATTTTTACTTTTGATGCATTTTTAAACCTTGTTCTTCCAAGAACTTACCTTGATGGGGTTCAGACTTTTCAGATCAAAAATGCCAAATCACAAGGGAGACATACACTTTCTGCAATTCAGTGCTGCCTTAACTCCCTCATATTTGTGAGTACTTCAGTACCCATCTACCTTCCTGAGCCAGTTTCAGTCATGATATAATTTTAAAAATAAAGTTTTACATAGTTATTTGGCGGATAGTTGGGAAACGTAATTCATCCCCGTTGCGTCCAATTCGAAAGAATGCCAGGGTACTATTAGTATGGTTGTTCATCGTGTCAAAAAGTTTCAGTAATCTAACACGTACGTTTTTTTCAACCGTCTCAAGTCTTAGGTCCTTGTATATGTCAGTGTTTCTAATGTACCATGGAATTCTTAAGATTTTTCTAACAATTCTATTTTGGATGGACTGGAGTGCTTTTTTGTTAGTGTTTGTAGTCTGGTAGGAAACCGAACTACCGTACTGTAGCGTCGGTCATATGATTTGTTTGTATATGAGCAATTGACTTTTAAAGCTGAGTCTTTTGGATTTAATGAGTGAGTATAGAGAGGAGAGAAGTTCAATGCAGTCCAATGCAGTGTTTCCATGTGGGGCTTCTGTCGAATGTAAGTCCAAGGAATTTAACCATTGGTGCCCAGTCTATTGTTGTCAACGATAAGTCTCTGTGGAGTTTGTAGGGGTTTCCTTGTGGTGAATAGGGCCTGTGCTTTATCAGAAGTAATCTTAATTTTCCATTTACGAAAGTATTCCAATAAAATGATTGTTGATCGTTTCAAGTTTGAGGTTATGACTCTTGCTTGTCGTGTTGTAATAAATATGTAGGTATCATTAGCGTAGAGTATAAGACCGGTGAGACGGTCGAGTCCTGAGGAACTCTAGCATCAATTGGTCTCAGGCTTGAGAGTTGTTTGTCAATTCTGACACGGAATGTTCTGCCTTCCAGGAAGGAGCCAATTTCGAATGAGCTGCAGTGGCATATTGAATTCATGCATTTTGAAGATAAGTCCTGCATGCGAGACTTTATCAAAGGCCTTAGCTATGTCAAACTTAATTAGTCCTGTTGAATTTCTGTGATTTAAGCCTGTTCTGAGGTATTGGACTACTCTAACTAACTGGAGTTCAGTATAGTGTTTAGTTTTGAAGCCATATTGTTCTTTCGGTATAATATCTCTGTCAGATACAACCTCATTAAGTCGATGCAGAATCACCTTTCCCGCAATTTTCGACAGCGATGAGAGGAGACTGATGGGTCTCCAGTTTTGTGGAAATTGTGGGTCCTTTTGAGGTTTGGGGAAAACTATAATAACGGATGATTTCCATGTTGTGGGATACTTTCGCAAATGGAATGTTGCATTACTAATGTCAGCAAGTGTCTGTAAAATATTGTCTGGTGGCCAAGAAATCATTGTGTTTGTAATAGTATCATATCCAGGTGCTTTATGTTTGTTGAGTGTCTGTATAAGGTTTTTGATTTATTTATTCATTTATTTATTTTTTTTAAATTCATTTTATAGATAGAAATAGACTTAGACAATTAAATATTATTAGAAGGACAAGGATGCGCATACAGTCTGTAGTGCAAGTCCCGCTTAGAGTGCAATTAATTTGTTAGTGGTACAACTTATAAAGGAAACATTGATATAAAAAGGTTCTACGGGACGACAGAGATGGGAGACGAAGTATGGATAAACGACGCTCATAAGACTCATAGGTTAAGTAAAATTTGAAGAACAAAATACCGGTAAACTGACGCTGAACAGCTTCAAGTGAGCTCACAAGATATAAATGCCTAGGAGACCACACTACTGAGCAGTACTCAAGAAGCGGGCAAACAAGACACGTGAACAAGTAAACAGCGGTAGCAATATTTGCAAACTTGTGCAAATGCTGCATAATAAAACCCGAAACTTTTGATGCTTTGGTAGTTATGCTAAAAATATGGGCATTGAATTTAAGCTTGGGATCAAATATTACACCAAGATCTTCGCATGAGTCTGCAGAGGAGGGAAAAGCATCACATAGGGTGTAATTGTAAGTTGGAGGAACAATTTTCAAAGTAAAAGTCATTTTAAAACATTTGGAAACATTAATACGAAAGGAATTTGCATTGCACCAGTTATAGAGGTTAAAGAGATCAATTTCGAGTTGCTGACAATCTTCAAGGGGTCTAATTATCTGGAATACCTTGAAATCATCAGCGTACAGGAGACAAGAAGAGGAAATTACAGAGGTAAGATCATTGATAAACAGTACGAAAAGAAGAGATCCAAGGATTGACCCTTGAGGGACGCCAGATGTAGGATTGAATGGAAAGGATATTGTGCCATAGAGATTGACACGACATGAACGAGAGGATAGATACGATGAAATCCAAGAATGTAGAGAACCGGATATGCCAAGTGAAGCTAGCTTTTGATAGAGAAGACATGGTTTACGGAGTCACGTGAATATTGCATTAACTTGAAGTGTTTATCTAGAGCTCTTGCAGTATAATCTTCAAACTCAGCTAAGTTCAAGGAAGTTGAACGACCCTTCAAGAATCTATGTTGCTGTGATATGACAATTGAACTCAATGACTCATGAAGCCTGTTGTGTACAAGTTGTTCCGGTAGCTTAACGGGGGAGTCTAGAGTATTATAAGAGTAAAAAGTAGAGGAAAAATCTTCGGCAAATAGGTTAGAAATATCCTGTGGGGAGGAGGCTTCAGTGTTTTTCCATTTAACAGTATGCGGGATGGTAGAGGAAGATTTAAAAGATCGGATGTAGGACCAAAAGTGTTTAGCGTTATTTGCCAGGAGGGAACTGTCTAAGCTGCTGAAGTCATTTTTCAAGTCTGTTTTGAGCTTTTTTTTAGCCAAAGAACGCAGTCTACAAAAATTCTATTTGGCATCATCGTTACCGGTTAATTTATAGCGCCTATGCCCCTTCTCTTTGAGTTTTAACGCACAAAGAACTCTTGGAGTAAGCCAAGGCTCCATGTTAGCTTTGTGAGGAGCTTGGAGTGGAGTATAAAGAGCAATCAGATTGTTAAGGTAGCCGCAAAATTTGTTTAAAGCACTATCACAGTCAAGACGAGTGAAGAAGGTGCCAGTTGGCGGAGTCCAGATTGGTTTTAGTTGCCTCATAATGTTCTCTAAAGACGTTATAACGATAAGCTAAGGCTTTTACTAAGGTTTTACGATATCAACGGTCAGTTCTAGAGACAAAGGTGGTTGATGGAGATCAGGTTGAATATAAGGACGTAAAACAGGAGCTATTGATAGACACCTAGCTCGAACGTTTGACAAAACAAGGTCCAGAAGGTAACCATTAGGGTTACGGATATGGTTAAACTATGAAAATGAACAAACAGAAAGAAAGGAAGAAAGTAACAAAGAAAAATTATTTGTTGAGGAAATGCAAGGTGTTGTTAAGGGATCCCATACCGAATCCTTTGGTTCAATTCTGTCTTGATGTTGAATGCTATCCATCAGGAGTCTGCTGACAGAAGTCTCAATTCTTTCCTCAGATTCAAAGTCCTCCTCGTCTCAAGGATTTTCACAGAATTGCGTTTCTAGGGAATCTGCAAATGCTTCAGCCTTACTTGCATCGTAAAATTGCATCCCGTTCGGACCATGAATATGTTAGGCGGCAGCACAATTTTACAGTCCGAAAGTATTTGGAAAGTCTCCAGAAACTGCCACACCCAGGCTCAAGACTCTGCAAAAAGCTCTCACATTGCTCGTTTTGGAATACCCTTATTTTATCACGCATTTCATTTCGCATCCGAGTAGCGTTTATGCGTAGCGTAGGGTCACCTATAAACCTAGCTCTCTTCCTAACTTGATTCCTACTCCTGATCAGTTGTTTGATATTCCTCTTTTGCTTGTAAGATTTTCTGAATTACGTTCTCAATGATGTTGTCGATGTTGTCGGCCGTTTCAGATGATTGAAAATTAATTTTATTGACCAATGCGACTTTAAACGCTTTCCAGTTTATGATCTTCTTTTCCTGAATAGGAACATCAATAAAAATGTTGTTTGGTTCATCGAGGACACTTCACTGAACATTTTGTATGAAATCTCACAATATTCCAATGCCCAGTGCATAGCTATTATATTATATAATCCGTAATGTGTTGTCCGGAATGTGTTGGCTCATTGGGGCTATGTAGACTGAAGTGGTTGGCTGTGGTGAACGTATTGAGATCGGTCCCAGCTTTATTGTTTCTCACAGCTCCCCAAAGGTGACGTGTGGCATTTAGATCTCCTGCAATCAAGATATGGCCTTCAAATGCAGTAAGTGCTCTACGATCATTTAAAAGATTTCTATTTCCTGGACGATTGTAAGCAGAAATCACAATGAACTCTAGAAAATCAGTTTTCACTTTGATTGTTGTGGTCTCTAGTTTTTGAAGTTTGGGTGTTTTAATGAGATCATGACTCACGTTTCGTCTCACGAGAATCGCCGTCATTCTATCATTGCTATACATGATGCAGCTAGGGATACAGAATCGTCTTCCAGGCTTCAGAAAGGTTTCTTCAATCATAATTCTGTTGAATTTATGATCAATTATAAATTGTTGGAACTCACTATTATGCCGAAGCAAGGAATTCGCATTCCACGTCAGAATTGAAACGCGGCTCATTTGACTAATTAGTGTTTAGTGTTGACGCCATTTTGGCAAACATTTGGTCCATATTATGAGGTTAATTTTGTACGCGTGGAGGTGCCTGTGTCATGGTTGTTTGTTTTTGTGATGGTTTTGACGGTTAGGTCGCAGCAACCTACGCGAACGATTTTTTCACGTTTTTTGAATTTCTGGGACAACCCCCGTAGCTTGCTGGATATTCTTTGCCTTCATTAACACATTTTGGCTTTTCTTCGATTTTATTAACACATTTTGGCTTTGCTTCGATTTTCTTTGGGCAGTCCGAAAAATGGTGAAACGAATCGCATTTAACGCATCGAGACTGCGCATGACAGTTCCCAGAAGAATGTCCGGACCGTTGGCAATTGTGGCACATACGCTGTGCCTCCATGATGCACATAAGGTGGCAAACAGATTTTATATTGTATATATTGGTTTCACATTTTGGGAGGAGAACATTGACTACTTTAAAAAGAACTTCCCTCATTTTAGTATTCTTCATCTTGGCACTACAGGCCTTCGCTGCCTGCAAATAGCACCTTCAACTTTTTCGGTCCATTGATCGCGTCCTCCAATCCCAAAATCTGAGCAGCGATGAACTGTCTGCGTCGACCAAGTCAGACCAGCGTTTCCTCGGTTTCCCCACTGGTCTACGCCCTTCAGTTCTCCCAACGAATACCGTTTTGAGTATTCATTGTTCGTCCATACGCTTCATGTGGCCAGCCCGTTGCAGCTTCCGCAGTCTTATAATCGTTGAGACCTCCGGTTCGTCAAAAATTTCATACAGCTCATGGTTGTATCGAATTCGCCATTGGTCCCCGTCTAGCTTCGCTCCGATTATTCGCCTCAGGACCCGTCGCTCAAAGGCGTTCAATATATTTGCGGATGCTTGGGTTACGGTTCATGTTTCACACTCATTTTAATATAGTAAACTTCTATTGGGTTGAAGTCCTGAGACTGTAAGTCTCCTTGGTTTCTTCGACTGAAAGGCCATACAGGCCCCTGATGACAACATTCAGCTGTCTTTCTTCCGTAAGTATGTAGGTTGTGATAATGCATTTCGTTTTCAGTTAGTGCTTTTGTCAGTCGTCTGAGATCTGTGGGTGTGGTTGGTATGATTTCTATACCAAGGTAGACCCTCCTCGCGGATGTGTTGAGATTTTCTGTGTTTTTATAATATTTGGGATTATTTTGAGGGCTCCAGTAAAATGATTGCTACTGTTTTAGGCTCTTGTGTTTGTGGTGCGGGTTGTGTATTTGTAATATTCGGCAGTGTTTTGGTGTAATGGCTATGTCTGTAAATGTCGTAGCTGGTTTGGTGGTGGAAGGGCAGGAAAAATCTCATCTCCCTTACCTTCAATGCTACTCAGGCAGTCTCCTTCCATCTCTTTTTCTGAATTTTCAGATGAAAAACAAGACAAGGCGAAAACGCCCTCACCTTTCGTTTCTCGTTTGCCTTAGCCTTAATTTTGAGCAGTTGAACTAGCTTTGCATTTTTTGCAGTTAGGAACTCATTTTTGTTTCACTAGTCAGCCAGCTTGGGAGTAGTTTTTGAAAGCGTCTCCTTTATTTGCAACAGCGTTACAAACACTTGATAAAACGTCAACGTAATATTATCGAGCTGGGTGACTGGCGAAGCAATTTGTTCATCCCGTATTCTTAACGTTTATCTTCTATCTCTTTCTTTCTACCTTTCGTCTCTTTCTATCTTCTATTTCACTCTATGGTCTTACTCGCTCTATCTTCAATTTCACTATTTCTGCCGTCTAGCTCTATCTTCTATTTCATTATCTGCCGTCTCACTCTATCGTCCATCTTACTCTATTTCTCTCCTTTGCTCTATCCCCCACTGCCTTCTACTTCCTTCTCTTCCTATCTTCTCTCTTCTTCTTATATTATATCTTTTTACTTTTCTTTCTTGCATGCACTTTTCTTTACCATCTCCTTTTTACTTTCCAATACACTTCATAAATTTCAGGAGATGTTAACGTTGGAATATGTTGTTGTCAGCACGTGCAGACCCAGACTGCTACAGCTACTATTACATCAAAGACCAAAACAACGCCTGCTCCAATCGATATGCTGTAATTTCAACTATCAGCGTGCTCATGAAGTTCATCTTCCAGTTTTCGTTCCAGCAGTAGAATTCGGGAATCCTCCAGTTCTGGGACTGGTACTAATTCTTTCACTGGGAATGTAGTCCTAGTTGCATTTATGACATGAATATGCACCATAGTAGCCTCTCCATTCATTATGATTGCTTCAGCTTTCGACAAATTGGCAGTGTCCACAGTATGGCCTTTACAATTGACGAGGTTTTCTGGGTTGGATAGCTTTGCTTCAGTGTCGTTGCATTTTATCTAAACAACATCCTTTCCTTTAACGTGAAGGACTCCAAGATTTGAGCTCAATCGATAGAAATAGGTGTCAAGGATAGTTAGCTTGTTACACCAGTTTCAGGTTTGCTTACGTTTGATGCTGTTTTGCTAGCACATGAAAGAACGTTTACTATCTGTTCTATGTTGTAACAGTTTGGTAAGAGTTCAATGAACTTTTTGGGGTTAAAAATACTTTTCATTGCTAGTGCTAAGAGCTATGAGCTGCACTAGTTGACCATTCTCGAATATAATTGTTCGCCAAATTAAGTTTAGGACAACTACCACTGCTTTCAGATTGAAGGCGTTTTTGTATACGAGCGGACCATGACAACGAGGTTGACATTGAAGTTTGACTTTTCTTCTTTTATAGTTGGGATCATAAGATCTGATATATGTTGGTTGACCTTAGCAATAAACTCGCATAGCTCATAAGCTGCTGATGCCTGTTAGTTCTTTGATTAGAGACTTAAGACTCTGGGCATGTTCATCTAATTGCTGCTGCAAAGCAATTCCTTATTGTTGTCAAACCACTTTTTGTGACTGATCTTCAAGTTGGTGGTATTCAAAATTAGTTATATAAACCATCATCCCGGTAATTTTCGCAGTCTTTTCCTTGACTGACTTGATTTTGTCGTGCAGTCGAATATCCTCATATCCAGGATACGTTACTGCACCAGTTATCAATAACTGAGGGTCACTCCTCTATATGGGGAGACCCTCTTATAACTCTTTGGAAAAATTTTTCACCCCAAAACTTTCTAGAAGTCACAGCTTCCGACCTTTCCTTTTATAGTTGCGGAGAAAAACTACGGTGACATACAGATGGGCGGATGGACGGACAGATGATTTTATTTTAATACAAAGTCCTAAAAACATACAGAGGGTACAATTGACCAAATTAAATCGTGAGATACTTTAGATGAAATGCTCAGCTAACCTGAAATACCAAATGTGAGATTTATGACGATGCGAGAAAAAGAGGTGAATGTGGGCAGAAGGGGAATGAAGGCAGTTCCATGATTTTATTTATATTTATATTTACAATTTTTTAGAATTGTACCTCAAAAGGAACTGTAGTTATTGACTGGATAATTTTAGCCCATTAAGTGTGAGAGAGGTGGCTCTGATATAAAGTTTTCCCTTGGTTTGCAGAATGTTACAAAGATTATATCTACAGGATGCTGTGATTATTGAGCGAAATCAATTTAAGTTTTTTGCCTATTGTAGGTGGAGGATTTGGATTATTTACGAACTCTTCCTCACTTCTTCATGATCCTAAGCCAATTTGAAGTTTGAACCAAACGACAAGAAGAAGAAGAGCTACCCAGCTTATGGTGCTTTTGGACAGACATTTTGCCCTGATTCAAAGGATTTTCTATTAGGGACATAACAATTTCATATCTTTACATGAACGCACCTTTAAACTTTTTAATGAACTGTCAATGTCAAAAAGTTAGCTAAAGTCGCACAAAGTGAAGAAAATATCACAACCGTAAGTGCATCGATTCAAAATGGGCCAAATCAGTCGACTCCACGTCTTTTTCAAGAATTGGGCATCGCTCAAACGACACTGTGCCGTATTTTGCGAAAATATCTTGGCCAACGTGGTAACAAAATCAAACTGACTTAAGAACTAAAGCCACTTGATCATTCAAAATGACGAAACTTCTCCAATTGGGCTCTGGCAAAGCTTGAAGAAAATGAAGAATTTCATCGAAAAATCATCTTCAGCGATGAAGCTCACTTCTGGCTAAATGGTTTCGTTAATAAGCAAAATATGCGTTATTGGTCTGCAAAAAAGCTACATGTGCTTCCTGAAACACCGTCGTATATGCAAAAAATTACTGTTTGGTGAGGTTTTCATGCTGGAGGTGTGTATTTGAATGAAAACAACGGTCATGTTACCGTCAATGGAGAGCGCTATCGTGGTATGTTGGAAGATTATTTGCAGCCAGAATTGGATCGACTTGACACCAACGATATGTGGTTTCAACAAGACGGTGTCACTAGGCACACAGCACGCCTCATTACCGATTTGTTATATCTTTAATGGAAAACCCTATATTATAGCATAATCTAATAGACCATAATTAATGGTTTGTTTCAAAAATCAGAGTATCGTTAGTTGCAATAAAAATGTGAAAATCCTTGTCAATAATATATAAATAAGTTGAGTAAGCAGGAGAGTGCTCTTCCCAGAAGGCCTTTGTAAACATCCTAGGGTTAGAAGCAAGTTTTCTAATGGCGTGAATACTTAGATATGAAATCGTTCAAATTTATACAAAAGATGCACAGTTTCTTTCATAAGCACAGTGCAGCCGCCATTTTAATCTAGCTTAAATGATTTTCCTGAATGCTCGGCCGATTGAACATGTTCAAGTTAAATACTTTTCCTTAAATTTTCATGAAAATTGAAAGAAATTAAAAGTGCCTAAGTCAATTTTAAAAATATATAGGGTTTTCCAATATCCAATATAGATCTTCTGATTTAACACCTTTTGACTTCTTCCTTTGGAGCCACGTGATAGAGAAGGCCTATGCCAATAGCCCAGTGTCGATTCAAGATCTCAAAGATGAAATTCGTGAGGCGATCGAGGACATAGGGCAACCACTTTGCGATTTGGTTATGGAAAATTTCATGAAGAGGATATGGTCCTGTAAGCGTGTCGTAGTGGTTATTTGCTCAATGTTAATCATTGCTATTAACGGCATATCTTCTTCTTTATAATAAAATAAATATTCAATCATTGGTATTAAAAATAGCATTTTTCTTTTAATATCAAAATAACACCTCTTATTGGAGAGCCCTATATCAACCATAAACACGTGTTATTGTTGGTGTAATTCCATATAATTGAAATGGCCATAATTCACTTGATTATGATTCGATCTCAATTAAATTTTGTGAACATATATATCTTATGTCAGTCTATATAATTGCAAAATTTTAAGAAGTTTAAAGGTAACGTTTTGATTTTATGGGCAAAAATGTAAAATCTACAAATCATACTATTATTAACAAAGTTGAGTGAATTTCGATTTCTAAGGTATTTGTTGCCCTTGTATTCATGAAGGTCCACGTTCTTGATAATTTTGAGATTGTTCGGCTGAAAGGTGTCCAATCGCGAGGGAGGGGGGGGGTCACAAATTTTGGGTACATTTTGCCTTCCCCTGGACCCCCTAATTCATAAAATGATTTTTTATGTCAGATTCTAAAAAACCTAATCTAGACCTTTCATTTGATACCCCACTCGACTACCTTTGATGAAAAAAAATTTTTAAGGGCCAATTCGTTATTAGGGGGGACCCCCCTTAAACATTTTTTAAATTTTTGTTAAGGCCTTTACTTTTAAGAGATCATCACTTTTGACCTTTTCACAAAGTTTGAGCCTTCTAGCTTCTATAGTTTCTGAGGAAATTAGCTGTGACGCACGGACAGACGGATAGACGGACGGACAGATGGACAGACAGGTCGCGAAACTAGTAGGTCTTTGTAAAAAACTTTTTTACAAAGACCTAAAAAGCTGTATTTTCTTCTGAATGCAATAATTTTTAAAATTGAAAACTTATCGCTAACTTGACTTTTGATTGAAAAAATTGGGGGAAATGACCGCTCACAGGGAAAAATGTTCATACATTGTACTGATGGAAAACTTATCGTTAAAATTGTCATTGTGTGAAAATTTCATCGTACCGCCAACGTAGATTCCTCATTTTCGATAAGAATATGATAGCTCTTGAAGACTGGGGCATTAACTATTGTTCACTTTCTCTGAGCAGCAGGCATAATGAACGAAAAATTGGTGTCCCCCTCTCGTGATTGAATACTTTTGAGCTCAAAACCTGAAAAAAAAACCACGGAGGTAGGCCTTAATGAATACAAGGTGACCAAATGCAGCAGAAGTCAAAATTCATTCAACTTTGTTAGCAAAAGTATGGTTTGTGAATTTTAGCTTTTGTTTTGAAAATCAAAATAAGGCCCTTAAAGATCTTAATTATGAAATTAATATGAGACCTCTGTAACAAAAAAATTTCATTGAATTCGGATTATAATCAAGTGAGATATAGGTATTCCAATTATATAGAAATGCAACATGAGGTGGTGTTTGCTATATAATTCAAAGTAACTTAAACACGATTTTCATCCAGTATTCGTGAAAATTTCGAGAATATTGCATTATTTGAATGTGTTTGAAAAGCCAAGTATTCCGAAAATATATTTTAAATAGAACTTAATGACGATCGTTTTGTATATATGAAAGAACATTTCGATGTTTCGTGCATAATTGACCGATTATTAGGGTTTTACAAAACGCTACTAAAATCGCGCCTGTCTGTCCGTTTGTCCGACGGTCCATGTGGCACATCACTTTTTCTCGCAAACCGTACAAGCTACAAGCATAAAATTTTGTATTAATGTGTAAAGTGATGCCCTCTTCAAACTTTCACTATAAAAAATTTTACAATGTGCTTAAGGGGGGTCTCCCCATATAGGGGAGTGGCCCCCGAAAAAAAAGCTTCAACAAATGTAGCCGATATGGGTATCAAATGAAAGGTCTCAATGAAAACTTTTCAAAGCAGGACTTAAACTGGTATTTTTTCTACAGGGGGCGCACAGGGAGGGGAAATACACGAAAAATTTGAGTCCCCCCGCGCGATTGGACACCTGTGATTCAAAAAATTTGAAAAAAATTATGGAGGTAGTTGTTTATGAGTACAACAACAAATACCTTTGAAGTCATAATTCACTCAACTTTGTTAATAATAATATGAACATTGAATTTCACATTTTCCCCAATAAAATCGTATGAATACCCTTAAATTCAATGAAAACCGATATTTTAGTAGTTTTATGTAGGGTCCTAATACTCTGCAAACTTGATAAAAATCCAAATATATTCACGGAAGTTATAGCCATTTGAAATTTCTCCAAATATAACAACGATAACACAAGATTTTGGTATTTTACGGACTTCCCATTGAATCTGACACTGCAGTTTTGATGTGATCTTCTTGAAATTTTCAAATAAGATCAATAATATACATTTTTTGGGGGATTCATGATTTGAATGATTTTTGTGAGTTTGCCACGAAATGGCGACCGTTGAAAGTACAGATGCAGTGGATTTTCGTACAAATGTGCACATCTCTTTGACAAATTTCTTGCCTTTATTCATTGCTGGTGATTGCATTTCGCACGTTGAGTACAAAACCCTTCTGACATGACCGAAGGTCTGTTTACCCAACTTGTTTGTATGTTCAATAGATTTATAAATCAAGTCATTGGCTCAAAGTATCGGAAAAATTGTTTTGAATCCTAAAATCTTCACAAAGCTCTTCTGGTAGGAGCATTCATCTACCTGCATACCTTCTTTGACGTGTAATCAGCAAGACTGTTTTTATATTGATAATGAAAGCTCCTTTCAGCTAAAAATATCTGAAAGTCATCTTCATTTCTTTCGTAGATTGCTAGTGTGAAAATATTGTTAACAGTGGACAGTTTTGAAACTCAGGCATGAATTGGGAGACTTCTTGTCTTTTATAAAAATTTAACACACCATGTACATTCAATCAATACGCAAAAATATTAGCCATGCTATCAAATGCAAAAAATTACCTTTTAAGACACTCTTCTCTGGCACTTATTGCTAATTTGACTATATCCGCAAACACAGGAATAACCACCCAATCGTTTGGTCTTGGCTTTGTCGCTGATGATATGGCGTTGTCCTTTATGTGGTACGGACTTATTGATTGCTTGCTCCATAAATCACCGCATCCTTCTGCGTGTTTCATCATACAATCCAACTGTTGTGTTGTCCCAGCTAAACTTGTCCACTGCAAATATTGAAGGTTTTAATTAAAACTTTTCGTAATAACTCTTTTAAAATAAGCAGCAATTAGTTTTACCAGACCTGTGAAGAAATACGCAAAATTACTTTGACGTAAGAAAACGCATGTAAAATTAAATGCTCTTTTCACTTTTTTTGGCGCAATTACTTACCTACATGGGCTTTGTACTTGAAACAAGAGTAGCCCACATTTTTGGTAAATCAAATTAAATTACTTAGAAATAATGATGCCTTATTATTTTATTCAGCCAAACAATTGTGGTTAATTAAGTTTGCCTTACGCACTCTCTTTTTGATAGTACCCACCACCTTGATAAAAGTGTGGTGTCTCCACTTAAAATGTTACGATCATACATTGTTCTCCCCGTTACAAAATAATTAAACTACTTCTTTCTCATTCCAACTAATTTATTTCTAATACTTATTCGATACAATGCTTAGTTGATAGTATGAAAAAGAATTATTGAGTCCTTAGGCTTAATTTAGTCTTTTCATCTTTAGTCTCCAAAACCACGCTCTGTAATGATGACATCGGCAATATCATCGCTGATGAAACTAAGATTAAAGAACAATGGGCATCATATTTTAAGACCCTCCTTAATCCTCCGCACAGCTCCAGAACATCGGAGCCTAGAGAGGTCTGTGGAGAGCTTGCATTGACCCCACCTACTCTGGATGAAGTGTGTTCCACCATCAAGGCCCACAAGAATAATAAAGCGCCGGGCATCGAAGAGATTCCAGTGGAGCTCATCAAATATGGTGGCAGCAGTATTCATAAAGCTATTCACAAAGTCATCCAGCACATTTGGCAACAAGAAAATATGCCGAAAGAGTAGAGCCAATCAATTATATTCCCTATCCACAAATACGGTGAGAATTTACAGTGCGAAAATTATAGAAGCATATCACTGCTTTGTACGGCGTATAAAATATTTTCAAAGATCTTAGAAAATGAAATAGGATCATACGTCAACAGCATTATTGGGGAGTACCAAGGTGGTTTTCAAGTAAGTAGATCCACAAAAGACCAAGTGTTCACAGTCAAGCAGTTGATTGAAAAATGATGGCTATTCTACATAGATGTACAACAAATGTTTGCCTTTCTATCCCAGCCCAATTGCTATGACGTCGACAACCAAAATGACAATGACGTCGACAACCCACTAGGTTCACATCAATAATGAACTCACAGATCCCTTTGACACAAATATCGGACTAAAGTAGGGAGATGGGCTGGCCCTATTGCTATTCAATTTGGCTCTGGAATAAGTCAAATGGGAGCTACCTGTCGTTACACGAGGTACACTACTATACGAGTCGAGCCAAGTAGTAGCCTATGCGGATGACATCAGTATTTGGTCACATTAACAACTGCCAAAGAACTCTTCTGAAACTCGACAGCGAAGCAAATCTAGTAGGGTTGCAAATCAATGAAAATAAAACAAAGCTCTTGATGCGGTCAAAGAAAAATACCTCAAGTACACAAAATATTACACTTGGCGAATACACTATCGAAAATGTGAGCAAATTTGTGTATTTAGACGCCAAAATAACAAGAACCAGTAATGAACGAGACAAAATACGCCGAAGAATAATGCTCGCAAATAGAAATTTTTTTTCAGTTTTGACAATCTTGAAGACCAGCTGCATACACAGAAAACAATAATCGAAACAATAATCGATACAACCATGAGCTGTATGACATTTTCAACGACATGGAAACTGTGGAAGATACAATGCGCTGGCCATATGAATTGTATGGACGAACAACGGATACCTTAAAAGGTATTCTTCAGGAGAACTGAAGGGCGGAGACCAGTGGGGAAACCGAGGAAACATTGCTCTGATTCGGTCGATCAAGACAGTTTATCGCTGTTTGGATTCCAAAATAAGAGGATCGGGTCAATGGACCGAGATAGTTAGAGGGATATTTGCAGGAAGCAAAAGCCCGAGAGGGGCTGTAGTGCTACGGAGAAGAATCTCTAGTCTAGTTTTCAATCTAATGACATAATTTATATGCTATTGATACTTTTCGCTCACCTCAGAAATCTGTTGAAAACTAAACAATAAAGAAGGTAGTCAATTATTTTGTTTATTTGATACCTGCAGATCAATTCACTTTTTCCTTGAAAAGTCGTCGGGCCTTGTTTCTTTGAGTGAGCAGACGTGATTCGAGTCCTTAGTGTCTAAAGGATATCATATTTAGTGTCTAAAGGATGTGTGGAAAGAAATGATTTTATATATGTACATAAGCGCAGAATAGGTTGAACAGGTAGGTACTAAATTAGGTCAGGTAGAGGAACATTACGTTTTGGATTGTTTGATGTCCGTTTGTTCTGGTTTCTCTCGTTTCCGTTTACATCCACACTCTCTGACAGAAACGGAAACGAGATGAACCAGGATAAATTGTGTGTTGGATATCTCGGTGTTAATTTCAATCAGTATCTGTACTATAGTGAAAATGCCAAAACAATGCTCAGTGAAGTATGTTAAGTGTTGCGATGATTCTTTCATGTCAGATACATTTGTCAAAAGTTCAAAGTTATCTGTTACAATAGTACAGGGTGCGGCAGCATAACTTCCTTTTTTCAAAATTCAACAAAACAAATTTTTTTTTATACTGTTGTTTGCACGCTCCGCACTGTTCCAACGCATGATAGCGACTAACCAAGGGATGAGCAAAACTTTAAATCACCTCTCTCGAATGAGACTACTAGCGCCGCGCTATAACAGTTAGCACTTTAAGGGCGGGCATTTCAAAAAAGGAAGTTATGCTGCCGCACCCTGTATAATCATCTTGATAACACAATGGAAATGTTACGAGCTTAAGAAAAGAAACGTCTTCGTGCATGTTCGTGTTTGTACATGAAGCCTGAGATGGATTGAAAACATTATACGAGTATGTTGAGTCGTAAAATTCATAAAACTGTACCGACACATTAATTTTGAGGCTTGTTCGAAATCATATCGCGAATTATGTAAATGTAAGCGAAAATCCCTAGGTTTCACAGCCGTTCCCCCTAATGATGGGTACATTGAGACTTGTTTCACCACTGGTTTTATAGCTGCAGAAGCATTCGTGTATTTCAAAATGGCAAAACTTGAAGAAAATGAAGAATTTTATCGAAAAATCATCTTCAGCGATGAAGCTCATTTCTGGCTCAACGGCTTTGTTAATTAAGCAAAATATACTTTGTTGGTCAGCAACAAACCCACATCTGCTTCTTGAGACACCGTTGCATCTTCAAAAACTGTATGATGCCGTCTTCATGCCGAAGGTGTGATTAGCCCATATTTTTTCGTGGATGAAAATAACCGTCATGATACCATCAATGTAGGGCGCTATCGCGTTATGTTGGAAGTGTATTTGAACATGAATCGGTATATGTTGGATTCTGGTGGCACCGGGATTATATATTACATGTATACATGTAAATATATATATATATATATATATATATATATATATATATATATATATATATATATATATATGTAACATATATATATATATATATATATATATATATATATATATATATATATATATATAAATATATATATATATATATATATATATATATATATATATATATATATATATATATATATATATGTATATATGTACATATATACATATATGTATATATATACATATATATATATATATATATATATATATATATATATATATATATATATATATATATATATATATATATATATATATATATATATATATTAGCGCGTGTTATGGTTCGCGGCCAATAATTTTAATGTTCCGGGAAAGTGAAAACGCACTGTCTTTTAAAATTAAGTTTAGAGAGTTTATTTTCTGAAAATACACCATCATAAATTTAACTATTTCACAAAAGTTAATTAAAATCTAACTTCCACTTGCAAATTAATTTCTATTACAACTATCTACTTAACAATCAATCAATCAATCACTATCGCCTTTACTTCGCGCTCCACTATATCGCAGTTTACTATCGCGGTTTTACTATCACTTTTTAATACGCACTCGCCTTTATCGCAGCTTTTACTTTCGCGGTTGTAATGAATGATCCCCCCATTCATTCAGTTCGCCTTTATATAGGGTCTCTAGCCGTTCAATCCATTTCTCGTGCATTGGCGAATGTTCCGCCGAGAGGTATCTGGTATATTTGAGCAGCTTAATGAATGGAGCAGTGACTCACTTTCAGATGTTGATCATGCTTGGTGGGTTCTCGTGGTTTCGAGTAAATTCATTTTGTTGATGTTCTTAATGGTTGTGAAAACAATTGCGACAGTAGCTCGCAGAATTATTTGTACATGTAACAATATATATATATATATATATATATATATATATATATATATATATATATATATATATATATATATATATATATGTATATATATATATATATTTAACATATATATATATGTATATATATTAGATATATAGATATATATAGATATATATATATATATATATATATATATATATATATATATATATATATATATATATATATCTATATGTTTATATATATATATATATATATATATAGTATATATATGTTTATATATATATATATATATAGTATATATATGTTTATATATATATATATATATATATATATATATATATATATATATATATACATATAAAAAAGTATTGAGCCTTTTTCGTCATTTTTCGATTGAATATTTCTTTTATTTAAAGTGAATTTTATTTGAGTTCATGTTATCCATTATTATCTATGATTTGCTGCCATTTTTTTGGGTAGAGCCACTATTCCATCTTTGTAGAACCTCTGTGGTTTATCGGCGGTTCTTAAGAAAAAACTTAAGGAACATCTAATAAATTCAGATTAATGATAAGTCCGGAGGATTGAAAATGCAGTATCTTAGGGCATTTTAGACCCTAACGTCGATATACTTAAAGACAGCTAGCGTCGCTGCGTCGTTGGACTAGACTAGCAGGAAAGGAGTGCTTCACAGCATTTGGTGTGCCCCTTATACCGATGTTTTAGCATTGCCTGAAGGCACACATAGGAATCGACGACGTGTGAAGTACAGATCACACGAGCGTTGGGCGACGATGAAAGAGTGATGGCGAGCGTGGAAGGGAATGGAGGTATTTAAGAAAACAAAATAAAAACTTGTCCAAGTGATTTTTACAGTCCCTTTATGAAGTGAATTTGCAGAGACCGAAAAAAATGGTAGTCCGATGGTGCAAGGTCTGCACTATACGTAGATGCCTCCAAACTTCCAGCCAAGCTCTGTCAATATTTGCCGGGTCATCAAAGATGTGTGTGGTCTGGCATTGCCATGATGGAAGACAACACCCTCTCTATTGATCAATTCTGGCCGATTTTTAAGGGGTTTTGTAAAATAATTTTACAAAACCCTACTAAAATCGCGTCCTGTCTGTCCGTCCGTGTGTCACAGCAGTTTTTCTCGGAAACTACTTAAGCTAGAAACATTTTGTATGCAGGTGTAAGGTTATGCTCTCTTCAAAGTTCAACTACAAAAAAATTTTATAAGGTATTTGAGGGGGGTCTCCCCATATAGGGGAGTGACCCCCCGAAAAAAAAATTTCATTGAAGGTAGCCGATATGGGTATCAAATGAAAGGTCTTGATGAGAGCTTTTCAAAACAGGTCTCAATTTGGCAAAGTTTGCTTTGAGGGGCGCACAGGGAGGGGAAATACACGAACAATTTGTGTCCCCCCCTCGCGATTGGACACCTGTGTTCCGAAAAATCTAAAAAAAATATGGTGTTAGGTGTTTATGAGTACAACAACAACAAATACCTTAGAAGTCAAAATTCGCTCAACTTTGTTAAAAATAGTATGATATTAGAATTTCACATTTTTCCCAATAAAATCGTATAGGTATACTTAAACTGAACAAAATTTTATATTTTAGTAGTCCCACAAAAGATCCTTAAGCTTTGTAAGTTTGATGAAAATCGAATGAGCTTTTCAAAATAGGTCTCAATTTGGCAAAGTTTGCTTTGAGGGGCGCACAGGGAGGGGAAATACACGAAAAATTTGTGTCCCCCCCTCGCGATTGGACACCTGTGTTCCGAAAAATCTAAAAAAAATTATGGTGTTAGGTGTTTATGAGTACAACAACAACAAATACCTTAGAAGTCAAAATTCGCTCAACTTTGTTAAAAATAGTATGATATTAGAATTTCACATTTTTCCCAATTAAATCGTATAGGTATACTTAAACTGAACGAGATTTTATATTTTAGTAGTCCCACAAAAGATCCTTAAACTTTGTAAGTTTGATGAAAATCGAATGATATACACAGAAGTTATTGCCATTTGAAATGTCTCCAATTACAACAACAATTACACATGATTTTGGTATTTTACGGGCTTTGCATCGAATCAGTCACTGCAGTTTTGATTTGATCTTCTTGAATTTTCAAATAAGGGCAATAACATTAATATTTTTAGGAGGTCATGATCTGAGTGATTTTAATTGGGTCGCAACAAAATGGCGCCCGTTGAAAGTAGAAAAACAATGGATTTTTTTTAACTTATACATCTTTTTGACATATTTCTTGACTCTATTCGTTGCTCGTAACTGCATTTCTGAGAAGTTGAGTACAAAACCCTTCTGACATGACCGTAGGTCTGTTTAACCAACTTGTTTTGAATTGCTTGTTGCAGTCTGGTTAATTTCTGACAGTCCAGAGCCAAATCGAGTGTTTTGCCAGGTTCTAGCAACTCATGATAAACAATTCCCTTCCAATCCCACCATACACACAGCATAACTTTATTTTGTGATGATTTACCTTTTTTTGACCCTGATCTTTAACGAACGACATTCTCGTATCTTATCCATTTTTCATCACCCATAATGAGTTGCCTCTAAAATGGCTCAATTTCGTTGCATTTTATTCGCACTTCGCAAATGGGAATTCGGTCGATCAAATTTTTTTGTGTTAATTCATGCGGCACCCAAACGTTGAGCTTCTTTGTGTCCAGCCTTACATAAATGGTTCAAAACTGGTATTCAGTTCCTTAGCAATGTCATGGCTGCTTATGTGTCCTTCATCTTCAATTTTTGTAAGATTTCATCGACTTTTTCAGTGATTGGTCGACCTGAGCGAGGTGCATCTTTGACATCAAAATTTCCAGAACGGATCTCCTGGCTGTGGCTTTTGATAAAGTATCTTGACACATTTTTTCACGAGCCTGCGATGCATTCTCACCTTGATCGTAGTGATATTGTAAAATATAACGAATTTTTTCAGAAATTTCACCCATTTTTAAATGAATACATCTTTTGACACGAATGACGGAATACAAAACTGTCCATATGAAAATAAATTGTAGACTGGAATATCACTTTTCAAATGCATGTCAGTTTGACTCAATCTGATAAGTATATATATATATATATATATATATATATATATATATATATATATATATATTCTGAAATGAACTATTATTGTACTTTTCACACTTAGCTTATGTTTTTGGCTGGTGTATTTTAGTACACTACAATTGACATACTGTTAAATTTACTGCCAAAACACATGATAAATTTGTAACTTTTTGTACTTTGCTTTGCACTTTGCACTTTGTGTTCAAAATCAAAGTGAAGCGAAATTGTACGCTTTCAATATTTTTGCATTCGAATACTTTTAATATTCTTGATTTAGAAACTTCTTCTACTATTAGTCAATTTGATGCGTTAGGAAACCAAGTCAGGAGGAAACTTATTGGTTGGAGCTTCATTGCTACCAAGTGTTGGAAAAGCAAGCAAATACTTGTGACAAAATTTCATCTCCTTGCTCACTGAAAGGTAGTAAAAGTAATAACTATTTCTACATATAACTGACAGACTCCAACTGCAACCACTTTTAGTAGAACATATGCTCTTAACTCTGTTGTCTAATGGGTTCAGAGAATCGATTTGTGCAGAATGCTAATTGCATTCCCAGAGTATTTATTCACATTCGTTGAGACAAGCAGTCTCAGAGACGTGATGTATCTTGTGGTCGTTCGAAGTCATTTGATAGACATTGGATGTACGTATGTACGAGTATATCTAACTATAATTCGAAAATAGTTGGATGCCCTCAAGTGCATGCCAAACTAAAATAAATGATAGAGCAAAGCTTCAGTCTCACGAATAACTTCGATTTTATTAAAGTTCTAGACATGGACTTAAGTACACATCCCTTTTTGAATCGTGGTTTATATCATCGCCCCTCCATCTGCCACAACAATAGTTAATCTACGAAAGTATTACAGCTACTATCACCAGAGTACTATAAATTTCATTCTTCAAATGAGGATAATCTTCATTGAAATGTTTTCATCCAAAAGACAGCCAAATGAATACGGCATGAAAAATTTAGGTAAGACATTTCTCTATTAGATCATTAACCTACGCGTGAATTTACTTCCGATTTATTACAATCGGGATCTGATAAAATCCAAAACAAATTGAGTAGCCAGGAGTTTGCGTTTTGTATCCAACCTATGAAATATTTTTGTTAATCACAAGCCAATTATAAATGAAATTTACAAACAATTCATGTTAACAGCACGCGCAGAAAATGCTTAAGTTAACACAAAATTTACTATTTTCCCAATTGAGCCGCTGCCCTCCATGTTTTTTTGCATTGCTGATATCATTCATTAAACAAATGCTTGAAGATATTCTTGAAATTTTTGTAAAAATTTCTAGAGCTGATACGTGTACATACAGGGTTGTCCAATAAGAGGTGTTATTTTGATATTAAAAGAAAGATGCCATTTTTTAATATAAATGATAGGTTGTTTATTTCATTATGAAGAAAAAGGTTTACCGTTAATAATGAAAAATAACATCAGGCAAATGACCACCATAACCACGCTTACAGGACCATACCCTTTTCAGGAAATTTTCCATAACCAAATCGCAAAGTGGCTGCCCTATGTCTTCGGTAGCCTCACGAATTCCATCTTTGAGGTCTTGAATCGACGCTGGGCTGTTAATCTAGAGCTTCTCTTTCACGTGGCTCCAAAGGAAGAAGTCACAAGGTGTTAAATCACAAGATCTTGGTGGCCAATTGTGATCACCTCTTCGAGAGATAACATGGTCCGGAAACTATTCCCGTAAAAGATCAATGGTTTCGTTGCACCGTCTTGTTGAAAATGAACGTTTTCCAGATCAATACCGTCCAATTCCGGCCATAAAAAATCATTAATCATCTCTTGATATCGCAACCCATTCACCTTAACTGTTGCTCCAGCCTCATTTTCGAAAAAGTAATGTCCAATGACTCCGCCGGACCATTAACCGCAATAAACAGCCACACATTGAGGATAGAGAGGCTTTTCAACAATAACTCTTGGGTTTTCCGAGCCCCAGACGTGACAATTTTGCTTTTTGACAAAGCAACCGAGGTGGAAATGGGCCTGATCACTCAAGATGATTTTCCGATGGAATTCCGGATCATTTTCATGCATTTCAAGGACCCAATCAGCAAAGACACGACGTTGTTGATGATCGACTGGCTTGAGTTCTTGTGTTAACTGAACTTTATAAATCTTAAGACCCAAATCTTTATGCAAAATACGTTGTAATGAAGTTTGTGGAATGCATAATTCCAAAAAACGACGAGGAATGGACAAACCTGGATTTTCTTCAACACTTTCGAGTACAGCAGCAATATTCTCGGCTATTCTTGAGTGACGTGCACGGGTTTTATTCTTCACATCGCTAAATTCTCCCAACAGCTCGAATATTTCCACCAATTTCTGTATTGCGGTCCGACAACGTGCTTCACGATGACCCAAAAATGTTGGCGTTTTACGAACCATGTCTGCCAAATTTTCACCATTTGTATAGTGAATTTTAATGATTTGAATGCATTGTTGAAGCATGTGTCGTTCCATTATTATCAATGGCGTAGTTTCTACTTGTCAAATGTCAAAAATGACAGCTTCAAAAGTCACATCTACCGAAATAGCGGGCTATTCAAAATAATTTTACAAAACCCTACTAAAATCGCAACCTGCCTATACGTCCGTCCATTCGTGTGTCACAGCACTTTTTCTCATAAACTATATTACTTAAGCTATAAGCACCAAATTTTGCATGCAGGTGTAAAGCTGTACTCTCTTCAAACTTCGACTACAAAAAAATTTTACAAGGTATTTAAGGGGGGTCTCCCCATATAGGGGAGTGGTCCCCGAAAAAAAAATTTCATCAAAGGTAGCCGATATGGGTATCAAATGAAAGGTCTTAATTTGACACTCTTTGCTTCGAGGGGTGCGCAGGGAGGGGAAATACACGAAAAATTGGTCCCCCCTTGCGATGGAGGTAAGTGTTTATGAGTACAACAACACATACCTTCGAAGTCAAAATTCGCTCAACTTTGTTAATAATAGGATGATATTCGAATTTCACATTTTCCCCAATAAAATTGCATAGGTACCTTTAAACTGAACGAAAATCGATGTTTACGTAGACCTTCAAAAAATCCTTAAACCTTGTTGGTTTGATGGAAATCGAATGATATACACGGAATTTATAGCCGTTTGAAATTTCTCCAATTACAACAACAATAACACACGATTTTGTTATTTTATGGACTTTCCATCGAGTCAGTCACTGCAGTTTTGATTTGATCTTCTTGAAATTTTCAAATAAGGTCAATAACATTAATATTTTTGGGGGTTCATGATTTGAGTGACTTTTGTTGGTTTGCAACAAAATAGCGACCGTTGAAAGTAGAAAAACAATGGATTTTTTTCTAAATGTGCACATCTTTTGGACATATTTTTTGACGTTATTCATTGCTGGTGACTGCATTTCTGAGAAGTTGGGTACAAAACCCTTCTAACATGAGCGTAGGTCTGTTTACCCAACTGGTTAAACACTTAATACAAAATTAAAGCTTGATATTTACTATTTACGATAATCCATGGTTGCTGGTTAAAAAATGGCCGCAAGCAGAGGTTGCCATGATTTTAATAAACGATTCGTGCTTCAGGTAAGTGTGAGCGCAAGAGAAAAGATGGCTCATTTGTTTCGTGCGATAAATACAATTTATCAAAAACCAACACGTGTGGTTGTGTTGTATTTCCGTATAACTGAATGGCTACAGCTCAGTTGATTGTTAATCGGTTTCAATAAAAATTTGTGATCTTCAGAAGCTTATATGTATTAATTTAGAAAATGTGTCATTTAAGAATTTTGAAAATATAAAATTGTCATATCATTCTATTGCCAGCGAAATTGAATGAATTTGAATCTCTGAGGTATTTGCTTGCACCCATTAAGGTCTACTTCCGGTGTTTTTTCGATTTTGCGACCCAAGGAGGGACAGAAATTTTTCTTTTCGTTGATTTTCACTTGAACACGGTAGATGTTACGAGTATTTTAAGACGCTAGTTACTTTGTTAATAAATTGTATGTTGGAAAAGCATATTTTATTATCGGGACTCTCTAAACTCCAAATCAACCAGTGGTGAAATAATTGTTCAACAATAATTTTACACTACAAGATGGTGAATGGTGACGTACCTCGGGCATCAAACATGCCAATAATAAGCTTATATCCTTCTTTTACGAATAAATCCTCCAAAAAGTTTAAAGTTGCTGTCATTTTTGCAATTTGAAGCCATTTTGTAGTTTGCTCAGACAGAGGCCTAATCTACTATCTACAACATAGTCACGTATAACGTTAAATTTAATGGAATTTTCACATAATTCGAATCTCCAAATCTAGATCATGTCGCCGACATACTTGCAAATCCTTCTTTTGTGGTTGAAGGCTATTCTCGCCGTCAGTATGGGGTTCCCAGATGCGCGAGACGTCTGAACTATCCACTTAATACCTCCCTAGTCAACCTCAGAACCTAGCTTAGAAACATTTGACACGTGACTTCGGGGTAAGTCTCGTTTTGTTACGCCCTGGGGCGCCTTCAAGTTGGATTCTTGGCAGGAGGAGAGGCTGGAGAAAGAATCGCTGGAAAAGTAATTCCTCAGCCCAAATTTCCCCGGCTGCTGTAAGCTCTTTTTATCTTTTTGGACTGCCGTAACATAATGTGACATATGGTCTCATTTTCCAAACCAATGCAAGCATCTCTGTGATTAAACTATTCAGGGAGAGCTCTCTTTGTTCCTTGTAGAGGTCCCAGTGTAACCTGTTTCATCTTACACGTGCAAAAAAAGTGGGACAGGCATCATCTTACTCTCCTTCCACAGTCGGAGAACCCCAAATTACCAATCTCAGAGCAAAGATGAGTCGCTCAGTCCATCTTTCCTTCGTTCTGTTCACCCAGGGTTACTACCAATCATTGTGTCAGCGTTGATTTTCGTTGTGGGAACTATCTCTCTTGTGTCTTCATTTTTACGCAGTAGGTAGTACGGTGATCTTTAGCAAGGAGACGCCTGCGATGACTAGCACCACTGAATCAAAAACTCTTGGATATTTAGATGCAACCCTAAATGCTCCTCTTATTTGTATGTGCGCCAAGCGTTTTCAGTACAGCTCCTTGCTGAGAGATTTAATTTATATTTCTGCTCCGTGCAGTAGCAGCGAATCTAAGAACCTTATCAAGAATCACCTTTTTGTTGGGTCAGGTTCCCAACTCAAAGCCGACACGCCTGAAGTAGCTTTATTAACCGTTGCCCTGATTTACGCAAAGAAACTCATCTTCGAGTCAGCAACCCTAAGTATTTTACCAATACCCTCTACTCTACTCTGAGGATTCTATTCTTTGTCAGGATGACGACTTCAGTTTATACTCTCCTACTCGGCGTATTAGCATACCTAGTCTAAATTGCACTTGTTCAATTGTGTGTCTAGAAGCTACCACTGCAACATCATCTGCATAGCCGATCAGGCGCAACTTTTCCGGCAGCTGTAGTCTAAGTAGTCCATCGTACGTTATGGTTCACAGTTCTGGATCAAAGATAGATCCCGAAGTAACTTCTATCCTTTGTCAACCCCGCATCATATCATAAAGCTCTTTAGATAGACCCTCAAAGCTGCATAAGATGTTCTGGAAATTGAAAGGGATTTTCAGCGTTTCCAGATTATCTACCCATCTAGCAAAATTTAAGACGTTGTAAACACCAAATGTCACCAACAGGACCACCCATTGCTTATCACGGCTATGTGCTTCCACTTTTCGGACTGCACTTATCACCTTTGCAATTGCATCGGTGGTAGAACGTCCTGCTCTAAAGCCATACTAACTGAGAAAAAGCAGTTGCATCAGTGAGTCTTCCCTTGACAAGATTTTTTAGTACTTTTTCGAGTGGTACGCAGACGGCATCTCAAGATTTCTCTTCCCCTTGTTAATCTGTAAGCGACTCGCTACCTTCCAACATTTTGGAAAACTCCATCCCACAGCCAAGCGTTGAATATATTGAGTAACTTGCTGGCTTGCTGCAATATCTCAGCTGGGATCCCGTCCAGACCTGCCCCTTCCTTCTTTTCTATAAAAGGACTACCTTTGCAATTTCAGCCACGTAAAAAGTGGACATTTGGCTTCTAGTTAGCCATGGAAAATGTATACAGAGACAGGATGGGTAGGGAAAAGTGCCCACAATACTACGTCCATCTTCTCTATTCCAAACATACAGTGCTTGCGTAGGGCACCAAGCTTCCACATAACTAGCTTGTAAGCAAGGCCCCATGAATCGTTGCCAGAGGCGATTCTTACTATTGTTAATCATTTTACACAGGCGTTTATTGCTCGAATTATTTGTTGCTACCTGGTTGCATGTCTTGAAATGGTTATATGCCCATTTAACCTCACGCCAAAGCTTATGACACTCCTTTTGCTTTTCAGCGATTTCATTCAGTTACCAGTTAACAAAAGACTTGTCGTGTCGGGATCTCTGATGAGTCATAAAAATGCTGCAACTGTTAAGTTCACCATATCTTGAGTTGCTGGCTCTTTACCTCCTGCGAATCTCAGTAGCAGCACACCTGCCGTAGCCACCTCGATGACCTTCTTGACGTGAATTTACCTAATATTCCGCCCAATTGTGGAAAGTTGAGAGCATGGGCGTTCGGAAACAGCATCGCGAGTCTCAGGCAGAATTTACTGAAGAGCACTGGCTGAGTATTCCTCTAATATACTCCAAGTGTTTATTCTTGGTACTGGGGATAACGAGGCGAATGTCACGTCAGGTATGGTTCCTTGTCAGCCTCGTTTTAACCCTGCTTACGCTAAGGAGCTCCCTTTTGATGGCCTTCTTTGCATGTGTCATGTCTATGATGCAGTCAATGTCCCTAATTTCAATCGTTACCATCGGTTTGGGCAGTTGCTCTTTTTCCGAGAGCCTCCTCGACTACAACGCAGAATGCTTCTTTATTATTTGCTCCTGTTACAAGTGATCCTTGTTTCTCACCCGACCATCCGGGAGAAACCTTTCCGCATACTATTCATGCAAGACCGTAAGAAAACCAAGAACCTATTTTGAGCACAAGGATAGATGAGCCACCACGAGGCAAAGTTTAAAGTTAGGGATTATTGTGTAAATGAGAAATTTCAGATTGTTGCTCGAATTAAAAAGCACTGTGTTAACCGGATGTATGTAACTAGTGCGTAAGTCTGTAGATAAATCAACTTCCACACCAGACAAGGAAAAGGAAAAGTTTCCTCTGATTAGGCGCTAGAACAACGAGAACAAATAGTCATCGACTGCAGTTCCTTTATAGCTTCAATTTTCAGCGTTCTTGAACATCAAGGCACAGAAACTATCATAGGGTCCCTTTGCAGTGCCATGAAATTTTGGATCTCATGAGACATTGTGGCGGTGGCAGTTTGCAAGATACATATCTACCAAGTAGTGGGTCTGCCAACAGAACGACAAACCACCTATATGAGCCATGAAGCGCACAAGGGGTCGGAGTAATTACATTCGATGGGAAAAGTACCTAGGGACATAAACCGAGTGAACGTCTTACACACGGAGATGCGAAATTGATCTATTTTGGCGTATCAGCACAGATTACGGTGACGATAACTACAACAACTGCAGCTAGCAATGATGCTAGAATTAATACGAATTCAAGGAATAAATACACTCATTCTACTCACTTCAAATCAATCGAAAATATCCTGTTCATATATGACAAATTTATGAATATAACCGCGTATGATGGAATATGCGACCAGCTTTTCGTTTTTGCTTTAAAATAAATTTCCGATAAATAAATAAGTAAACATTTACAAATGTACTAGATGAAGGGAAATTCACACTTCAATTGCCCAATATGACAACAGTTTGATTGCCGCTGGTAAATTGCGCCGTGCCAGAAGAAAATTCATCCCCCCCGAAAAGAATTCAACGGGTTTCCGTTTGAATTGACGAGGAACCCGAGAGCAATGAAATCTTCCCCTTTAGCAGAACGACCATTGGCGTCGCCGCAACGGAAGAAGCAAAAACTCAGAGGGGATTAATCACGGATTTAATTTTCATCGATGCCCATAGAAGGATTGAAGTTGGCGTTGGTAAGGCAGTTTATTGAATTAGTGACAAAAAAAAAAGTTTTGAATTGGTGGCAGGCGGCAAGTACCTGGTTGTGGCAAAATCACCGAAGGCGGCGAGCAAGAGTTTGGCGGCGGAACTATCACACAGGTTCATGATTAGTATGTGAATTACATAATTTAAATTATTTTTATGATTATAAATACATTTTCATCTTTACAATTGAATCTTGAATTATTGTGAATTTCGGGAAAGTTTTAGATTTTTTCGGATTTTTCTGACTTTTGGGTAAAAGTAAGCAATATTGAGGTTCTTTCGGTAAGCCCAATTGAGGGTTCCAGGTGATTTTCTATATAATTTCGGGATACCACCTCATGATTTCTCCTGCCCCCAGCTTAGTGGGATTTGCTTTTGGTTTCGTGGTTAGGGTGTGTTAATTGGATTCTTCAGGCATTCGGTTTCAGGTGCGGTTACAGTTTGTATTTTAGGAATTCCCAATTTAAATGCGGCAGCCAAATAACTCCGATAAACCGTCCGCTTGCTTGACGGTTGACGTGAGGGTTTTGTGTTTAAGTTTTGATGTCTTTGGGTTTTATATCTCCCCTGAACTGCCACCACTCATCTACGTAGGATTGGCCATTTTTTGGTTTCGTAAGCAGTGTCTATCGCAGGTTTCTTCGTCGTTGCTTTTTATCTTCTGCCTTACATCAGGTGCTTCTTTTTGTTGAACATCTATGCAGACTTTATTTTCTGTGATGTTTTGAAAGAATTTTTTAACGGCTTTCAATTATTAAGCTGTAAAACTGCATTTTCAAATCTTAGTCTAGATTCATGTAACTGTACCTTTTTTTTGTAGCACTTCAGCCCCTTTCGGGCCTTTGCTTAGCGATAGTTAGAGTATCTCATTATCATGATCGAATATATTGACACTCCACAAGGTAATATAGTCAGTGTCACGCTTTGGCCGTGCATCCGTCCACCCAGCTGCGCTACGTTCTGATTTTAAACCACCACGTATCATAACTGAACAGACTTATAGTCCGCCCGAAGGATCACTCGACCTAATTCTCGCTAGCGCCAACGGGACTCAAACCAGAGACCTTCGGCTTACGAGTTGAGTGCCCTAACCACTACACAACGCGGACTGTACCTACCAAGTAGGAACTGAATTGGAAGAAATGATTACGCACAGTTTGATTATGAAGCACTCTGTCTCTTATTTGAATGGAAAATATGCAACATGTAACTGGAACCTGATGCTTAGCAAGCGCGACAAAACTCCTGTAAAATTTGGAAATATCATAGATTTTTAAAGGAAGGAACTAAGCTCACCTCTTTATCTCTGTAATTCTAGTGGCCAAAAAATCTACTCCCCGAATCAGCTATTAAAGCTGCTGATTTGCAAAAGTCCCACTCAACTTAGGTGGTCTCATCAAACAACAAGATGACTTGTTTCTTATCACTCTGCATTTTCATTTGACGATGTATTGATTCCAAAAAGACCCCCTGCGACTATACAAATATTGGGTAAACTAAATCAAATAATGGAGCCCCTGGTATTGACGATGCTCTCAATGTCCCACGGAAGCATCTGGTTTATTGTAGTTGAGAGGTGAATGTCATTTGCGCACAGAGTGTGGGACTCCCATGCACGCAAGTGACTGGACCACACACTAAACACCGCCCCTGTCAACCTGGAAACCAAGTCTGAAACCGTTTAACATATAACTTCGGGCCAGAACTCATTGTTGTATGCCGTGAACTGCCTTCAAGCTGAGAGATCTCTCTTCTAGTGGGAGAGAAGAGTCCAAGAGGAATTGCCAGAAAAATGATCTTTCAGCCGCAACGCCTCGGGCTGCTGTGAATACTTTTTATTTTTTAGGACTGCCCGAATATAATGTGCCACTTGGTTCGGCTGTACTGCCTAGAGTGAGCTCTAATATTGAGGGCGAGCTCTCAATTTGAGTGAGCTCTCCCGTCTCCCTGTAGAATTCCCTCCTAGTTTGTGCAAGTTCCATTTTGTGCCCGCAAAAAATGTGTGGTCGGAATTATCTTCCTCTCCTGGGCAAAACCGACAATCGGTGGGCCTTGACTTAGCAATCTTGTGCAAATAAAACTGAAAGCACCCAGGCACGCTCTTTTACACCATACTTTTGATTTAGCCACAGTCTCACATCCAAGATGAGGCGCGCAGCCCAACTTCTGTTCGTGGAATTTACCCAAAACTAATGCCAATCGTTGAGTGAGTGCTATCTCTCCTCGTGGACAACCGTCTCCCTCGCTTCCTCGTTTCGACGCAGGTAAATAGCACGGTGCTTTTTAGCAAGGAGGGTAATAGAAAGCACACCTGCAATAACTCTCACCGCCGAATCAGAGACTGTTGGATATGAAGATGCAATCCTCAGTGTTCCTATTCTCTGTACTTGTGCCAAGTGTTTTCGATATACTTCCTTACTGAGCACATTGCCCCATATTTCTGCTTCAGACAGTAGCGCTGATCCAACAGAACTCATCAAGCGGCGTCTTCTCTTTGGTCTTCTTCGTTCGGTCTGGCATGAAGGACTTGTCTGCAAATTAAAAACGATGGCCTTCCAGCCTTCTTAGTTAAATTGGTTAGCTCATTTGCAGTTAGCAAAAAAGGAATCCATTCTCCAACATTATCAGTAACAGAGTGAGTCTCTCATTGTTCTTGTTGAAACCTAATTGTATTTAACATCTTCATTGCTGATTACCTACTCAAACAGTGAGTAAACTTGTAGTTCTCGAATATGTCGCTTCTGTAGATACATGACCCAGAGAACCGAATGCCATAATTGAAAATTTTAAGCATATGCTCGATAACCTTTACCAATACTTTCACAAGTGGAAAATAAAACAAATTGAAAGAAAGCCAGTTCAATTTTCTTCGACAAGCGTAAGAAAATTTCTTTTTTCTTGATAGAGGCGTAAGTTTTTTAGTGTATAGACCTCCTTGAGTAGATGAGGTGTAGTATTCGGGACTAACTCTTGACAAAAAGTTCAAAACAGTATAGATTGCCTTTATCCTAAAGTTTTAAAAGCAATTTTTGCTCTCTATCCTTTCTTAAATCGTCAAATACGCTTGAGGGAAGAAAACAAAGCCTATATTATCATATCAATCTCCCTATATTATCATATCAATCTCCCACCTGGATAATTTGCGTAAAATACCTAAAGTCGAAGCTACGATTCCTCCGAAATTGATGTTTGAAAATGGCTTTTCATAGATCGTTCTGCTTTTTTACCGGTAAGTTGGATAACCTTGCAGATGTTGTTGCCCTTGAACCATTTGCTGTAGTTCGTTAAAAGGATAGGATGGTTCTAGAAGCCCTATCTGGGAATCCTGAATAAGACCATTGACCACTTACATCAAGAACGGCTACGTACATTGTAAAAAGATGTTGTAAGTTAGTTTACATATAACTTATCTAATGTTATAAAAGAAAATCTGAAAAAAGTATTTGTCCAATTGTCCATCCATATAGTTTATAACCAACTTCCATAGGAAGAAAGGCTATCAGTTTTATATGCATATTTTTTCATTTGCTGTTTTGTACTAGAATGCAACGCATTTTTGACATCATGACTGGTGTTCGTATATCCTTCGGTCTGTATGTTGCAGCAGTTTTCCCCAAAACTATGGAAGCTACTGCCATCAAAGCTCTCGAAAGTTTCTAGATGAAAAAAGTTTTCACTTATTTTTAAGGGGGTCTCTTCATGTAAGGGGTGACTTTTTAAGCATTTTTTTCATCAAAGCAGTCGAAGTCTTGATTAGATCTTTTCAACACAGGGCTCTGAATTACCTTATCTACATCAAGGTGAGCAGGATGACCACAGTTAACGCAGTAAAAGTTTTCTTTTGGCTTTACACTCACCGGAGGCATCCACTTCTACGTCATTACTAGCGTCCTTGAAATCAAAATGACAAGTACCTATCCAAGGTGCATCAAAAACTTTCCTTCCTCAAGACAATCATTCATCTATCGATAGCTCAAGGGGAAAGACCTCATATGGGAGACAAGAAACCGATCAGAACCCACATCTCATGTACCAAGGTGGTTCAAATATGATCGAGACAAATGCTCTAATACGTTTTTTTAGTATCGAAAAATTTATAGTTTTTTTAGGTACTCCCCCTTACAAATTACGCATTTTGTCTACCTTTCCGGAGGCTTTTTGATGCCAGTATCGAAGAATCCCTTGAGCAACTTGGAGAGCCATGAGCACAAGAACTGCTCTACCTCTTCGTTTATTGCATCTTTGACCTCCGAGGGCTCTTTTCAGTGGTCAAATCATGTGGTAGTCACAGGGTGATAAGTCTGGACTCTGGGAAGGGAGAGGGGGGTGTTCCAGTAGCTCCCACTCCAATTCTAAAATCGTTTCGAACGTGAGACGCGCGATATGAGGGCGCGTGAGTTACACATAATCCCAAATCCCTACATCAGCATATTACCACACAATTCACTAACCTTTTATCATAATCTTCCATGACTCATGTATTGATTATCCATGACTCATATCCCGTCATCGAGTAACTTGATCCATTTAATATAAACATCTCGTTATTGCAATATCAAATTTCGATTACTTGCATTGCTGACATCAGCATATCAAAGTCCAATTCTTAGCTTGAATCAAAGTAACAAAGAGAGCATTCAGCATTCTTACCATTATAAAAGCAGCCCTTTGAGAATCAGTAAATCAGTTGAAGTTGAGTACCATCAAGTTGAAGCTCAGTTCAAGTTGAGTATTCATTGGAGTTATTCTTAAAGTTGAAGTTTGCATTAAAATTAAAGCTGAGTATTATTTTTTAACAATTGTAACGTTCAATAACGTAACTCGCATGATCCTGGAGAAGAATCGCACTTCGTGCTGGAATGCTCCGCCATTTCGAGCGATAAGCGGGTTTCACGTGTGTTTTCAGAAGTTCAGAGTAGTATGCAGCATTGATGGAATGTTTGGTGTGCAGGAAATCGACGTGCAGTACGTGACTGGTGCCTCTTCCTCCTTCTTCCTCCACTCTTTAGACGACACCTTGCTTTCGGGAGTGTAACAGTGTACCTATGTTTCGACTGTGGTGAAACATCACGTTAAAAAATCGTCCCCCTCCACTTCGTATCGCGTCAGCAAGCGGCGACAAACTTCCAACCGAGTGAATTTTTGCTCGAAGTCTAACAGTTTAAGAACCAATCGTGCCTTTATTTTGCGATATTGAAGGTGTGGATTCTACACTACCAATACTGATGCCGAGTTCAGCCGAAATGTCTCGAATATTCATCCTACTGTCCGCCAAAATGAGTTGTTCTACACGGCAAATGCTGTCTGGTGTGATGCTGGTTTGCGGTCGACAATCATGCGGCTCATTTTCGACGGTTTCGCGACCATCCTTGAACGCTTTGGCCCATTCAAACAAAGCTGCTCTACTGAAGCACTCACTACTAAACCGATTTCCCAAACGCAGAAAAATTTCCGTATTTCAACGCCTTCCCTCACTGAAAAATGAATGACAATACTTTGCACAACGGGGGTTGGCATTTGACGTTCACTCATGTTCGTAGCACGCGCGTGATACATGCACTCCCAAAAAAAACTATACGACACTGTTCGTAAGGGTTAATTGACTCAGTGAAACACTTACAGTAAAAAATGTGTATCGTATACAAAGTGAGCATGGGTGCAATGTTGCATCATGTAGACCTCAGACAGGGTTCAGCTAACTTTAATGTTGAAATAGATCGCAATTCTGTTTACGACTACGTTTGACATGGGCCAATAAGAACAATCATGAACGAGACACTTTTTCAACATAAAAAAAGTTTGGTTTCCATATTTTTATTGGGCTTTTCTTTTGTTTTATTCACATTTCTAGGATTGGCGTTTGTATTTCAAAAACGGGCTACCATTATGAATTTAAAAATCCTGTTGAATGATTGAAGTATTACCGGCTGGAGTAGAAATATGAAATCGGGTAGGAAAAATAAATTAAAAGTTATCCATGGAAAATTTATCGAAATTGGAAGCTCTTGGGCTAAAAAAATAATAGAATTATTTAAACACAACTATCGAAAACGGACAATAGGGAAAAACTACCGATAGTTTCGATAGTGCTTCGAAAATTTCCCTTCGGGGCGCCTTTGCTTTCTTAATTCGGCAAGCGGCCGTGAAAAGGGCTGTACAGATAGCCTGTATGTCCGAAGTTGCACGTTTATATTTACAATTTTGAGAATTATTTAAAAGGTTTAGATTTTGGATTCATGGTAAGTTTCATGCAGATAACAAATTGTCAATCGGTTGATCCAATTGACAATTAGGAATACGAAAAATATTTAGTGAAAATATTTGTCGCACATGTCCCGCCAACCAGATAAAAGCGGTGCGCGCTGGGACATGAGAAAGTTTTACGAAGGGATACCATATATGTACGTATTCTCACCATTTTTTACCAAATCTCTATTCATGTTCAAATGTATTTCCTAGTCAATGCAAGTAGTGGATTCACGAGTGAATTCATTAATATATGTATAGTGTGCTGGGTATGTTCAGCATCACATATGTACATCCTTGAGGGTGTAACATCGGTGCTAATGTTGTAAAGGAAATTGAACTTTACCTAAAGGGACTCGTTCTTTACCGCCGTTCGATTGAAATATTCTTCAAACGGGACTTAGTTACCAGTATACCCAAAGTTTTGGTGAAAACAGTACCCTCACACATATCGTTGCTGAAATATTGTGCATGAGCACGCATAAAAATATGCTAATTATGAAAATTTGAACCTTTCTCCCAACGGAAAACAGTTGAAAACAATTTATTTTTCTCATCAATTCCGTCATTGCAACGTACTATAGAAATATTTGAGCTGAAGAGGGGATTTACTAGAAAATAATTTGCACATATCTACTTATATCTCACATTATTTATGATGCATATGAAGCCTCTTCCTGTTCTACTTCTGCTCCAACTAGACAAGATAAGCAATCATTCATTCAGTCGAAATAATCTACTTCGGTTTGTCTTCCTCCAGGCAAACGTAACTTTATACGTAATCAGTTCAAAGACACAAATGCACATCCACAATAGTAACAATAGCTGGGTAGGGACAAAGGCGCTTTGGACAAATCCTTGTACAAACATTGTTACTCTGGGCAGGAGTAAATTAACTTGATATATCATTTCTATGCAAAGACCCATTTAATTGATTGAATTGTAATCTTTGAGTATAAGATGTTTGTAATTGTAATCTGTGTGAAAAGCCCCAGGCTAAAAGCAACTCATGGGTCAGCATTGAATGCACAATGCGAAAAATTAATGAAGTACTAGGATTAAATATTTTGCCAAGATTCGAGGCTTGAATATAATATGTAAAGGTAGCAGGAGAGTACTCCTGCCAGAATGGTATTGTAAAATTATTAGAAAATCAAACGACCTCTTCTGAATGGCAAAACATGACCCATACATACATATATTCCATTAATTGAGCTCGGAAAATTAATATATATATATATTTTAAATTGCCGTCATTTTATTTTCAGTCTGTTGATCTGAATGTTTGAGTAGTTACGATAACATATCAATGTTTAAAATGTTTTGAAATTTTCGTCAAAATCCTTACATGTCTCTCATGTTTGCGTCCTTTGCGAATGTGGATTTACGCAGTATCAGGTGTTATTGTTGTTGTAATTGATAAATTTTGAAGCGTCCACAACTTAGCTGTTTAAAGGTCGATTTTCATAAAGAAATCTGCGTTTTACACCAGGAAACGATTTTATAGATGAAAACGTCGATTTTATAGATGAAAACGTAAAATCCATCAAATGTTCTATTATTCACAAACTTGACAGATTTTTACTTCGGAGGTATTTATTACCCTTGTACTTATAAAGACTTCAGTCTAGAGATGTCTAATCGCGGGAAGGGGAGGAGGGGCACCCACAATTTTCGTACATCGCCCCTCACCCTGCACGCTACTATGCGAATACTTCTAGTTAAATACCTGTTTTGAAAAGTTCTCATCAAGACCTTTCATTTGATACTCATATTGGCTACCTTTGGTCGCAAAAATTATCAGGGGTCACCCCTCTATTTGGAAATGGTCCCCTTAAAGACCTTTAAATATTATTTTGTATTACAACTCCTGAGCGGGCGCCACTTTGACCTACGTAGAACATTTCATCACTCTAGCTTTTATGTGGTTATCGAGAAACCTTGCTATGACTCACAGACGGATGGACAGATATGTTGCGATTTTTCTAGGGCAATATAAAAAAATTATTTTACAATACCCTTAAAATTGGGTGTAGAGGAAAATGCTCCTGACAAAAGGTATTTCAAAATATCTCCGTGATAATCGTTTTTCTCTAAAGCTATTCATTAACGCATGAAATACTGCAATAATTGCCTCTCTTGAAAATCATGTGAACAAACCTCATGTTCCTTGTGCTTTGCTCATGAAACTGTTTGGGCCGCAGCTTAACAATACACAAAATCCCCAGTTTTCCTCACTTTTCAAAAAATCATAGCCACCATCCGTTAAAACCGTTCTAAACTATAAGCACCATAACTTCATTGAATCTTGCTTGACTTTTTTGAAAGTTACTTTAGCCAACATAACGTTGTCTTTTGAAATACATTGGGGAAAACTAAAGATTTTTTGACCTGGTATTGATATCGAGGTGTTTAAAGATAGAAGACACATTCTCCCTTCTTCCCTTCCCCAGCATGTTCCATAGATAAGTGGATAGATACCCTTTCAAATCATTCGCAGGAATAACGGTAAATTTCATTTTGCTCTTCAAGACACTCGAAATCAAGGCAGACATCACGCAGAAGCTGGAGGAGCAATCAATGAATCTGGACCAACAAGCATTCGAAATCAAGGCAGGTATCACACCGAAGCTGGAGGAGCAATCAACAAAGCTAGACCAACAAGCATTCGAAATCAAGGTAGACATCACCCAGAAGCTGGAGGAGCAATCAGCGAAGCTGGAATGGCAATCGAAATCAAGGCAGATTTGCAAAAACAGTCAACCAAAATAAAATAAGAGCTCGGTAGTCTGAACAATCAAATTAAATGCGTCGAGGAAAAGGTCTATCAGGTCGAGGAGAAGTTCAGTCAGCTCAAGGAGAGAATCAATCATGAGATGGAAAAAATGAAAAACGAATTGAAAGCAGCAAAGGCAGTAGTAACCACCACACCAGCCCCGCTTATAATCGCAGAGCAAAGTAAATCCAGAAGTTTAAAAGCACCAATATTTGATGGGCAAATGGTCTGAAGTATCTACAAAACCAAGTTTGAGGACAAATCACTGGAATGAGCAGGACAAATCACTGGAATGAGCAGGAACAAGCAATTTCATTAATTCTTGCTCTAAGAGGTCCAGCTGCTGTACTTTAGCAGACTATTCCCGTTGAATTGCATTCGAACTCGACTGCTATAATGAATGCGCTAGTCCAAGACATTGAGCAACTGGCACTGTTAGCTTACCCAGCTCATGACACGGAACCTCGAGATGACGCAACAGCAGAAGCATTCATCAGCACATTTAAGATCAGGAGTTGCAACAAGTTATGAAATGGTCATGCATCCTTCTTTTCAGAATGCTTCATTAATTTTCGATCGGGTTAAGATCCAACATCCACCTCATAACAACGCTGGACTTGTGACAAGGTGTGTTATCTTGCTGGAATCGGAGATTACAAAGGTTGGTTTCGCGAAAAATTTTTACTGCCGATTCGAAGAGTGTGTTTTCAAGTACTGAGATTTATTTCGAAGAGTCCATCCGATCATCACACACATGTAAATTTGCTGCTCCATCATGCTACCCCTCCATTCTTGACAGTTGGTACCATGCACTGTGGCTGGTATGCTGCAAAAATTCTGCGTCGCACAAAGAACGCACCCGGTTTTTTAAAAATTTGGAAATAATAAAAAAAATCGTATTGTTGAGAATAACGCATAACATTAAGTGAATCTATCCCTGAATCGATAACATGCTTTAAGATATAAAAACGCAACATTTCAAAGACTTACTTCAAAGTGAGATTCGTTTGACTACATAATATTCGACCAATCTTCTTCGGTGAAACGCCTCCGAGGCCATTCTAGTCGAACATTCTTATTTTTTTCTTACAACCACGGCTTTCTTCTCACATTGCGGCCTCTAGAGCCTTTTTCATATAGAATTCTCCTTACTTTTCTGAAGGACGATTTCCTTCTGAACTCCTCTGAAAGTTCAGCAGCTAATGTTGCATACGTTTTCTTCGGATTCCTCAAAGAAGCACGTACAATCAATCTGTCCTCTTGTACGGGTGTTAAATTTTTTCGACCGCTTCTTGGTAAAATCATATGTGAACAGGTTTTTTCAAATCGTTAAGTAGCCAATCGAACCACCCCGCGTGAACAATCAAATCATTCTAAAGCTGAACCCTTCTTTATGTAGCAATTGAATTTGTGTACATGTTTCTGAATTTATGTCTTTTGTTTTAGCCATTTCTGAGAACGAGGAATTCTATCCCACTAAATGAATCAACCTTTAAAGCAGCGTACGCAAACTGTAACAGACCAACACAGTGCAAAGATTTATATACGAAAACTCGGGAATTTTCCATTATTATCAATCCTATGTCCGGGTTTTCAAAGAAACTGTCCAAAGTCATTTTATTGCAATTAACAGGTAGCCTCACAGATAAAGGGCAACCGGTGAATCATGTATACAATATATACTAATTTTCAAATTGTTTATAAATTTTTAATTCAACTGTCTATATCACTTCACTATTAGTCAATATCGCCTTTACTTCGCGCTCTACTATATCGCAGTTTTACTATCGCGGTTTTACTATCGCAGTTTTACTATCGTGGTTGGAATAATCCCCCTATTCATTCAGCCCGCCTTTATATCGGGTCTCTTGTCATTCAATCCATTTCTCGTACATTGAGCTACCTGGAATATTCTTGAATGGCAGCAGTGACGTCACTTTCATATATTGATCATGCTTGTTGGGATCTTGTGCTTGAGTACATTCGTTTGTTGATCATGATGTTCTTAATGGGGTTGAAAACAATTGCAACAGTAGCTTGCAGAATTATTTGTACATGTAACACTGCCCCCACCTCAGTTCTTTTTGCCCCGAAAAGATGTATTGCCAGTTGTAGTGAATTCCCCTGGATGTAATATGGGGCAAGACGGTCCAGGTGCACGGTTTTCATTTTGGCTCTCGGCTTACGGTGTTCCTGTATGCGATATACGACGTCGTTGTTTCGCTTTGTAACTCGGCATGCTCCCTCCACATTATGCTGCAATTTTCAAGACCAACCTTCCGCCGTTGTGGGTTATATAGCCACACCATGGCAGCCAGTAGAATTTGCCTTGAGATAATACCTGGTCTTCATGCGGTCAGTAGCTCATTCGAGTTGTTTTCGCACTGTCCGATGTATCAAGTTCAACCGTTGCCTTAGCTCACTTGCGTACTCCGAGATCGTTTGGGGTTTCTCAGGGGGTGTTCCGAACTTTATATTAGCCAGCAGATGAAAAGTCTTTCCAAAAATTACTTTGGCTGGGGCTTGGCCTGTCGGTCCCAGTCCCTTTGGTTCTCATCAACAATCTTGGCCAGGTGTTTACTGAATGTGCCGTTGAAACGTTCGACCATTCCATCGGATTGGGGAAGCAGCAGTGTTGTCTTCGTTTTCCGTACTCCCAGCAATTCACACATTTTGCCAAAAACCAGAGACTCGAAGTTTCAGCCTTGACCCGAATGTAGTTCACAGGGTACGCCGTACCTACTGACCCAATTTAACACTAGCTGTTCGGCTACAGTAGTTGCTTCCTGGTTGGGAATGGGGTAGACCTCCGGCCATTTGCTGAAATAATCGGCCACAACCAGCGTATATCGACTACCCCACTCGGATTCAGGAAAAGGTCCGGCGATGTCAACAGCAATCCTTTCAAACGGTACACCCACGTTGTAGGTTTGCATTTGTCCTCTCAGTCGTCGCTTTGGACCTTAGACGGAGGCGCAAATTGTGTTTCTGTGACACCAGTCCTCTACGTCTTCTCGAGCGTGGAGCCGGTAGAACCTTTCCCGCAATTTCGTTAAGGTCCTTTTAACACCAAAGTGGCCCCCCGAGGACCCTTCATGCATCGTGGATTCGGCTTTTGGGAAGTATAGTTTGCATCCTATAGGAGCTAACATCTACCGTCTACCATTTCCGCTTGAGTACGCCACCCTCCACCTGAAGGTAATTCCATTGGGCCCAACAACTTTTCAGGGTGGTGCCATGCATCGAAATGTCCTTCCACTCAGGTCACCCAATTGTCTCCTTCCATACGAGCAATGGTCCGATGTCTTCACCGGCTGGTCGTTTTGAATCTCCGCCGATAACCAACCTTCATCGAATTCGGCCGTTATCACTTACAGATCAACGATCGGCTCCTTTCCCCAATCCGTCGGCAGTGCTTGCAGTTAGCTAGGCATGGACGATGAGACAGGGCGTCAGCATTTCCATGAACTCCGCCCACCTGATGAACAATTTCCTAGTCGTATGACTGCAATCTTTCGATCCATCTCGCAACTTGTCCCTTTGGGTCTTTTAAGTTAAGTAGCCATCTCAACGATGCATGGTCCGTTCGAAGAACAAATTTCTGGCCATATAGGTTCTTGTGGAACTGCTTGGTGGCCTCTATTATAGCCCATAGCTCTTTCCTGGTCACGCAGTAGTTCCTCTCACTTTCTGAGAGAACACGACTATAGTACGAAAAGACTCTTAATTCGCCGTCAATCTGCTGAGAGAGTACAGCTCCAATCCCGACGTTGCTCACATCGGTGTCAGCTACAAACATTTTGCCGGGTTTTGGATATGCCAGCACAGGTGATTCACACAGCTTCTCCTTCAAGGTCACAAAGGCTGCCTGGCATTGTTCGTTGCAGACATACGGACGATTTTTCTCGGTTAGCTGATGGAGACATTTAGCTATTTTGGCAAAGACTTTGACGAATCTTCAAAAGTTGGTCGCCAGACCCAGAAAACTTCGTAGTTGGTGCTTGTTGTCTGATGTTGGCCAGCTTTTTGTGGCTTCAATATTCCCAGGGTCTATTTAGGACTCTTCTAATGATATGACGTGTCTCAGGTATTTTACATCAGCTGCGAAGAGGCTACACTTGTCGGGACTAAGTTTTAAATTCGCCAGTCGCAATCGTGAGAAAAACTCTTCTAAGTTCCGCACATGCTCTTCGAACATTTTCCCAATAAGAATGATGTGATCTAGGTATACCAAGCAGGCAATCCAGGTCAGGCCTCATAGCATGTACTTCATCAGGCATTCAAAGTTGCAGGAGCATTGCAAAGCCCAAGTGGCATCACCACGAATTGCCGCAATCCTGTCTCAACTGAAAATGCAGTCTTCTCTCGGTCCTTCTTGTCGATTTCTACCTGCCAATAGCCACTCTTAAGATCGAGTGTAGAAAACCATTGCCGTCGATGCCTGGAAGCGGGTAACTATCTTTCTTAGTGACGTCGTTAAGCTGCCTATAGTCGACCCAAAAAACTAGTGCTACCATCCTTTTTCTTTACTAGAACTACTGGACTCATAGAAGGTTTGATAACGCCTTGTTTTTCCATGTCCGAGGTCAGTGCGCTCACTTCTTCTTCTTTGGCTATAGGAAGACGTCTCGGTGCTTGTCGAATTGGCTTGAGAAGATGTCACTGTACTTGGTGACCAGATCAGAGGCTCGTTTGAATAGCTGCACTGGCAATTTGACCTGCTTCAATATTGCAGACGTGGCTTTCCGGGCTTTGTCTGCGTCCTGCCTCCTTTTCCAATAGTAGTCATGAGAGGCTTCCAAAGAGGTGATGGTGGAAACAGGCTGGCAGCTGCCGATGACTTCTCCTGCTTAGATGCTTGTGGTTGAGTCTGCGGTGTTAAGGACTCTAACCGCCACATATCCGTTCCTTACAGATCCTACGAGGCTTCGTGCAACAATCAGACTACGCAATGCGGACGTCTGCGTTAGCTCTATCAGATAAGATCGGTAGTCTCCAAAATCACCACCAATCTTGGCCCATACAATGCTCTCGGAAGATATCGCTACATCAGTGTCGGTACATACGACCACATTCATTTTGGGAATTTGGACGCTGGGATCCTTCATCAATACTTCGACATTCTGCCATTTCAATACCCGTTTGCCTAAATTCAACGTCATTCCATGTGGTCGCAGAAAATCCATTCCGAGAATGCAGTCATCCATAATGTTCACGGCCAGAAAATTATGTCGGAACGCAAGGTCTCCCAACTGTATCGGGAGGTTGACCTCTCCATGGACAGATGCAGTTTCTCCTGTGGTTGTCCGTAGTGGGAAAATTCTGCCCTTGTGAAGTAGTTGCTCTTCACTAGGTCTGGTCGGATAATCGATCAGGTTGCACTAGTGTTGATTGTTATGGTGAATGTTCTCCATCAACTTGACCCGGAAGGCATAAGTCTGCTTCTCCACGGTGTAGTCTTGATACGGTGATGGTGGTGCTGGGGACGTCGCTTCTCCTAGCCAACCTTCGCCCCACGAAGTTGACCCCATCTGTTTGAAGGGCGTCCTTGACTGTTTGCTTTGAACTTGAGTTGAAATTCGTGTTCCTTTAATGCACTGATGAATGCTTCTGTTGCTGTGTCATCTCGATGTGCTGGGTCGTACGCTGGGTAAGCCAAAAGTGCCAGTCGCTCAATGTCTTCGGCTAGCTGCTGTAAAGTTTCACCGGACTTCTGCATCCGATGCCGTAGCTGTGACCGATAAATCTGCTTCAGATGATCGTTTTCATAACGCATGTCAAGCGCATTCATTATAGCAGCCGGATTTGAGTGCGACTCAGCGGGAATAGTCTGCAAAAGCTTGGCAGCTGGGCCTCTAAGAGCAAGAATTAATGCAGTTGCTTGTGCCTGCTCATCCCAGTGATTTATCCTAGCGGCGGCTTCAAACTGGATTTTGTAAATGCTCCAGACCGTTTGCCCGTGGTATATTGGTACTTGCACATTTCTGGATGTGCTTGCGCTTCGGTTATAAGCGGGGCTGGTGAGGTGGTTGTTACTGCCTTCGCTGCTTACAATTCCTTTTTCGTATTTCCTATCTCATGGCTGATTCTCTCCTCGACCTGGCTGATCTCATGGTTGATTCCCCCCTTGACCTGGTAAACGTGTTCCTCGACGCATTTAATTTAGTTGTTCAGACTACCGAGCTCCGCTTTTATTTCCATTGACTGTTTTTGCAAGTCTGCCTTGATTTCAATTGCCTGTTGTTCTAGCTTTGTTGATTGCTCCCCCAGCTTCTGTGCGATGTCTGCCTTGATTTCGATTGCTTGTTGGACCAGCTTCGCAGTTAAACTGGATGACTGTTGTCGCTGCTCTTGCTGCATCACCATTAACATTTGCATCAGCGCATCTTCTGTTTTCTCTGATTTTGGCGTTTCTGCTTCTCCCTTAGGCTCTAACATGGTAAATTCATTAATTTTAAAACGTTATCTTCGGTTTATTTTTATTATTTCGTCTTTTATTATTTTTTTCCAGTTTTCACGTTACATTTCACTATTGTGCATTTCTAAAAATGTTTATAAGTTTTCACTTTCAAATTTTTCATTCTAATTTCTGACACCATTGTCGTGTGTTATGGTTCGCGGCCAATAATTTTAATTTTCCGGGAAAGTGAAAACGTACTGTCTTTTAAATTAAGTTAAAAGAGTTTATTTACTAAGAAAAATGCACAATCATAAATGTAACATCACTTATTTTACATTTCATTTACTTCTATAAATTGTTAATTCAACTGTCTTAACTAAAATCACTTCACAATCAATCAATCAATATCGCCTTTACGTTTCGCTCCAATCTATTGCAGTTTTTACTATATCGCGGTTGTAATAATCCCTCCATTCATTCAGCTCGCCTTATATAGGGCCTCTAGCCATTCAATCCATATCTCGTACATTGAGCTACCTGGAATCTTCCTGAATGGCAGCAGTCACGTCACTTTCAGATATTGGTCATGCTTGGTGGGTTCTTGTTCTTGAGTACATTCGTTTGTTGGTCATGATGTTGTTAATGGCTGTGAGAAAAATTGCGACAGTAGCTCGTAGAATTATTTGTACATGTAACAGTATCTTACGATGAGCTAGCGAGACAAGAGATACCAGATGAGTTGCGCTTGATCGACTATATGGATGATGTTGCGCCTTTAGCCACTGGATACACCATTGAACAAGTGCAACTTCAGCAAGGTACGCTAACGTGCCGAGTGGAAGACTACATGACTTTTCTTGGCTCCAGTCTAGCACTGGAAAAAACCGAGGTGGTCATCTTAACAAAAAAGAAAGTCCCTAGAGTAAGGATGATCAGTACGGGAGACATACTAATCAAATCGAAGCCAGCGATGAAGTACCTGAGGCTACTGATCGATTTGAAGATGAGTTTCTCTGGGCAAATCAGGGCACCGACTAAGAAGGCTACTTTGGGCATATCGGCTCTGAGTCGACTGGTGGTCAACGTAGGTGGATCCAATCCATCAAGTAGACGCCTCTTATTGAGTGTTGCAGGGTCGGTACTACTGTACAGAGCAGAAATATGGAGCGACGCTCTCAGCAAGAGGTATACCGAAAATGTTTGACACAGGTACAGAGAAGAGGATCACTGAGGATTGCATCTTCGTATCCAAAAGTCTCTGATTTGGTAGTGAGAGTCATTGCAGCCGTGATACCTGATGCTATCCTCGCTAGAGTGAACCGTGCTATTTACATGCGTTGAAGCAAGAGTTCGAGGGATACAATTGTTTGTGAGGAGAGAGAATGCTCACTCAACGATGGGCAATAGTTTCGAATGAATTTCACGATGGGAAGGTGGAGGGTGCGTCAAGTTCCGGATGTGAGACCCTAGCTAAATTGAAGGCATAGTGAGATTGAATTCTGTCTGGCCCTAGTTTTGAGTGGACATGGGTGTTTACAGTCTTACCTGCACAAAATTGGTATGTCACAGTCTACCGACTGTCGATTTTGCCGAGGAGAGGAAAACAATGCCTACCACACATTTCTTACATATAAAAAATGGCGCAATCTGTGACGGGACCTCTATAGCGAGAAGTAAAGGCTCACCTTGGATAGTATAGTCACAGTGATGCTTCAATTGGTTGACAATTGGAACCATGTGGCACATTATATACGGGCAGTCCTCAAAGATAAAAGTGACTCACATTAGCCGGGGACGCTGAGGCTGGAGGATTGATTGTCTAACAATTTCTCTCCCTCCCGCTAGAGAAGGGATTCTCCAACTTGAAGGCGCCTCACGGAGTAGTAAGATGATATCTGGCCCAAAGTAATGTGTCAAATAGTTCCAGGCTAGACTCTCAGATTGATAGGGGAGGTGTTTAGTCGGTAGTTCATGAGCATGGGAGCACCACATTCAGTGCATAAATTATATTCACCTCCCAACCACAAAAAAGGCCAGCTTAAAATCATCTCATTAAGACTTTTTGTAAGTGCTTCCATTTCCTACCACTCTCTCCATCACTTAACCTGTGCTTACTGCTGACAATACCACTTCGATTTGCTGGCCGAACATCTAAAATACATACGAGTATATAAATAGCATTAATGTCAATCTGGAAACAACATATTTAAGTGATTACATTTACTTTTTGTGCAGTGCATACTCCAAAGGTGACAGATTAACTGTTATTAGGGTTTTGTACTAAAATACAAAACCCTATTGCAATCACGACCTGTGTCCGTCTGTCCGTCCGTCCGTCCGTCCGTCTGTATATCACAGCACTTTTTCTCCGAAACTATAGAGGCTACAGCCATGAAACTTTGTGAAAAGGTCAGAAGTGGTGACCTCTTGAAAGTTCAAGGGCGGAAAAATTTTTCAAAGGGTTTAAGGGGGGTCTCCCCGTATATGGAGGTGAACCCTCAAAAAAAAATTTTCACCATTGGTAGTCGAGTTGGGTGTCATTAGAAAGGTCTCATTGAGATCTTTTCAAAACAATTCTTAAAATTGCCTTATCGGTACCGAGGGGGGCAGGGGAAGGGGAAATGTACGAACTTTTCGCGCAACCCCCCCCCCCCCCCCCCTCGCCATTGGAAACTTTCCATCCGAAAAATCTGAAAAAAGTCATGAATGTAGGCCTTAATGAGTACAACAACAACAAATACATGAGACGTCGAAATTCACTCAACTTTGTTAGTAATAGTATGATTTCTCGATTTTAAGTTTTCTTGAATAAAATCTAAACGGTACCCTTAAATTCAATAAAATTTTGCAAACAGATGATTTTCTATAAGATTGATCTTTTCTGAAAGTTTCATAAAGATCAAATAGTATTTAACGAAGTTATAGCGGTTTGAATTTTCCCGTATTACTATCGAACAATATGCCCTGTATTACTATGGAAACATATGGCTATGGATCCATATGCGCTTTTTATCGATTTAGACACTACAGCTTTGCTAAGATTTTCATGAAAATTTCAGTAATGATAGGTTTCATGAAAATGAGTACATACAAGTCGAAGAGGCAGGAGAGAGCTCCTAGCAAAAGGTCTTGGTAATCATTCTAGGATTCGAAAAAATAGGCCATGAATCGATGATTACAGTACAGAGGAGTGGGCCCTGAAAAAAATTTCATGAAAGGTAGCCGATATGAATATCAACTGAAAGTTCTCTACGAGAGCTTTTCAAAACAGTTCTTAAACTGACAGTTTTTTTTCAGTGGGGGCCAATGGGGGGGTGGAAATACATGGAAAATGTGTTTCTTAAAAAATCTGGAAAAATTATCAAGGGAGATATCTATGGGTATAACTAAAACAAATACCTCAGAATTCACAATTCTTTCAACTTTGTTAATAATAGTATGATCCTCGAATTTCACATTTCCTCCAATAAAATCGTCTTTGACATGTTTCTTGATTTTATTCGTTGCTGGTTACTGCATTTTGTAAGTTGAGTACAAAACCCTTCTGACATGAGCATAGGTCTGTCTACCCAACTTGTTTAATTTTTTAAATGACAACGCAAAATTCATCATGCAACACAGAGCCCCAGTCCCGTGGCTTTCGCACATTTATCCTGCTTTAAGAACAGATTCAATTCTATCCGAACTCCTTGTTCATAGATTGTCATATTGCGGTTTCACAAAGGTCCTTTCGAGGGGGGTATTGAAGAACAGTTGAACATGATGGAAGTGCTCAGGAGAGTCTTACAAATAGACTGACCGAAATTTCACTCAAGTGTACAGAAAGTGAAGAAAATTGAAATCGAATGTCAATATTTTGGACTCAATAATTTTAATTTTGATTTCTCTTCTTAATGAGGCAAAAAAAGTCAGCTCAGTCCAATCGGTGCTTCCAGTATCGTATGTATAAGAAACGCCAAGACAGCCATTATCATTCAACTGTTTGGATGATGAAAATGGTTAGAGAATTCTTGGGTGAAGCTAGCTTCAAGGAATGCCAAGAATTGTGTGAGGAAGCCTTGAAAAGACATACAACGGAGTATGCCTAAGAAGACGCAAAACAAAATTTTTGCAACTTACGACGCAATTTTGAGTCAGTTCTTAGAAATTAGGAGAACACCTAGGAATATTTTGTGGATCGATTAATGTTTTCAGGAGTATTCGATCTGTAACATGCATTGATTGAACAGCACTACCACTTCGCCTCAAGTGCTTTCACCACTTCAGATGGAACTAGCGGAAATCGTTTGCTTTGCCATGAAAGCTTTAAATTACTTCTTCGATGGTATCAGCAGCTAATATTCCAATAATCGAGCTTGGCACATATAGTGATGTTGAGAATGTCACAGGGAAATGTTCTGCAAGCACATTAAGTTGCTTATCGAGGAGCGTGTCTGCATGGGCTATTGCAGCAGAATCAACGAAGCGATTTCTATCTAAATGGAAGCTAAGAACAAGCGAAACTCCAATCAAACTTCAAGTTAGTGCTGAGCTTTAATAGCACATTCGGCGAACGGAGTTCAAAGAGAATTGTAAATACACTCCGAACAGCAGTGTTACCCGAGGAATTCTATCATTTCCACATACATAGCATGGCTTGATAGCCCAGTCATATTAGGTAAAAAAAGGGGTCAACCTCGGAATGAAAGATAATAAGCTGCAAATTGGTATGAACCTTTGTTTTGTCATTCTAAATGTTGTCTCAAAAGTCACAATCGTTATCGTGTCCGCGTCTCAAGATATTCAAGGTCAAAGGTCACAAAAATCGGTTTTTCGCGAATATCTGGCTTCCTATCGGTTAAATGAGATTTGCATTTATTATAAAAGTTGTAGGCTATAAAATTCCCTACAACTTTTGTTTAAACTTTTTTTTCATACGACCAACCGTTTTGAAGGTAGAGCGCGAAGAGTGCACATCGTACAGTCATATACGGCCTAATGCAAGGTCAAGCGTGAGTTATGGTTATCAGTACGTTATAAAGTCAATTATTTACTTGGAAATTATAATTATTAAACAATGCCTATTATTTATGTACTAACTATTAATTATTTATATTTAATTAAAGTAAGTAACTTGATTATTTATATATAATTATTCATATTTAACTATTTAAGTATAAAATATTATTAATTCTGGATTATATATTTTAGTTTTATTTTAAGTTAACACGACATTATATATCTTTTCTTTAAAACGCGTAAATTTCTCAATACTTATATACCTGGAAATACTTGTCCCTACCCTATGCCCTTTTCTATTCATTGCCGGGACAGATGTTCTATAGTATTCAAGGCCACTCTCTCCACTTTGTATGAGTCAAGATTATTCGTTAGTTTGAAATTGTACCGTTGCAACTACGGACGTACGGTTTTAAGAGCTATGGCTGATTTGTGTTTTATATGTGATAAGAAACTTTCAGAAGGTGTTTCTGTGAATGTCGTACGTGGTTTACAAACTTTAAAAACTGCAAGTATTGAAAGAAATGATGGACATATAGACTATTTAAATACTTTAAGTTCTGTAAATGTGCATTCCGAGTGTCGAAAAGTGTACACGAGTAAAAATGTTATTATTGCATCAAAACGACGCACAGATGAGAGTGAACCTTCAACGTCAAGTGCACCTCGTAAAAAACGAAATGAAGTCTTTGATTTTGGAAAGTTATGCTTATTTTGTGGCCAAGAAGCTGTTGAAATAGCAGAAAAGTACATAAATAATAGGCATTGTTTAATAATTATAATTTCCAAGTAAATAATTGACTTTATAACGTACTGATAACCATAACTCACGCTTGACCTTGCATTAGGCCGTATATGACTGTACGATGTGCACTCTTCGCGCTCTACCTTCAAAACGGTTGGTCGTATGAAAAAAAAGTTTAAACAAAAGTTGTAGGGAATTTTATAGCCTACAACTTTTATAATAAATGCAAATCTCATTTAACCGATAGGAAGCCAGATATTCGCGAAAAACCGATTTTTGTGACCTTTGACCTTGAATATCTTGAGACGCGGACACGATAACGATTGTGACTTTTGAGACAACATTTAGAATGACAAAACAAAGGTTCATACCAATTTGCAGCTTATTATCTTTCATTCCGAGGTGAAAGCCCTAATATGACTGGGCTATGATGAAATCGAATAGGCAACTAAATCCTGTTATTACACTCGCCAATAACTCGTACCTCGCTGATAAGTCTGTGACGAGATGCTTCCCGCTCCCCATCGCCTGCAGATTCTATTCCCTTGTTAATTCAGGCATGTAATTTGAATGCACTGCATTCAACTTTAATAAATTGCAACTGACTACTGGGAAATGCGGAAGCAGTTGAAACCCTCCCCAGCATTTCATCCAATCCTATTAACGGCCGGATTTGAAAGCAGCACTACCTCCAACCGTAACAGCTTTTAAGCTGCTCCTTTTACAGCTTGCGTTTCGCACCGGACCACCCGCAACCCGATACCGTAGACAGCAGCAATCCTTCCTGTTGCGAAAATCTGATACTATGATTCACACTAATTTTGTTTAAGGAGATATCAGGCCGTCGTATTGCGATCTCATTCGCTTGATGCTCTCGTTAATTATTCCTGCGAAATAAATTATGCACTGATAAATTCCGAGAATCGTGCGGCAGCGGACGACGGCTCGGTGGGGATAATTGTGAATCTCCAGGATTGTTGGATTAAGGTAGTAAAAGCATGACTTGCTGTAGTCGGAGGACGTCATTGAGCCAGAACGTGAAACACTTGCCAGAATGTTATCATCTCCGGCATAAAGACACATCACCCTCACTCAAAGGAATGAGACGGTAAGAGTGAAAGATGGCCGAAGACTTGCTGAAGTGTTTAACGCCCTCTTCGTAGAGTTTGAGCTGCGGCGCTTCTCAGAAATGTATTTAGCGGCAAACGTGCTTACGAGACTTTTCGACCGGAACAAACTTTCATGTGGATGGATATCACGTTCATATTACGGAAATTAATAATTTATAGTTCAGGTAAAGATGATCAGGGAGATTTGGCATACGTTGAAATGTGATTGAAAGCATAGTAAAAGTTGAAAGGCTTGGCCAACATACTCTACATAAACTTACTGACACATGTATGAATGTCGCACTGACAGCATTAAATTAGGATTCGTAAATTGTGGGAATGCTAGCGTTTCAGGTTAGAGTTTTTCATGTTGAAAAGGTTTGGGAGAGTAGGCGCAACTTTTAAAGCTTTGTGAATTGATTTATCTTGATATCAAAACTATTTTTAAACTGATGATTTGATGGTTCTAAGCCTGATTTACTTTGTCAATTCTTTAAAGATTTGAATTAGAAAATTGAGTATATTTGCTCTAGAACAAAAATGGCCACTTGCAGAAACTTTTTATGTCATACCATCTCAGCACATGACAAATTAAAACTTTAACGCTTATATTCCTATTGTCATAACGCTCTCTATCTCCCTCGCTCTCTCTCTCTCTCCCTCTCTCTGCATTATGATCTCGGAGCGCACATCACTACTATAAAATGCTTTACTTTAACATTTATAAAAAATTAGTGAAATGAAAATAAACAAGTTGGAACGAAGATCATGTCAGAAGGGTTTTGTGCTTAATCTACGATTTTCAGATACATATATTCTTAGTTTAGAAGGAAAACTAATGTTACTTTATTTTAATCGGCCAACATTTTATTGTTGTATTGCTAAAATCATTGACTAGGCGGAATCATAAACTTATTTTTGTTATTCACCTTATCAGAAAATTTGGAGAAGATCCAATCAAAATTATAGTGTCTAGTTTGGTGGGAAGCCCATGCAGATCTAATTGCTCCAGCTCAATTTATGGAATCCGTATATGAGTCAAGTTTGGATATTCAGAAGATATTGTTTGAGTTGTTAATTATTTCACTAAACCTTTCTAGTAGGAGCTCGTTCCTGCTGCTTCGACTTGTTTTTTATTTTTTCAAAATAATTTAATACCTTCAGAAAAAAGTTGTTATACATCAGCAACAATTAAGTTAGGCATCAATATCATTGTCACTGTTTGGTTTTGTAGATGAAAACGTAAAATTCGTAAAATTTGCTATTATCAACAAATATGGTGGAGTTTTGACTTCTGAGGTATTTTTTTCTCATGCACTCATAAAAACCTACTTCCATGATTTTTCGGATTTTTCTGTACAAACCCGTCTAATCGCGAGGGGGGAACACAAATTTTTCGTACATTTCCCCTCCCCCTACATCTCCTGAAGTGAGAAGTGTCAGTTTAAGACCTGTTTTGAGAAATCTTCATCAAAGCCTTTGATTTAATACCCGCATCGGCTGGCTTTGGCAGGAACATTTTTTTAAGGGTCACCTCCTCCTATATTCGGAAATCCCCTTTAAAACCTTATAAAAATTATTTTATACTATAACCTTCAAGAGGGCATCACTTTTGACCTACTCACCAAATTTTGTTTCTAGCTTATCTGGGTTGCAAGAAAACTTGATATGACATACGGACGGATGGACGAACAGATAGACGACTAAACTGACAGACAGGTCGTGATTTTAGTAAGGTATTGTAAATAAATTATTTTACAATTCCCAAAAAAGTGTTACACTGCGGGAAAGGCGTATTTCTCGTAGGCACCCTTAATGTTAAAAGACAATAATAATTTGATTGGGAACCACTTTGATAGTCAAACACTGTTTAAGAAAAGTTTTCTGTTGTATAAGTATTTCCAATGAAAGTCATTTCAAATGTTTCCATGGGGATGTATTCAACACTTCAGTTGCTGCTAAAATACTGAATCTCGCTTACTTTATGCCATTTTGGCGTCGGCGTTTTGAATTTAAGCGTTTTTACGGGTGAACATTGAGTTTCCATAGTGTTGCTCACCCCGAACACTACCATTCGCGATTTCGTAAGAGTTAAACCTACGAATACCGAACCGCACTTTATTAATTTTTTTTTGATAACCTAATGATGTAACCCACAGCAAGTAATCTAAATTTTCATTCATAAAATGACTTCTTGTTAGATTACGGAAAAAAAGCCAATAATAATTTTTGCTTTGTAACTTTATGTAATTAAACTCAAGTAGCTAGGTCGCTTCCGATTCACACGCCACATTATGGACAACGCAAGAAGTAACAAGCGCCAAAAGCATCAGGAACCAACGCGAGCTCGAAACGAAACGTAAATTCACACGGTAGCGGCAACTTTCGTCATCCAATCAACACATATGCGGCAGCATAAAACATATAACCCCTCGAAGCAATCGGAATTGCATCTTAAACAAAATAACATGCAACGCTGGGAGGAAATCCGAATTTGAATTGTTGCTCCCGTCACGTGACAAGAGGTGTTTCTGATATGTGCCATAATCTGCGGGCACTTACATCATTTCCTCAAATCAAGGTTTCATACTGCCTGTGTTTTCATTGATTCTACTTTCCGACATAGACTCACAATGAATTTTGATGCAGTATAACATATTATTCGACTAATTCAAATTCGAACCTGAGTGCTGTCGAAATTTACAGGGAAACGATTTTGAGTGCGGATCTAAACGTGAGGCTGTCGTTAAACCCGACATTCCTATCAGGTGTGCAGCCACTGAGCTTCCGGTCAAGGACACAACTTAACGATCACGCCGCAAATATCTTCACACTCACGCAGATCCAGCAGAGATGCATACATGCCCCCAAAGAGGAGCGAGCCAAGTAACGAAGTCAGAGATACTGCTGAGGTAGCAATGGCACGTCTACCGAAAGAAGACACTCGCGAATTTAACACTTCACTAGTGGCAAGCACAGGGCGAGCAAGGCGCAAACTCAAAGCGTAACGTAAATCAAACGTAGCAGCAACAAGAAAGGAGTACTTCAAGTTCTTGCAGAATTGACTGTTAACTATGATCAAAAATTTATACTATGAACGAGGAATTGCAAAAGAAACAGGCCACATCGAATGTCGTTACATCGGAGTAGCAACAATTTAAATATATTTCAGCGCATCATAAGATCGAATGTATGGAATGCTCTCAAGTCTTTTGCATGATCAGTCGAAAGTTGGACAAGCCTTTTTTCACGGATAGTATCAGTGTGATTGAAAGGAGTAGCGCCTGATCCAGGTGGTAAGCTTTAAGAGGAATTCACTGCAGCTCGACTATATAGTAGCAAAATTACACCGGAAGCTAAAAATATCGCACAAAATGTTAGAATCTGGAGGCGTTACAAACAGATCCAAATAAATTAACGTTTTTGAGTATGGAAAGGACTCAGGTGAATGATGTTTGTTGAGCTCACAACATGAAGCCGGAATGAAGTTATTGTAGGAATTTTCAGCCAAATCAGAGGCTTTGAATGGGCTTAAATGTATCAAACCAAACTCACTTTGGTACACCAAGAAATGACCGCAAATTAAGCCAAGCTCAAACGAGAGGAAGTTGATGAATCCACTAAACTACACAAAAGAAACAAGGATACAATTGTTGAATTTCTTAACTCCTCTCCTAACTGACTATCGACATCGTGACGAAGCGTAATATTCGCTCATTCGCACTAAACTCACTTTATTCCACCACGGATATCGAAATGAAGAAAATCGCGACATTCCCGAGGAGAATTTCGACGGCCGAAATTAGTGGAAACTGATGGATAATTATACATACGCGACACTCCACGCATGGGCACGGCGACTAAAATACCGGCTGGGACAAGAAAAACTAAGAAATCTTAGCGCCAGCTCAAGGGAAAGTGGAACAAAATAAGGATCCCCATCTCACGTTGCGATGTAAATAAACATTGCTGACAGTTCGAACTGTCCGTCAAATGCATTCAGCACAGTCAGCGCGTAATACACCTAATTCCCACTAGGATCGCCACCGAGTGGAACTTGTTATGAGTGAAATCAAGCGAGAAAAGATACTCCAAACCAACGGAAAAAAGCACTCCAAAACATGATGGGAGGAAAAAAACGTTAACCCGAAGGTTATTTAAGCCCGGGAAGATTGGCACGCTTTCTCTTTTTCTTTTCGAGCAACTAGCGGAGACATAATCGAAGATTGATCAGCGAACATTTTTTCTGACGAGGAATTGGAGCCGTACACTGGGTTCGAGGCGAGACAACTGTGGCAAAAATCACGCAAATGGAAGAAAGGGGCCCCTTGCTAGAATAGGGAATAAATGTAAGTGGCTTTAATTCTATCACATATTGAATGAAGATAATTGTAGAATTTTCTTTCCTCGCTACAATACGACGTATAAACTTTCTTTTCCTGCTGTAAAGGGACGTTGACCAGGCAGGAAGACCTAAAGAGATTAATTGAAGTGGTAGTGTTTGTCGGTACAGTGAAAGTTAGTGGCGTTCTGGGTAACTTCGGCTGCCCTGTTGTGGGAAAATACGAGTTTTGTGTGGTGGCGGATTACCTTAACTCGTTCTTCGTGGTAGATTTCCTTTGTAAGTGAACTTGCATATTTGTAATTTCGCTCCGGACGGTCGTCTTCTCGTTCGGATGACCCCTTGAGAGGGTCAAAGAATCGAAAGAGTGGCACCCACGCCCGCCTTGGGGTGAGTTAGTTTGGGTCGGTGAAGCCTCCGCCGGAGTAGCCCCAATATAGCGGTGGGGCAGTTAGGGAATTGGTAATAGCGTTTGACTTCGATTTATTTCAAGAATATTTATCTTTGAGTCCCATTAACTACTGTGCCAAATCTCATTCAAATCGGAGTTTTTCTCTAGGTAGAACAAAAATAATCAATTTTCATTGAGGATGGCAGCTAAGTAAATTTAAATTTCAGACTTTTTTAATTATCATCCGATTTTCATCGAAAGAATTAGCTCCAATAATCTATAATTTCAAGTTTCATCAAAATCTGCAGACGCGTTTCGACTACTTCGAGTCATCTTCAGTGTCTCCACGTCTGCTCACACAACAAAGCAAGGCCCGACGGCTTTTAAAGAAAAAAGAGAATTGGCCTGCGGATATCAAATATACAAAATTAGTGACTGAAAAATTTTACATGAATTTTCATGTATTGGTTGTATTTTGATAAATTTTTTTTACATTCTTTTGTGTTGATGCATGTTGCCTGGGAACAAAAATTTGAAAATAAACATACGACAACGGTAATTTTAACTGATACATTTTGCGACTTTTTGCAAGGGCAACACCATGATGGACGCATCAGTTTGTTTTTAACTTTCAAACAATAATTAGATAAAAATTTATTTAAATTCAATTTTTCATCAATTGGTGTTGTTTATTTCTCGGTGAAAAACATTTTTTTTTACATTTAAAACAAAATGGGTGCAGGTTCAACGTTGACAAAGGAAAAAAATCCCCGTTGGCAGCACCAGCCGGAAAGGTAAATTTCTCGTATGTAGCGTGAAGTTTCGAAAAAGAATTTGGCTTGCCTACTACTAAACTTCTTTCTGCAATTTTCGTAGTACCACATGGGTATTTATTAACATAAAAAAAATCTGGCCACGTTCGTTTTTAGAGACTTTTTATCGGGGCGCAAATATTTTGCTAATTAAATTGAGTTGCACACGTATGGATTACATATTGAAAATCCGCGGATAATAAATTGTTGTAAACATACAAATACCGGTTTCGTCCTTCTCACATTTGCTGTTTACACAGTTCACAGTGGTAACCACACAAAGGCTTAAATAGCTCGAATATTTAATTTCAAAAGATTTCTATAAAAGTTTAATCGGCACTTGCGTTGCCATTAATATATACATTTTCAATTTTTTTTTAACTATGAGGGCCGCCATTTCGATTTTTATTGAAATCGGCTGCTAAAAATATTAAGCTGTAAATTTTCCACTTTTTTATTTGTCATTCGATTTGCATAATTAAATTAAATTAACTTGCCTTAATAACTTACAATTTCAAGTTTCAACGGAATCTGTTGAGAATCTTGGCTGCTAGAGGGCTACAAAAATAAAAAAAATTGTATGCCACCCCCCTGTATGGGAAGACCCGCCTGTATGGGGAGACCCCCCTTAAATACCTTAAAATATTTTCTTGCACTGCAAATTTCAAGAGACACCACTTTTGACCTACGTAGAAAATTTCCTCATTCTAGCTCATGTGGTTTGCGAGAAAACTTGTTATGACGCACGAACAAACGGGCGGACGGACGGACAGACAGACAAGTCGCGATTTTATAATTTTTAAGGACATATTTAAAAATATTTTACAATATCTTAAAAATGATCTGGTTTATAAATTCTTTGAAGTAAAGTCATTTAAAACGTTTCCATGAAAAATATTCATTATTTCAGTTGGCACTAAAATAGCGAATCGCGATTGCCTTCAGACCTTTGGGGGCTGCCATTTTGAATGCATGCATTTGATTTTGGATTATTTTAAATCTTTGTATGCTGGGACCTCATCGATCAATGTAATATCTCGTTCAAATAGGAGTTTCACTCTAGACAGGGCAAAATAATTCAATTTTTAAAGAAAATGGCAGCTGAAAATAATAGGCTTTAAATTTTCGACTTTTTAACTTTTCATTCAATTTTAATAATTTCTTGCCAAATACAAGAGCATAGTACAGAGATCCATTATCTCAAGTTTCATCAAAATCCGTTGGAAAATGTGACCGCTAGAGGGCCACCAAAACATGAAAAAAACGCATATTTAAACGGCTGCCATTTTAAAATTTGCACATGCATGATCACCAAAATATCAAAAACTATAGGTCTAAGTAATGTCTATGTTGAAACCAAGTTTCATATATGTCGAATCAAAATTGCGACTTTTAAAAGCCTTTGAAATTTTGACATTCAACTGGCCACCATTTTGTTTTTTGCAACCTGACCTCCAGTTTTTTTACGTAGTTCTTTAGATACTTATAATTTCTATCTAACTGCCGAATTTCATGAAAATCTGTTGAAAGCTTTGACCACTATTACAACAACAAAATATTACACGATTTTCGACATTTGAGCGGCCGCCATTTTGTTTCTGCTGTACCGACTTTGCATTTTTTATTGTGAGATTCATCACATACATCAATGAACCTTTGTACCAAATTTGATCCAAATCGGAGCTGTACTTTGGTCAGCACAGAAATCACGATTTTTCGTCTAAAATGGCCGCCATTTTGTTTTTGCCCGGCCGATATAGCTGGTTCACGAATTTAACCGAGATATTTACCCAATACACCATTCCTGAAAAGTTGCTGAAAATCGAAGCAAAATTGCAGCCTCTAGCGAGAAATTTACCTAAAATCGGTAAAATTTTGCATTTAAGCAAGATAATTATGCCAATCGGCAAGTACCGATTAAAATCGGTAGAGGTAATAAGGTCTTCGATAATTATTTAAATGATCCAGAAAACTATGAAAAACAAGTTACGCAGCAAGAGAAACTACAGTACGCTAGCGTAAATTAATTTTACGCAAATCGTCGAATTCTACTGCCACCGCTGACCAAATGAAGGGTAAAGTTGGAACGTCAGCCAGTATATATATATATATATATATATATATATATATATATATATATATATATATATATATATATATATATATATATATATATATATATATATATATATATATATGTATATATATATATATCTATATATATATATATATATATATATATATATATATATATATATATATATATATATATATATATATCTATAGCAGGTATAAAGTTGAATTCGACAGTAAAAGTTTTATTGTGGGTCGGAAGAACAATCTATGACATTAATTTTTTAAAGATAATCGCGTTTAAATGTTGACCGCGACTGCGACGTAAATGGTCCATCCTGACGCTCCAATTTCGGAAGACGTGTTCCAGCATAGCAACCGGCATCTTGCGGATGACACGAATAATGTTGGCTTATCTCTGAAGACCAGAGACTTCATGAAACCCCAAAAAAAATAATCTAAAGTTGTAATATCTTACGACCTAGGTGGTTAATTTACTGGTACAAAACATGAAATCAGGTTCTCACCAAAATGATGACATTTCTCACAGAACGCTGATTTATGTGATACAGCTGAACAATTTGGATTTGTTGTTGCGTTGTAAGTCTCCCTATGAGGATTTGTCAAACAATACTGAATAAAAATTACATTACAGTTTGACAGGAGGCACGCGTGATCCGTCAAAAAAGCCTATTGGAAATCAAACCTCATAGTGAAACATCCTTTTTATGCATATGTATATATACGAGGGTCATCCAACAAGTACTTAGCCTCACCGCCCGATGGCGCTGCTATTACAAAAAAGTTTTACAATCGTGCAGTACATTCTTTTAATAGCCTACTGTCGAAGTTTCAGTCAATTCCCTTCATGAGTTTTGTTTTGATAGCCTTTGGAAGCGAGCGTGTCGGTCGGTTGTATAAAAATGGAAAAAGAACAATTTCGTTCATTGATTAGATTCTTGTTTTTGGAAGGGAAAACGCGCAGCAAAATCAAAGGTCGCTTGGATGCTGTGTACGGTGACTCTTCTCCTTCGATGGCGACTGTCAAGAATTGGTTCAACGAGTTTGTTCGTGGCCGCACATCGGTTTTTAATGCGCCACGCCCAGGTGCCCCGAAAACGGCTGCTACGGAGGTAAACGTTAAGAAAATCCACGATCTCATGTTGGCAGACCGTTGATTGAAAGTTCGCGAGATAGCTGAGACTGTGAGCATCGCAGAAGGAACGGTGCATCATATTCTGCGCGAAGTACTGGGCATGAGAAAGCTGTCGGCGCGTTGGGTGCCACGTTTGCTCACACCGGAAAACAAGCGCAACCGTGAGACCGTATCGGCGACGTGTTTGGCGCTGTTTCAGCGCAATCCGGCGGAGTTCTTGCGTCATTTCGTGACCGTCGACGAAACATGGATTCACTGGTATACACCAAAGACCGAAGAACAGTCGAAACAGTGGACTTCACCTGGCCAACGTGCTCCAAAGAAGGCGAAGACTGTTCGATCGGCCGGAAAGGTGATGGCCACCGTTTTCTGGGATTCACAAGGTGTGATCAACATTGATTACCTCGAGAAGGGTAAAGCAATCGCGGGGCGCTACTATGCAGACTTATTGGGCCGATTTGATGTCGAATTGAAGAAAAGGCGGCCCGCTTGGCAAAGACAAAAGGGTTCCACCACGACAACGCGCCGGCTCATACCTCCGCCGTCGCCATGGCCAAATTGGTCGAATTGCACTACGAATTGCTGCCCCATCCAACGTACTCTCCAGATTTGGCCCCATGTGACTACTTTTTGTTTCCAAACCTGAAGAAATCACTCGCCGGGAGTAGATTTGGGTCGAATAAGGAGGTCATCGCCGCCACGGTGGCCTACTTTGCAGCCCTTGAGAAAATGTATTTTTTGGATGGGTTGAAAAAAGTAGAGCGTCGCTGGGCTAAGTGTATCGAGCTTGAAGGAGATTATGTGGAAAACTAAATTGCCACCTTTCCAAAATTTTCGTTTTTCTTCTGTAGGCTAAGTACTTGTTGAATGACCCTCGTATATATATATATATATATATATATATATATATATATATATATATATATATATATATATATATATATATATATATATATATATATATATAGCAAGCAGCAAGCACTTTCCGCAATAGGAAAATTTCTCTTGAGATCTTTTGGATGGATTCAAGGTTCAAGATCTTATTTTGGTGATTGTTTTTGTTTTCTAATATGCACAATTCATAAATAACTTAACCTAAAAATATTCTTCCGGTTGTTCCTAAGGGTTTTTTCTGGAGTTCAATAATAATTTACTTTATTACCTAAACTTTAATTGGGTCATTTCATCCTTTTCACATCAATTTTAATGTACGTCTATACGATAATTTTGCTTTACATTGAAGCTTTTCATTACGTCGTACGGATATTGATCAGTCTTTCGGATGGCTCCGATAGCTTTTTCAATTACTTACGGAATTCTTTGTAGTATATTTTTAATAATAATTTATCTGAAATATTATTACAGAAGAAAAATGTTAGAGAAGTTGGCTTCGACGTAAGTACCAATTCTCATCAGGCCATCACTCTTAGATACACACCGGTGATGGCGACCACCATGCTTAGAGGCGAAAGGGTTATTTTTAATTTTCCTACTTATGCGAACTCAATCTGTTTTTATAACTACTCTCTCACCTCTAAGCATGGTGGTCGCCATCACCGGTATGTATCTAAGAATGATGGCCTGATGAGAATTAGTACACACGTCAAGACCACCTTCTTCTAACATTTATCTTCTCTACTAATTTTTCAGAAAAATTATTATTGAAAATATGCAACTCATTCATGTAGCTACGAAGGATTCCATAAGTAATTTACTTTGATTAGATTAAAATATCAATTTTTCGATAAAAAAAAACTTTAAAATGTTGACACCCACAACATTCTAAAACATCAATAGATTATCAAAAGAAGTTTGGTTTAGAATTCATTTGCTCTAACGACTGCAGTTTTAAAAATTGAGTTTCTTAAAAGTAAGTAGATTATTTCCTTAAGACCACGTTAAGACTACTCATTCTCTGCATCCATTGAGTAATTGTCCGTTGCTCTCCGACTAGTCCCGCCTTGTGCCCCCTGGCTCTTCTGATTCCCGATTCCACCAGCTTTTCCGCATACGATTTGATGGGCTCCATTGCTATCTCCTGGTACAGTACCTCGTTGGGGTAAAACAACCTGTCCCCCCGTCTGTATAGACCTTGGCAAGTCCGAAGGATTTTTCGCTCCACTAATCCTATCTTGCCCCATTTTGTTTTCGGCGCGGCATTCCATTTAATCACCGCATATGTGATGATTGGACGAATCAAGGTTTTATAAGATAAAAAAACCTTCACTCGCTTGCTTGCTGTTGAGTTTCTCCTGAAAAAAGCTATAAGAAGTAAAATTCTGGTAATATGCACTAAGAAATTCTAAATAATATTTGAACCTCATCCTAGCAAAGCGCAAATTGTGCTCAGATCACTACATTAACAAGTTGTCAGCGAAGAGATTCACCTGGATTCCGGGCTTATATTCATTACTTACGCCCGGGACGTCAGGAGTGAATATTTTGAAAGGAAATTAGCCTAATATACGCCCCTGTGGGACTCCCCAGTCAATACCCAATGGGTTCGGCTTAGCTCTACCAGCAACCGCAAAGGCAGTTCGTCCCTACATTTTTACAATAAGGGCCAGAAAGCCAAATTTATCATTATGTAGAGAAGCCCATTGCTCCATACAGAGTCAAAGGCCTTTTCCACGTAAATCAGGAGAGCTGCGACAAGCTTATTGTAGCGCCAACTTCTTATTATATAGGCTTGGAACACGGCCATAGCATTACCGTGAAGTGGGCTTTTTTGAAGTCAAATTGCCTTTCCGGCACAATTTGCAGAGAATTGTACGATGCTTTCAAGTATTACGCTGTCAAGCAGCTTATCAATATTTGAGAGCAGCGAAATTGGAGGAGTATCCACGACATCAGTACTGCCCAACTTCTTGGGTATTGCGAATGTTTTTGCACGTTTCCATTGCTGAGGGAAGTAGCAAATGTTAATGCAATTATTCAGAATGATCGCGAGGAGAACAAAGAAAATATGGGGAAGCCTTTTTTAGGGTTTTGTACTAAAATACAAAACCCTATTGCAATCACGACCTGTGTCCGTCTGTCCGTCCGTCCGTCCGTCCGTCCGTTTGTCCGTCCGTCTGTATGTCACAGCACTTTTTCTCCGAAACTATAGAGGCTACAGCCATGAAACTTTGTGAAAAGGTCAGAAGTGGTGACCTCTTGAAAGTTCAAGGGTGGAAACATTTTTCAAAGGGTTTAAGGGGGGTCTCCCCGTATAGGGAGGTGACCCCTCAAAGATCTTTTCAAAACAAGTCTTAAAATTGCCTTATCGGTACCGAGGGGGGCAAGGGAAGGGGAAATATACGAACTTTTCGCGTACCCCCCTCGCGATTGGAAACCTTCCATCCGAAAAATCTGAACAAAATCATGAATGTAGGCCTTAATGAGTACAACAACAACAAATACATGAGACGTCGAAATTCACTCAACTTTGTTAGTAATAGTATGATTTATCGATTTTAAGTTTTCTTGAATAAAATCTAAACGGTACCCTAAAATTCAATAAAATTTTGCAAACAGATGATTTTCTATAAGGTTGATCTTTTCTGCAAGTTTCATAAAGATCAAATAGTATTTAACGAAGTTATAGCGGTTTGAATTTTCCCGTATTACTATCGAACAATATGCCCTGTATTACTATGGAAACATATGGCTATGGATCCATATGCGCTTTTTATTGATTTAGACACTACAGCTTTGCTAGGATTTGCATGAAAATTTCAGGAATGATAGGTTTCATGAAAATGAGTACATACAAGTCGAAGAGGCAGGAGAGAGCTCCTAGCAAAAGGTCTTGGTAATCATTCTAGGATTCGAAAAAATAGGCCATGAATCGATGATTACAGTACAGAGGAGTGGGCCCTGAAAAAAATTTCATGAAAGGTAGCCGATATGAATATCAACTGAAAGTTCTCTATGAGAGCTGTTCAAAACAGTTCTTAAACTGACAGTTTTTTTTCAGTGGGGGCAATTTGGGGGGGGGGGGGAATACATGAAAAATGTGTTCCTAAAAAATCTGGAAAAATTATCAAGGGAGATATCTATGGGTAGAACTAAAACAAATACCTCAGAATTCACAATTCTTTCAACTTTGTTAATAATAGTATGATCCTCGAATTTCACATTTCCTCCAATAAAATCGTCTTTGACATGTTTCTTGATTTTATTCGTTGCTGGTTACTGCATTTTGTAAGTTGAGTACAAAACCCTTCTGACATGAGCATAGGTCTGTCTACCCAACTTGTTCTTTTTTTTTGTGGCAGGCAGGTGAAGGCATTTACGCCCGCCGAGTCTGGCAGTGTGGGACTCCCATGGAGGATACCCTTGGACTACCCACTAAACACCTCCCCTGTCAATCTGAGAACCTAGCCTGGAACCGTTTGACTGATTACCTCGGGCCAGGTCTCGTTTTGTCACGCCGTGGGGCGCCTTCAAGCTGGGGAGTCCCTTTCCAAGCGGGAGGGGAGAGGGGAAGAGGAAATGCCAGAAGAGCGATCCCCCAGCCCCAGCACCTCCGGCTGCTGTGAGTCCCTTTTATCTTTTAGGATTGCCCGAGCATTATGTGCCACCTGGTTCCATTTGTCAACCGATTCGAGCATCACCGCAACTATATTATCCGGGGTGAGCTCTCCCGTCTCCCTGTAGAGTTCCCTTCGCAGCCTGGCCCATTTGGTACACGCAAAAAATGTGTGACAGGCATTGTCCTCCTCTCCTGGGCAAAACCGACAATCGGGGGACCGTGACTTACCGATCTTGTGCAGGTAAGACTGAAAACACCCGTGCCCGTTCAAAAGCTGGGTCAGATAGAAGTCCGTCTCACCATGCCTTCAATTTAGCCACGGTCTCACATCCGGGATGAGGCGCGCAGTCCACCTTCCCTTCGTGCAATTCACCCAAGACTGCTGCCAATCGTTGAGCGAGCATTGTCTCTCCTCGCGGATAACCATCTCCCTCGCATCCTCGTTCCGGCGCAGGTAAATAGCGCGGCGCTCTCTAGCAAGGAGGGCGACAGGTATCACGCCTGCAATCACTCTCACCGCCGAGTCGGAGACTGTTGGATACGAAGATGCAATTCTCAGTGCTTCTCTTCTCTGTACCTGCGCCAATCGTTTTCGGTATACCTCTTTGCTGAGAGCGTCGCCCCATACCTCTGCTCCGTACAGTAGCACTGACCCTACAGCACTCATCAAGAGGCGTCTTCTTGATGGGCTGGGTCCCCCTACGTTGGCCATAAGTCGACTCAGGGCCAATATTCCCGAAGCAGCCTTTTCAGCCGTTGCCCTGATTTGCTCAGAGAAACTCATCTTTGAGTCGATCAGTAGCCCCAGGTACTTCACCGCTGGCTTCGATTTGATTTGTATATCTCCAATACTGATCATCCTTACTCTAGGGATTCTCTTTTTTGTCAAGATGACCACTTCGGTTTTCTCCAGTGCTAAACTGAGCCCGTGAGCAGTCATCCAGTCCCTCACTCGGCGCATTAGCATACCTAGCCTAAGTTGCGCTTGTTCAACGGTGCGTCTGGCGACCAGAGCCGCAACATCATCCGCATAGCCGACCAAGCGCGACTCATCTGGCATCTCAAGTCTCAGTAGCCCGTCGTAAGACACGTTCCACAGGTCCGGACCAAGGATAGATCCCTGGGCAACACCCGATGTAATTTCCATCCTTCGTTGGCCCTGTGTCGTGTCGTAGAGCAGGCTTCGGTCCTTTAGTAGTTCCTCAAAAGCCGCATTAGGTGGGGAAGCCTTTTAAGCATATAGTTAGAGATATCATCGGCCCCTACTGATTTTTTAGAATCTCGCTCTAGTCACATGATATTGAGACACTCAGGACTGACAAACAGACCATGGCAGTAGGTACATCAGAGGGATTTGTATAAGAGAACCTGGTCCAGCAAGATTCCTCATTGTCCCTGTTGAAATACGTTGTGATGCTGCTTACAAACGAAGTAACGGAAGAGTCTTTCTTCACTTGCTTTCTTCCTTGAAGAACTTTCGCAAAATGTTTTGTGATAGAGTCTGTGATAGCTTTCTCATCAAGTAGCATAGATCCATCAGAAGTGAGGACCCTGGGCAGCTATGTTCTGCCGGTTATCCTATTAATATGGGCAACCATACAGGGACCTGGTTTGATTCATCCCAGGGCCTGTTCAAATCGCTCGTTAGCAAAAGCCGTGATTCTCCTCGAGATCATTCGACTAGATTCCACTAGATGAATACGTTCATGCTCCCAGTTGCCCTTATTTAAATTGTGGTAGTAGATTCTTGCCAGTAGTTTTCTAAGCCGACTAAGTCTACGATGAGGCTCCAAGATGTCTTCTGGTAAACCTCGAAAAAGGTAATTCATCGAGGATTTCGCAATGGAGATCTTTGAGATGACCGTATTCAGGGTTGAATTTATACATGCGACTCCCTCATCGATTTCAGGAATAGAAAAATTTTTCGATTCATTCTTCGAAATTCCCTTAAATTTTTCGTCAAGATCCGCACTTGCTGTTGACTAATCAATTTTCTTCTATGCAATGAAAAGTTGAGGATCTGCAACGCCAAGTTTCACACCCTTTTTCATTTTTAAGGTCAGCTCATCTAAAAGATAGTCGGACTCGGCGTCAAGAACTCCACACTCGAAACTCCAACTGTGAGAGAGATTTGCCACATACGCAGACATGATGAAGAAGTCAATTATAGACGAGCTTCAGCGGGACGTAGGCTCTTTCGGAGCAATTAGTATGAAATCCATATTTAATTGGACCCAGTAAGAGATAGCTGTTCCATAGCTATTTGATGAAATATTGCTGCATAAAGAATGCTTCGGATTGAAATCACCTCCTGTGGCATAGAAATAAAATTTTGTACAGAGTAAGCACTGTTTCTAAGTCGTCAATGAGTTTTCTCACCGAATACTCATATTAAACAAAGATCACTACGAACACAAAGGTGCACCCTTCCAGCATGGAGCTTATTATTTCTACTTCAATACATTTCTGACTTAGAAGGTAGTATGCTTGGACTTTCAGGTGGTCTCTGTGAGCCACAGCAACTCCAAGACTTCGCTCTAGATCATCACGCCTGATGATCTTGTATTTTCCCAGATGCATCCTGTGTCTTTCTTTGGATCTTGTTTCCAACATAAACAAAAGTCTGGTCTATGGGCGTTCAAGTATTCTTGAACAAAATTCCTTTTATAGTGTGGAGCTAGTGAACATATGTTGAGGATGGAGAATTTAATGGAACTCATCACGACAGCATACTTTGAAAGATGAGTGAGTTTTTCTATAGTGGGGGATGAAAGAGTCTACTTTTTGAACAAGTCCACTTTTTGAACAAGTCACACCCGGCAAATTGTTGGCAGTCAGTGCTCAAAACCGTATTTGGTCATTCTGCGATTGCTGGGGTTGCTGCATTGGTTGCTGTTTTTCTTATCGTTTAGGCTGAGGTGCAGGCTGCTTCTTCGTACCTTGCAAAAGAATAGAGTATGAGACCTCTTCACGTACAGTATTTTTATAGAAGCAATAATAAAACCCCTCCTTTCCTCCTTTTTCTTTCGGAGATTCTTCCTCCTCTCTTCTTCAGATAGAAATGAAAGGAAAGTGTTGAATTGCACTAGCTCTACGTGGTCACATAAACTCTGAAGAGGACGTCACTTTACACCTACTAACAAAACCTTATGTTTCTAGGTTATGTGGTTTGCAAGAAAAAGTGGTATGACACACGGACAGACGAACGGATAGACAGGACGCGATTTTAGTAGGATTTAGGAAAAGTATTTTAAAAAACCCTAAAAAGGGGTACGCGTCGTCGTACCAGCAGTTTCCAATTTACAATCCAAAAATGCAGGATTCTCGTTTTCAGTCAATATATGCTTCTTTCAATCGATCAGCACCACACACAACTCAATTTCACTACTCCCAGCGCTTTGTTTGTGGCCTTGTAAACACCCAGGAAACTAAAAAAAAGAATCGTCCACTCTCATTGGTTTCTTCATCCAACATCGCTTCTCAACATTGCGTAGGGACTATGACAATTTCTTGCTTTGTTGTCTGTTGAGGCACAGACAGAGCATGTAGACCAAAGATGACAGAGAGAATGGATTTGAAATGCATCGAGAGAGTTGAAACATTTCATTATGTGGCATGAAGTTGGCATGTTATCAGCTGTTTCGAATTTCAATTAAGTTTGACGTGATGTCTCCCACCAAATTTCGCGTCTCGAACTAAATCAATTTTCCGTACTGCAATTCTGAATTAAGCGAAACAAAAGATTCAACATGACTTACTCTACGAAGGCTACGACCCTGGCATGCTTCCTATAGCTGTTTTTGTCATCCCACACACATCACTTCATTCTTCTTTTCCCGAAACAACAACACTCGCGACCACAGTCAAACTTTTCAGTTAAATTCGTTATCATTTTTGTACTACATTCAAGACGATTTATCTTAAAAAATTATTCTTTGTACGATTTCAAAATTAATTTAACAAGATGTTTCCCGTCATCCGTTGAATTTTCATGAATATATGTTTTAAATCATTTGCTTGAGTTTTCGTTGACAATCCGGGGGTCAAAGTGTAAGAGGAATAGGATTTTTTGAGAGAAATCAGAGACCCACTTGAGCGTGTGGATGCTCTAGTGGCGTGAAAGGCGGGGGGATTTAAATTCGTATGGTAGAGGAAGGCATGTATGTAGTTAAGAACCTTCACTCACGTATGAATGATAGTAAGCATATTTCGCGTCCATTACTTTATATGGTTTTGATAAAGACTAACAAGCAACTTTACTAGCTAATCGGCCAAATTAAAAGAAAAGGAAACTGTTTGAAGGAAACCAGTGATAAACTCGTAGAAAATAGAGAGCGCGTTTATCATCAATTGTTTCTATTTAAGATAAAATGTAAAATCACTATCTACTTGGGATTAAGCTTTCAAGCACAATATCGGTTTGCTGTTGTATTTTCATGTACGTACACTTAATAAAAGGGGAATCGTTTAGCCGTCATATCAGAATGAAAGCTCTTCGTTTTGCATTCCATTCAAGCACCTATACAGGGCAATATTAGCCGATTCAATCTCATTCTTGCATTTCCCCATGAAAACGTTTGCGAACGTTTATACATGCTCAAATTGATCTTTAACATAAAGGCTGAATGCTGTTCTATGTGAACTCGCTTGATATTTCATACGCTCTGTTCAAGTTACAGTACGAGGCGCATATATTTAGTGTAATTTCCTGAGTGCGATCACTGATGAGACAGCATAAAGGGGTATAAACACACGAAACCTTGATAGTTTCATAACTATATAATTGCTCATCTGACAGGGTTAGTACGGTCGTAGTGATGATTTTTAAGTACGATTACTGATGCATTCGCGCCGGTGTTGTAATCTCCTCCCAATGAGTGGAAGCATATGCGAACTGAAGGTGCTATAATCAAAGTGTTCCGGAAACGTTTCAGGATTTTGGTGCACCTTCCGTGATTCGTTAACTGCATCCACACTTACGGTGGTCTCATGTATTAAAATTTACTTCTTCCTTACAAACTTTGTCTATAAATCGAAGTGAGGTTTGAAAAGTAATCTGTCTCAACTCGTTTTTTTTTTTTTTATTTCGAAAAAAATAACAAAATTGTCCTATCGCAATAAGGGTAGGAAAAGAGCTGGGCTCTATGAGTACTTTGTAAACCAACCATGACAAGGCATTTATTGCCCTTGTAGTCATTTAGATCTGCCTCTGGGCCCCAGGTGCACACACCGATTTTTTGTTTCAGATCCTTAAAAGACTTCATCAAGATTTTTCATTTGATAGCCCACTTAACTACGTGTGTTAAAAATTTTTCTATAATGGTGTCTTCATTATTTGGGGGACCCCCTTAAAAACTTTTGGAATTTCTAATGGGACCTAAGCTTTTGAGAAATCACTTCATTTAACATTTTTGCAAAGTCTGAGCCTTGCAGCTTTTATTATTTGTGAGAAAACCTACTCTGACGCACGGACCGGTGAAGGGATGCACGAAAAGGGCAGAATCGTAGTAGTCTTTGCGTATAGACGTCTTTTAAATCGCTCCTGTCAAAAGTTTTCAAAAATTAAATTAATTTTTTAAAAACGTCAGTCCGAAGTTAATTTTTATAGGAAAAAATCTTATATTGTCGAAGTAATCGACTCAGGAAATTTCTATCGAATATTTTTACTTCGATTGGTAACGAAAAACAAATTCACAAAGAAAATTTCGCCGCTGGTATGAAGGAGCCCGACGACTTCCCACCGTTGGGGCAACCTGGGGAAACGACGAATACGAAACTGGCGACATTCTCTAAAAGGAAACATAACGAAGAAAACTCCGTAGATGGAGGGTGCAAGCTGCAAATAATAGCGGACAATCAACAAATGGCCAAATTGCAGAAAAAAAATGATGAACTAAGGCAAGAGATACAGTCTCTCAAGGATCTTTTCAAGAAAGGGATGAAGCCTCAAAAGACGCAGGCACAAAATCAATGGCAACAGGTAACAAAGCCGAAGAAAAGTACAAAGCAAGTAAATCCAGAGGAAGTTTTAAGTGCTGGTGGCACCAACGAGAGCCAAAATTATTTTGCATCGCTGGAGGGATTAACCGAAGATATGGAAATCGAAGAAAACATCGGAGGTAATTTTAATCAAGATAATGACGTTAATTTTATTGAATATTTAAAGAACAAAAATAAGGAGAAAAACCAGCCCGCAGTTCTGCTGGTTCCTCTGAAAAAGCTTCCAACAAGACAGAAAAAGTTCCGCCAATCAACGTGTTCGGACAAACTGGGAAAGATATGGTTCGGCTATTGGCAGCCGAAAATAAACTGGCCAATTTCGAAATCAAAAGAGTCAATGCCGAAAAATTAACTATAAGGACGAAATCACTGGTTGATTTCAAGTCAGCCAAAGACGCGCTGATTTCTGGGGAGGTTTCACACTTCACCTATACCCCAAAAAGTGAAAAAAATCAGACCTTCTTGTTGAAGGGTTTGGACAGCGGAGAGGATACGGTCGATCTTCTTCAGGTGCTCAAGGAGGCTGCACCAGATATTGATTTTGTTTCAGTCAAAGCCTTTGCGACAAGAAGGTCGACCATAGAAAGGAAGAATTTACCACTTTACCTGGTACAAATTGCAAATAAGAGCAGTCCAAGTGCCCTTCAACAAATAAGGTACTTGAATTTCAGAGTGGTGAGGTGGGAACGCCTCCAGAAAAGAGAAGTCAACCAGTGTTACCGGTGTCAAAGATTTGGACATTTGGCTGCCAATTGTGCCATGCACTATCGTTGCGTTAAATGCTAAGACGTTCATGCTCCCGGTGAGTGCAAATTGGCTCAGACGGAGCCTAAAGAAAAATTATACTGCGTTAACTGCGGTGTTTTTGGTCACCCAGTATCATATCGAGGATGCTCTCGATATCAAGATGCAAAAGTTGAATTTGCTCCAAAGCAAACACAAGTACACCGTAATATCATACCTTCCAACTTCATCAAGCCCGGAGTATCATTTGCACTCGCCGCTAGAGGACCAGCAGAAAATGCTGGAAATAATGTAAATAATGCAAGTGGCAATAATGAGCTGCTTCTCAAAATTTACCAGCAACTTAATTCTTTATCGGAGAGAATCGACAAACAAGATTCAAAAATTAACTTTGCTTTTCAGCGTTTAGGTCTTTCAAATGTCTAATAATAACTTGTCATCCAGTCATATTCCCATGGATAGGCTTCGCCTCATATCGATTAACGTCAACTCTATCGTTGCTATACATCGACGTGATTATCTCCTTGAATTTGTTGTTAAGCAAAAGCCTGACATCATACTTCTCACTGAAACCCACCTCAATTCATGACATTCCATGGAATTCAAAGATTTTGCATCCGTAAGAAACGATAGGGTAATAGGTGATGGGGGAGGTGGCACCGGGATATTGGTTAGAAGACCCTATTGTTTCCAAAATATTGAAAAGGTCGAATTCAAAAACTTTGAATTTCTTGAAGTGTCCGTCATCAAAATTTCACTGCCAGGTGGGGATAACCTCTTCGTTATCTCTGCCTATGCAACTGGTCCAAATGTTCTCAAGTTCAAGGAGGAACTCAATTCCTTGTTTGAAATACTCGAATTGAACAGGCTGCATAGTTATTATATTTTTGCCGGTGACCTGAATGCCAAGCATACATCATGGCTAAACGCCACCAATAATCCAAGAGGTGTATTCCTGAAATCATGGATAACAGAGAACCAAATTGAATACAGGTGCAACCTATATGGGTCGGAGTTCCCAACATACCCTAGGACAAATTCATATTTGGACCTTTGCATTGCTGACGCAAGACTTGAATTCAGCTTTAATAGTCCTCAACAGAAACTGCAGGTGCTTCCTTACGATAGCGACCATAACGCAATCGTAATGGAAATCAATCATCAAAGGGATGATTTCTTCCTCATTCCAGTTCAACATGAAAACCATCGGTTGAATTTCAAAAAAACAGACTGGGGAAAGTTTCAAAAGAAGTTTAATCGGGAGTGCCAGAAGCAATGTCCTCCTTCTGATGATGGCAACGCTTGCTCAATGGTTCCTAATAACAGAAATCTAACTGACGATGAAATAGATCTCTATTTGTCGAAGTTAGAGAAGCTGACGTTGGAAACGATTGAGAAAGTTGTTCCCAAGATTAAACATCGAAACAATGTGGAAGGATATGAAACACCAACCATCGCAAGGTTGAAAAGATTGAAAAGCCTTCTTCTCACCCGCGTCAACAATATTTATCGACGAGTTTTGGACTACAACCATCCCTCGTTGGCTTTGTTGAAATTACACCTGAAGAATGTCCGGAACATAATCCGTTCATACTTCAGGAGTGAGGTCAGCAATTTATGGGCGGAAAAACTGAGGGGTATTAGCCCAGAGGACCCAGATGGCGTTTTCGCGAAAGTGAATAGCTTGTTCCGCAGGAAGTCTCGAGTGAAGGTATCGAATCTTGAAGTCGCTAGTGATGAGATAAATCTTTTCGATAGAGCTGGTATCGAAATTGATAGTACGACTCCGGATAGAAATGGAAACAGGATTATATGTGATAGATTGCAGAAACTTGCCCTGATTGGAACACATTTTGAATTGGTTCATCTGCCAAACCCAGAGAGAAGGAATGAAATATTTTCGGAGGTCGTTGAAGCAAAAGTTTCCGACTTCAAATCAAGCTTGAACGGCCAATCAATTCTTCATTTCGATGAAACATTAACATCTGACCTCATACCGAGCTTGAATCTTATTGATTATTTTGTCAGCTATGAAGACTTGTGTTTCATATTTCGCAAGATAAACAACAAAAAATCATGTGGTACTGATGGTATTCCAAATATAGTTCTCCGACATTTGCCTGAGGTTGCTATTAGGAATTATTGCATATTGTTCAACAACATGTTGAACAATTCATATTTCCCAAATGAGTGGAAGAAGGCTAAGGTATTTCCGATCTTGAAGAAAGGAAAAGAATCTTCATGCCCTAAAAGCTATCGCCCAATCAGCTTGCTGCCTAACATCAGCAAGGTGTTTGAAATGATACTCAACAGAGCATTAAACGCCCACATTGAGAAATATGAGTTGATGCCGAATTGCCAATTTCGTTTTCGTGCCAGGCATTCGACCATACATGCAATAACGAAAGTAACCTCAGACATCTGTTGGAAACTAAACAACAAAGAATGTATTGGAGCATGTCTCATTGATCTGCAGAAAGCCTTCGATACGGTGTGGTTAGATGGACAAGTTTTCAAACTTCTTCAGGGCAGGTTCCCCAGACACCTTGTCGCCATGATGTGTAATATGTTATACGGGAAATCATTTGTTGTAACAGATGGAAATTTGACAACAATGCGCGAATTCAAGGTCTTGAATGATCTACAGCAGGGAACAGTTACTGCGCCCCTGCTTTTCTCAATATTCATTCGCACAAAAAGTAGTCATGGCCCTTCGGCGACTCTTTCATTCCAGATACATTGATCAAAAAGTCAAAGTTATTTGTTACAAGATCCTGGTTAGGCCAGTTTTGACATACAGATGCCAGATCTGGTACAACCAGAGTGCTAGTACAATGGAAAGATTAAGAGTTTTCGAAAGGAAATGTCTTTGTGTATGTACTGGTTTGTACAGAAAGCCTGAGACGGATTGGAAGCACTATATATCGAATAGAAAAATTTATCAAACCGCTCAAGTGACAAGAGTCGATATCTTCATATTGAAACTTCTTCGGAATCATTTCGCAAGATCTGTAACTGTGAGTGAAAACCCTTGGATTTCACAGCCGTTCCACCCTACAGGCGGGTATATTGTGACTTGCCTCACTACTGGCTTCGTTCCTCCAGAAGCATTCGTGTATTTGGACATGAATCAAAAACATGATTCTGACGGCGTCCCAATCATATATCACATATACCGACGGGCCACCGATAAGAAGATAAAATATCCTCCGAATCTGAGTTCACGAGACCCACAATTCCAATGGAGATACTCATTTGCTAGATTCGTTGAGGCTGGTCGAGCTGAGATGGAGCAATCTAGGCATTGGTGGCTGAATGACAATGTCTAAATTATTCGTGTTTATTTTCTGTTTTTGTGCTTTTTCTCGTTACTTAGTTTTAGATTCATCTCATTATTGCTACATCTAGTATTGTTGTTTATTTGTATTATAAATTAGGTATAGGTTTCAATATAAGGTAACGTTTTTTTTTTTGATTGAACTTATTTAGAATTAGGGTGTAACATATTAGGTATAGGATATAAGTTCATTGTTTTGTTAGTAGTATAAGTAATTTTTGAATAATGCTGGTTGGTTTTTTCTCCTTTTTCCAATTGAATAAAAAAATATGTAATAATCTTAATTAATTTAAATTTGCAAGTGTATTTTTTTCATTAAATAAGTTTAACTGATCACGTATAAATTTAGAGAGCCATTCGGGCCATTAAGTTTTTTATAGTTTTATTGTTTGGATTTTGCTTTATGTTCTTTTAAAAATTTATAACGATTGGTATTAAATATAGCGCTTTTGACTTTGACTTTGATTTTGACTTTGGATGGACGAAAAGAGAGAATGCGAATCTAGTAGGCCTTTGTAGAATTCATTTTACAAAGCCCGAAAAATATGAATTTTTGAAAATATTTGGTTTTTAAGTTGACTCACCCAGCACAATGAGACGATGTCAAGAAGTTTCAGATTCAAATTAAATTAAAAAAATGCAAGAAGAAGGATGAGGTGCACATGAAGAGTACATTTGTTCTTCACTTACGATTGAGCACTTTTGCGACAACAATAAAAACAAGTTGAAGTCGCAGGAGGATGCTCTTGCCAGAAGGGTATTGTAAAACAATCAGTAAATCAAACGATATATTCTGCATATCAAAACTCGACTAATAAACAGATTCCATAAATTGAGTTCGAAAAATTATTATGGTTATCATGATTTTAAACTCGCTACTATTATGTTTTATGTGTTTTGAACCCGTCGCTTAATTAATCATGATAACACATGAATATTACACACCATTTCGAAAATTTTTATCAAAATTCCAAAATTCCAAGCGTGTATCTCCCTAGTATCACGTGTTAATGTTGTTGTAATTGTTAGATATTCGATGGGCTGTAACTTAGCTGTTTATTGTTCAGAACACTTAAATTTTAGATTTTGGGAAATTTAAGGGTCCCATCTTGATTTTAGAGACAAACAAGTTGGGTAAACAGACCTACGCTCATGTCAGAAGGGTTTTGTATTCAATTTTCAAAATGCAGTCACCAAATTGAATAAAGTCAAGAAGCATGTCAATGACGATTTTATTGGAGAAACAATGAAATTCGAAGACCATACTATTATTAACAAAGTTGAAAGAATTACGACTTCTGAGGTTTTTGTTATTGTTCTACTCATAAATATCTCCCTTGATAATTATTTCAGATGTCCATTCGCGAGGGAGGAAACACATTTTTCATGTATTTCCCCCCACTGAAGCAAAAACTGACAGTTTAACAACTGTTTTGAAAAGCTCCCATGAAAGCTATCATTTCATACTCATGTTACAAACCAGTATACCCTATGTATACTGGTATGAACTGGGAGCTCATTTGATGTGTATCCAATATACATCATCAAGGCTCCCGGGGAAAGACTCTCTGTAACACCACTTACCTGCTACTCTGACCATCAAAACCCAAATCACCAAAGGCAAGAGTTCACTTTAAAGCATTACTTTTATTGTACTATTGTTATTTTCTAAAAACATTTACATTACATTAGAATTTCCAAATTATTTTAAAACACTAAATATCAGCCAGCCTGAAGAGGGAACCAACTTGTCGTATTAATGGTTCGGGGTGGCCACACGGCGTGAAGCGCCAAAGGGCCGGTTGAGGATCGCGGCGCAAGCCAACACCTCACCCCTCACCATTTCTTTGAACACTGGACAGCACTACCAATTCAAACTTAAACTCGAATACTTCGATGTTGTTAATGATAAATGGGTAGCAGCACGCTCCCTTTTGGATTTGAATACAAACTCACTGGTAAAAGACTGCCCAAGAACATTAAATACCATTTTTTCGTGAGCTTTCAACCTAAATTCTCTTTAAAGGTGCTGAGTAGCCGAACACGTGCGCTCTCGTTCCACGAAAGTTTTTCCTCCCCGTTTCGTCTCGCTTGCTCGGCTGGTGAATATGCGAAACTGGGGAAATTGAGCGAAAGAGTGTTTTTCGCGTAAGCTTTCGACTTCGAAAGAGTGCTTTCAGTTTAAGCTTTCGGCTTTCCCAAGATCTCTTGAGGTAAAATAGCGAAACTGGGGACATTGAGCGAAAGAGTGTTTATGCCGGAACTTTCGGTTTTCCTTTCCGCTTACCTCTCTTCGAAGCACCCCGTTCGTTCACGATGTGAATATCGTTGCGGGTTGAACTTTGTCGTTCACTTAACTGCTCGCTTATTTACTTGCGCATGTGTTTCCATGGCTAATTTTCATTGGCGAAGTGCGAGTACATAGGTGTTGTTTGCTCGCTACTATTGCAGTTATGAAGCGGGAATATATCCGAGTATGCTTATGTGTTCACTCGCAACATTCCTCCGGCAGTTGAAAAAAGGATTTAGTGTACTTGGAGAGTACAATAAATCGTCGCTCTACTCCGGTGATCTGAATTACTTAATGTACCCCAATAGATTACGCTCACTCTTGGTTTTTCGCAATTTTTGTTGTTGGTTGAGTCTCGCTACATTCCCTTTTGTGTAAATCATTCGTACTTATATCTCGCGCTGTTATCGCCATTGGTATTGTCCACTGTACTCCTCGCAACTTATTATTAACCGTAGTTTTGCTGCTGGTTTATGCGTAATTTACTAGATACTAACGCGCCAATGTTATAATTCTATCCAATTGACGTTACTTAATATGTTGTTACAAGTCAACGTTAGAATTGTAAATTTCCACATTTATGAATTAATGAGTTAATGTTTGGTTTGATACTATACAATGTTTTGTTTGATTCAATCATAAATTAATATTATAATATTTCGTTTGGTACTATAAGTTTATGCTAATTAATATGTATTACATGTCATTGTTGTATTTGCAAATTACTACAATCAAAAATTACTAAGTTAAGATTTGATTTTATACAATTATGTATCATATTTTCCTATTTTGTTTGGTACCTTGAGTTAATGTTAATTAATAAGTATTACATATCCATGTTGCTTTCATAAACTACTACAATTATAAATTAATAATTTGAAGTTTGATTCCATACAATGTTTTGTTTGATTTAATCATAAGTTACTGTAATGATGGATACAATGAGCGAAGATCCTGTTTGGTTTAATAATTTGTTTGCTTCAAACATTAAGATGTTACTATTTCATTTGATTCTATGCAATAATGGAATAGTGCTAAATTTGCTTCTGACGTAAATTACAGGATTATAGATTATTTCGTTTTACTATAATATTGAAAACCATACTGAACATATTTTTTCCGACCTTAAATTGTTTTTTCTTGACAATGAACTATTATTTTACAATCGAAAAATAGCGGACTACAATTTCTTCTTTTAATTGGTTTTACTTAATAATATGGTTACAACTTCTCTTAAGATTCATATTCAATGCCGATCTTTTTTTATATTCTGAAGTTAATGGTTTTCTCTTATTTTTAACATTACTTATCATCTTGGAACTTTTATTCTACTCTATTTTTGGCTTTTAATTTCCTCATTTCTTTCAAATAGTATTAAAGTTCTCTTGCGTATATTCAAATATTTTAGTTACTAATTGATTCGATGTTGCTTTTGGTTAGTGGTTATTACTCGTATTAGGGTGTTACTATTTGTTTAGTACAGGTTTTAGTAAATTATAACAGTTAGCGTTAGTGAGGATTTAATGTGGACGGCTTCCAAAATAGTTTAAATTTGCAAAGAAATTCGTTTTTTATTCTATTCATGGTTTATTAATATTCAATTAAATTACTCTCATTAATGCTATAAAAAAGCTCTTTATGTAAGCTTCTGCTAGCATTTTATTAAATTGTGTATTGTGCGAATAGGTTAGTAGGGAAGTTTCAATAGGAAATATTGTTAAAGCTTTAGCGGTTATTTATTGCGAATGAGTTAATATATAAGCGGGGAATGAATATTTCACACGATCGTTACGTTCGGGAATTGATTCGCTTCGGAAGAAGTTTTGCCGAGAGAATAGCTTTCCATTGATTTAGCTTGGGAGTCGTTGTTGTTGTATTCCCACGACTTTAGTATAAGCTATCTTGGCTTTATAGGGTGCGAGTGAGTGTGATAAATAAACTTTCCCCTTAATATGATGGTTAATGTTGTTAATGGGAATGGGAGTCATGGATTGAAGGTTTACGTGATTGTTTTTGCTCGCCGCTAACGAGCTTTGAAGATATGATTAGCATTGCTTCTGCAATGATGCATGAGAAAATTGAATGAAGCGATGTATTGTAGCTTTTACATGCGCTGATCTGATTGCTAGGAAGTATGTGAAATATATGATATGTATGTACTAATTCATGGTTGGCTGCTAATGCCTTCAAGAGCATTTGTTTTTAATTAAGTCGGCTTAATGCATTTCGTAGTGGGCAGGGCTTTTAATTCATCTATGCTATACGATTGTGTAGGAGGAAGAGCTTTTGAGGTATATGCATTTAATTGTCGTTTAATTGGCTTAAGTTGTAAATTACATACTTTTTTATTCATTTGTAGTTGTAAAAAGGGAGGGTTATTAGAAATATATTCAGCAGTATCTGTAAATAGTTGTGGATTATTTATAAATCGGAATTATTATGTAGGTTTTTTATTAAGTATAGAAATGTTTAATGAGTTAATATAAATTAAGTCGACCTTTTTCTCAAACTGAAACTAGAAGGAGCGATTCTGAGCTCTGTTGTATACTTTTATTGATATTAGTGAATTGTTAAATAGATATACTGCATTGAAAATATCTTGTGAGAAATTATTGTTAAAGATGATCGAAGCGACACAATCACTATATGGGCTTGGGAACATATAGTTTCGGTCTTCACTCAAGACCCTATATGTGTTCCGTCTAATTTTTCCCTAGTGTGTGTCTACTTAGTTTCGCATAATGCTGTCCTGAACCTTACTGGAAGACAGTACAGTGCCGTGCGAGGTCACTTCATTAGCCGTTAATAAATTTTTGATCCCGATCTTGAGAAAACGGTTGTTTAAAGCATCTTAAAGTATATATTATAGCATTCTAAGACGCTATTTGGTATTTTCGCAATATATGAAGTAAAAGGGTGGGAAATGGGTGGGTTTTGAATTGTCTTGCGCTTTCTACAGGGGTTTTATTTGTGACTTTTTTCTAATAGTTAGCAGTTATATAATGCATTCATTGTGCAAGGAAACGTAGTGGCTTGTTTAAAGGGTACATGGTTGATAGCGTGTTGTAAACCATTTTGGATCAACAGCTCAGAGGCTATGAGTGGATGGTAAAGCGATGTCTGTTTTGCATATAGGTAACTTAATACTAAATGTAGCGTGTCTGCCGAAAGTTTAAGTCGGGCAGCTCAGAGGCTATTATTTGTTTCTTTCAGGACTTATAACTAAAAATAGCATGTCCGCCAACAGCTTACGTTGACGGCTCAGAGGCTGTTGTGTAATCAACTGGTTTTCATTCCAGTGATCGTGCAATTTAGACATCGAAATAGCGTGTCTGCTGATAGTTTTGCCGAGGTTTTACCGACTTGACTGCCACTTTTCCCGTTTCCTTAACATTATGAATTTGGTGATTTGAAAGTGAATTGCAGTGGAACTTGAAAGAGATAATTGGTTTTGCGGTGAAACCGTTTGCATTGTTGTATTGTTCTAATAACTAAAATTCTGTTGGTTCAAAGTTCCCATACTTTAATTGTTTCAGTGTAACTTGAAATTAAATTAGTTTCATGTTTATTTGCGTTGGAAAATTGCCGTTCTCATGTAAATTATTTTTTTTTATTTGTTTAGCGCAGTTAATTTATTTAGTTTGCTCTTCAATGTTTTTGCATTTAAAAATATTGCCCAGATGTCTATCTATTCAATTTGCAGTTAAATGTTTGTTTTTGTTTGCTCTTTTAATTATGCTTCAGTTAATTCGAATGCCCATTCAATTCAAGAGATAAGACTTTAATATGCATGTGGGTACGCGTATTGTCCAAGCAGTCGGAGTGATAAGTGGTATCATATTTCGATAACAATGGGCACGCGTTTGTTTGCTCGTATTAAGTTTTCGTTTTGCTTATTTGTGTTTAATATTTACTTGTAATGTTTTGTGTTTTGCATGTTAGTTGATTGAAACTTTATATCTTTATAAATTCTACGTTGGGTTTGAACGAGTTAGGAGTTAGTTCGAATGACTTTCAGATAAGAAAGATGAGATTTAAGATATATGAATGAGGGAGTAAATGAATGGAGAATTAAATGTTCAAGATGACTTTTTGATTTTAGGACTGGTCTTATTTGATGGATATTATGAGTAGAAATATTATTATATTTGAATGTTGATATTATGTTTTAGTTATTAAAATGATCAATAGGATTTTTTGTTTCGATTAAGGAGTGATCTGGGTAGATGACCAGTATGGGTAGCGTTAAACTGATATTATGTTTTTGTTGTTTAAACGATTAACATGATCCCATATTTTTTAGAGGACTGGTGAAGTTTCATACTTTCTTTTTGTTATTTAAATGATTGAAATAATTATTTGATTTTTTTTTTCGTTTTAAGAAGGTTGATTTAGTTTTATGCACTGTATTAGTAGCGTTGTTATGATGTGGGGATATTGATACAATATTTTTTGTTTTTTTAAAATGATTAAAATTATTAGTTGATTTTTTTTTAGGAAAGCTGATCTAGTTTGATGGACTGTTTGAATAATATTGATATTATTATATTTAAATAATGAACATTATCTTTTGATTTTTTTTTAAAGAAGGTTGATCCAGTTTGATGGACAGTATGAGTAGCAATGGTGTCTTACAGGAGTTGAATGGTTTGAGATATCGGCTGGGTGAATAGATTTTACAGCCCATTTAAATTTGCTACACAGCGCACTACACTGTGGTCTCTGCAAAACCGATATCCTACCGGCTGCGCCAATTTTGTTACAAACCAGTATACCCTATGTATACTGGTATGAACTGGGAGCTCATTTGATGTGTATCCAATATACATCATCAAGGCTCCCGGGGAAAGACTCTCTGTAACACCACTTACCTGCTACTCTGACCATCAAAACCCAAATCACCAAAGGCAAGAGTTCACTTTAAAGCATTACTTTTATTGTACTATTGTTATTTTCTAAAAACATTTACATTACATTAGAATTTCCAAATTATTTTAAAACACTAAATATCAGCCAGCCTGAAGAGGGAACCAACTTGTCGTATTAATGGTTCGGGGTGGCCACACGGCGTGAAGCGCCAAAGGGCCGGTTGAGGATCGCGGCGCAAGCCAACACCTCACCCCTCACCATTTCTTTGAACACTGGACAGCACTACCAATTCAAACTTAAACTCGAATACTTCGATGTTGTTAATGATAAATGGGTAGCAGCACGCTCCCTTTTGGATTTGAATACAAACTCACTGGTAAAAGACTGCCCAAGAACATTAAATACCATTTTTTCGTGAGCTTTCAACCTAAATTCTCTTTAAAGGTGCTGAGTAGCCGAACACGTGCGCTCTCGTTCCACGAAAGTTTTTCCTCCCCGTTTCGTCTCGCTTGCTCGGCTGGTGAATATGCGAAACTGGGGAAATTGAGCGAAAGAGTGTTTTTCGCGTAAGCTTTCGACTTCGAAAGAGTGCTTTCAGTTTAAGCTTTCGGCTTTCCCAAGATCTCTTGAGGTAAAATAGCGAAACTGGGGACATTGAGCGAAAGAGTGTTTATGCCGGAACTTTCGGTTTTCCTTTCCGCTTACCTCTCTTCGAAGCACCCCGTTCGTTCACGATGTGAATATCGTTGCGGGTTGAACTTTGTCGTTCACTTAACTGCTCGCTTATTTACTTGCGCATGTGTTTCCATGGCTAATTTTCATTGGCGAAGTGCGAGTACATAGGTGTTGTTTGCTCGCTACTATTGCAGTTATGAAGCGGGAATATATCCGAGTATGCTTATGTGTTCACTCGCAACACTCATATCGGCTACTATTGATGAATTTTTTTCAGGGGCCACTCTCCTGTACTGTTATCATCGATTAATGGCCAATTTTTTCGAATCCTAGAGTTGTTACAAAGTCCTTTTGCTAAGAGCTCTCTCCCGCCTCCTTGACTTGTTTCACTTATGAGTATTCATTGTAGGTACTCATTTTCAGTTATTTATTAAATTGAATCAAGTGTTCAAAGCATGCACCTTAAACGTTGAAGTTGGGAAAAAATAACTCAAAGTTATTCAATCTTCGCATTTAAAACAGCCACTATTTTGTTTTACGATTACTGATACCACTAGCTGAACTGATTCTTAAAGTTATTCATGACACCTATCAATCCTGAAATTTTCATGCAAATCCTAGCAAAACTGTAGTGTCTGAGTCGGTAAAAAGCGCATGTTGTTCCATAGCCATATGTTGCCATAGTAATACATGCAGCGCATATTGTTCCATAGTAATACAGGAAAATTCAAACCGCTATAACTTCGCTAAATATGATGCAATCTTTATGAAACTTGCAGGGTTGATCAATCTTATAAATAGACATCTGCGTGCTGAATTTCATTGAATTTAAGGGTACCGTTAAGATTTTATTCAAGAAAACATTAAATCGATAAATCATACTATTACTAACAAAGTTGAGTGAATTGCGACTTCTCACGTATTTCTTGTTGTTGTACTCATCAAGGCCTACATTCGTGATTTTTTTCAGATTTTTCGGATGGAAGGTGTCCAATCGCGAGGGGGGGGGGGACACAAATTTTTCGTGTATTTCCCCTCCCTGTGCGCCCCTCGAAGCAAACTTTGCCAAATTAAGACCTGTTTTGAAAAGTTCTCATTAAGACCTTTCATTTGATACCCATATCGGCTACCTTCAATGAAATTTTTTTTTCGGGGGGTCACTCCCCTACATGGAGAGACCCCCCTTAAATACCTTTTAAAATTTTTTAGTAATTGAACTTTGAAGAGATCACCACTTTACACCTACGTACAAAATTTGATGCTTCTAGCTTAAGTAGTTTCCGAGAAAAACTGCTGTGACACACGGACGGACGGACGGACGGACGGACGGACGGACGGACAGACAGACAGACGGACAGACGGACAGACAGGACGCGATTTTAGAAGGGTTTTGTTAAAATTATTTTACAAAACCCTTAAAACCAAAATTTATAAAATGTACTATTATTAACAAAGTTGATCGAATTTCGACTTCTAAGGTATTTGTTGCCCTTGTGAAGGACAAATCGCAGTTTAAGTACTGTTGTGAAAAGCTCTTATAAAGAAATTTCATTTGGTACTCATATTGGCTACATTGGATGAAATTTTTTGTTCAGCGGCCACTCCCCCGTACTGTTATCATCGATTCATGGCCTATTTTTTCGAATCCTAGAATGGTTACAAAACCCATTTGCTAGGAGCTCTCTCCTGCCTCCTTGACTTGTTTCACCTATGAGTATTAGTTGTAGGTACTCATCTTAAGGCATTGATTAAATTGAATCAAGTGTTAAAATCCTGCGCCTTAAACGTTGAAGTTGGGGCAAAATACATCAAAATTATTCAATTTTCGCATTTAAAACAGCCACTATTTTGCTCTACGATTACTAGTACCGCTAGCTGAGCCAATTCTCAACGAAATTCATGATACCTATCATTCCTGAAATTTTCATTCAAATCCTAGCAAAGCTGTAGTATCTGAGTCGGTAAAAAGCGCATATTGTTCCATAGCCATACGTTTCCATTGTAATACAGCGCATATTGTTCCTTAGTAATTCGGGGATATTCAAATCGCTATAACTTAAATAAATACCATTCGATCTTTATGAAACTTTCAGGACAGATTAATCTGATAAATAGTCATCTGTGTACTGAGTTTCATTAAATTTAAGGGTTAAGATTTTATTCAAGAAAACATAAAACTGATAAATCATACTATTACTAAGAAAGTTGAGTGAATTTCGACTTTTCATGTATTTGTTGTTGTTGTACCTATAAAGGCCTACATTCATGATTTTTTTCAGATTTTTCGGGTCAAAAGTGTCCAATCGCGAGGGGGGGACACAAAATTTTCGTACATTTCCCCTTCCCCTGCACCCCTCGAAGCAAAATTTGTCATTTTAAGACCTGTTTTGGAAAGTGCTCATTAAGACCTTTCATTTGATGCCCATATTGCCTACATGCGATGAAAACTTTTTTTTCAGGGGGCAACTCCCCTATATGGGGAGATCCCCCTTAAAGACGTTATAAATTTTTTTTCGTGTTGAAGCTTTGAAGCGGGCGTCACTTCGCACCTACTTACAAAGTCTTATGTTTTTAGCTTTTGCAGTTTGCGAGAAAAAGTGGTGTGACCCACGGGCGGACGGACAGACAGGACGCAATTTTAGTAGGGTATTGTAAAATGATTTTACAATACCCTAAAAATGATGAAAGTATGTATTTTTATGGAGGATCGAGTGACTTGAGAAGTTTATGTCCAGGAAATCACTAAAGAACTTTAAGTATCAAAGTGTTTTGAAGTTGTAGTGAATTAAGAAGTTTCCATAAAGTCCGTGAAGGACCGCAGCGATGTTCTGCTGCCTCGGCAGAGGAAGGTGTTAGTTCCTGCCGAGAATGCCCTCGTCCGGAGAAGCGTGAATGCGCTGGCAGGCTAGCATTGCGGTGTCGTGGGGCGGGTTCATTTCCCCGGCACGAGGACTCACTACAAAACATTTCGCATTCACGAATTGCTTGCAGAGATCAAAGAAGACGACCGAAGTCGCAACATTGTAGATAACCTCCACGAAGGAGACATACTTGTTACTAGAACAAGAGAAACCTGACAAGAAAGGCGAACTTGGGGTGACCTCGTCTTTACCCAAATAAATTCAGGGCCCACAAATGAAAGAGGGGCAGCCGGGTGGTGGTGGAGCCCCTTCATTCCCACCCAACCGGAATAAATCCAATGTTAAACTGTTGAAGTGGCCAGGTATTCCTCTTCTGAGTGGAAAACTCATACAACTTGAATTATATGAACTTTCCCATCAGAAGGGGAGTACCCCGGTGACCAATTTATGTCATAGAATTATACAATTGAATTGCATAACACTATGCCATAAAAAGGCACTTGGCTTGGGCCACTCAACCCATAAAGTCACCCGAAACAGAAAGATTATGAAGTACCCGGTGGCTGGCTCATATTTTGGGGTGGAAGCCTGCCACCGTACCGGGTCCTATACCCGATTGGAAAAGACCGGAAGGGAAAAGACCAATTTTTTTGTTTAATTCAGCATTTTATTTACAAATCGCATGTTTTTAACCTGTCACTTACTGTAAAGTGATTCGTTTCAAAATGCAAAGCTTTCAAAATTTGCGATAGGACATACATCAAAGCAAAGGACCGCCAAAAATCGATTGTTTAACAAATCGTTAAGTATTCATGTTCCGAGTAAAAAAAAAATGAGAGCTCCTATTATTTACAGTACAAAAACACCAAATGCTGCATGTTTATACTATGCTTTTCAGGTTAAAAGGTCTCTCTTAATTATTTAGCAAGTTTTTGAAATAACCGAGTTGCTTTTCAACAGACAAAGTAAGAAAAAATTTATTTTAATCAAGTTCAGCTAACGAAAACGCGTCCACTAAATTTCTAGGCTTCCCATTAATTTGAAAGCAAAACTCAACTGTCGAACGCGCTCAAAAAAAACAACTAGGGGTGACAAGATGTGGATCTACGCTGAGCCAAAAGTTAATTTACTAAAGACATTTCCTTTTTCAACAGAAAGGAACTTCAAATCTGAGGGAGTGTGTTTATTCGTTACTTTTCTTCTTTATTTCTCTATATAAGATATTTTTCTTACTTCTTCAAAGAATATAATAACTCGATTAGTTTTCCTTTTCCTTCTTTGTTCTAAAATCTAATATATGTATCTAAATATTTTCTTGTCCTACAGAGATACATCTTGTGTGTGCTTAATTAACCAAACGGATCATGTAGGAAATTAGAGTTAATATACTTGTATATATTAAAATTAATTATTATATAATTTTATTAGATCAAGAAAAGGGACTCACCGCATGTTCCGTCGAGCGCTCGATGGGTGCTGGATACGTCCTGTAAATCTTCGTTTTTGGTTAACTTAAACGCTACAATGTAATTCGATAATGATCTAAGGCCGAATAATTCACCTATCACTATAAAAGTTCTTTGGCCGAATGCCATTCAAAATTTAGTAATCAAATCACTTGAAACGGGCGCTAGTGTGAATCCGTTTTCAAGAATTGTTCGTAACTCTTCTCATCCATAAGTTTATCAATTTCTGAAGTTTCACTGAGCTTCACGTTGAATAACCAGCCTTTTCATAGCACGATGCATTTCTTAACCCTGGGGTATCCTCAACTGATGTGTTCTTCTCTACCACAGTTCCTGACACAGGAGAATATAATTCACTCGCTAGCGGTGGGTGCAGAATACAAAATCATTTCGATGATTGTGGGGCCAGTTGAATACGCTGCAACACGAGGAACTGCCGATCCGATGCGCTTTGAATGTCAGGAATGGCGAACGTGTTTCCGTTAACCAGCTCGTCCCAGATAATGATCAGTAGAGCGGGGGGTTGCCGAAACCTTGAAAACGAACCAAACGCGGCATCAGCTAATTCGTACTGCTCCAGTGCTGGTTCTTCGGACGGATTGAAATCGTCATCGAAATGGGCTTGGGTATTGTATGTGTACGAGTAGTTATCAATCGCTGTAATCACGGCAGGCCATGGAGTAATTGCGGCTTGTCCTCAATTCAAATGGCGTTGGGTACCCGTATTTATCCTTGCACTATCAACACCGTGATTGCATTGAGAAAGTTTTGGTCAGCTCTAGGTGCACGGCGACTGGTAATAATTAATAAAAAGGTTCACATCACCAGAGTATTCCCCGCAAATTTCAATTGTTGCCTGTTTCGACTCACCAATAAGTTCGTAAACACACTCTCTTATTTACAAATAGTTTTAGATTAAGTTTATGTTGAATCGTCATTTGAAGTGTTTGCACGTTATGAAAATGATTTAATACACATGCCTTGTTTCAAATACTAGTGTGCAAGATTTTAATTTTGAATGATAATTTTAGTTTAATCGTAGGTAGGGAGCCATTAAAAGTTTAATATATTAATAATTGGTCAAGAACTTAATGAACTTGTTATGTCCCGCAAAATAAACAGATACGACATTGTATAGCTTGTATAGAATGCTTATCGCCTCCTCAGGATTCACCACTGAATCACTAAAAGCTGGCATCTGACTCTCGTTCAGGGAATCTGATTCCAAGGAATATTCACTTACTCCCGCAAGGTTCCGGAATCCTTCACGTCTTCCCGCTAGATTTGCTCTTGTTAGTTGCCTGATAAGAGGTTTTAGCCTCGTGATGGCTTGATCCTTTGCTATCGGAAATAATTGGAAGTGAAGATGTTTCTGTATTTTGTGATTCTCTAGGAGTATCACAACTGCTGGTTGATTGGTAATCGTGGTCCAGCACCGTGCTATCTACAGATTTCTTTCCCGAAGTACGATTACCGCGCGTTTGGCAATATTAACTAAGCAGGTTAGGCTTATTTTGCGTAGTAGACAAATGTGCAGCTAAATGATTTGATTGTTGCTGTTCGGTTGCTTTACCGAAGATTTGGTTTGGAGGCTCCTCGTTTTGAGATATTGATGGATTTCCAACGACTGTTGCAGCACTATGTTCCTTTCCAGCACGAACGTTATTTACTTGCTTTGATCGATGTCTGCCGTTAGTTGTGGGCTGGGGTACTGAAGTCGTCTGAGGTTCGCGATCGTGTTCTAGAAGCTACACAATCATGTTTGGACGAGTTGTTTTTCTTCTCACTTGAATCATTCTGGTGAGATTTATCGTGTTCTCGATTAGTGTTATTATCGGTTGGGTTCTGGCGACGTCTCTTGTGACTTGAATGTGTCGATAAATCTTCACAACTTGGCAACGAGTTTCGGTCCGATATCCGTTTTCGTTCAAATCTTTTGGGGTGCAGGATTTGGTGATTGAGATTTATACGATCTAATAGATCCACTCGTGTTGGTACTATTTTCTAACAGGCGTTGTTGTCGACGTCGCTGTGTTGCCAACGTTACACAAGGAGTCGGTGTTGGCTTCGTTATGTGTCGATTTTGTTCGTAGACTTCGCGAGTTTCTCCCGATTTGTGTTTTTGCTACTATTTTGGTGGCTATTGTACTGTGAATAGCTACTGGAAGCTTGTGAACCTGGCGCCGTGGTCGTGTTGCTACGATGCCCCTCCGTCACTGCCGAGAACAATTGATTGTTAACGGGTTCGGCCATAGACGACACTTAACCGTCCACTCTATGTCACTAATCATGCCCCTGAAGCGAATTTTTCCTGTCCTTGTCCTATTTAATATTTTGATTATACCGAAAATTGTGGGGGAGAAGGGAGTTGATCGATGTGAACAACACTAGTTCCAATATCTAGGGTACCCCTTTTTTATATGCCGTTTGGGTAAGGTGACTGTGGCAGTGTGCTTGAGTAATGATAACGTAATTTCTACTCAAATTATTTATCAACCAAAATATTGACCGCACTACAAACGCAACCGGAATTTCCATCAAATTTCGAAATTACTAATTGAGCAACGATGCGACAATAAAGGAAATCAATACTCACAAAAAGTTGCCATACAAATAACAGTAGAGTTCACATTTCGCATTGCACACACACTCCCTATCCCGACGTATCTTGATTCCGGATGTGCTTTTAATACATGAAGGAGCTCCAATGAGGGGTAGCTTAGAATATGAACACATCCTTGGCCCTTGATAAGGAGAAATAAATCGCTTGTATTATTCCATGCTATTTCACTAACCTGTTATAATGTTTCACAATAAAACTGTCTATTGCGGCATTTAGAGTTCCGTTTTCCATTTGGTTGGTTTGCCGCTGCTTCGTAAAATTGAATCGAGAATTCGAAAATATTTATACCTCAGAACAGATATTTTCCCAAACAAAATAGCACAATATCCCAAAAATTCCGATGGAAGCAATATTTAGGCGCGAAGGACTTGACAAACGTTGGCGTCAAGTCTAGAGAAGTAACGAACACGAATTTTCTCGAAATCTTCACAAGACCTTCGACATCATTGAGTCACCACTATTTTCTATTTAACTCGACTGCGATAATAAATAACTAAACAAACTTAAAACAATTCAGTCAGGACTTCATGCCTACAACACCGAATAACGTTCTATCCAGACCGCCGGCACACTCCCTTGTGTTTTTCTCAAGTTCCCCAAAAAAAATGGCCGGGCCGAACCATCGAGCAACGAGACAGCAATCATGCACGAGTAGTCACGAAAAACGACGCTAGAATCGTATTCATCTTTGACAAAGGAAAATTTGGCGCGAAATGCAGTTATTATATCAATAGCATCAAAATTTCAATTAACCGTTTGTCATCTGTTGCACTTATGGGCGAGGAGAATATTTCAAGCGATTGATGCTACAATAATAATTGGTATTGCTGATTGTTCGCAATGCTCAGTACTACACTCGTACCCAATCGATCACGATATTTTAACACTCAAGTATGCTATTGAAAATCGCCGCCAAAATATCGCGAGAACAGTTATCTGCACTGCACTTCGCGCTCGTATCGGGATTCTCACCAGTTACACCGACTACGGGCGCGAGCAAGCTCCCCAATAGGCAAAAGAATGAAACAGCGGCAAACCATCGAACCAACACACTTTGCAAACCGTTCTCTCGCTCGTTCACACACACTTGTCTAGGACTAGCCAACATTCTTATGACACTTAAAAATATTTTGCACTCGCTATCAGCGCTAGAAATCAGATTTCTAATTAATTCCCTGAGACAATTTTCATTTCTTCACTGAATAATGTCCATTTGTGTTTAATACAACACGCAAGTCTGATTGCCCCGGCACTCTGCCTAGAACACTTAACTACTCGCATCGGCACCATACCAGCGGACGTGTGTCCGTCACTATTTTGCTTTCGCCTAGTGTGTACCGTACGTACGTGACGGTTGAGGTATGCTAATGTCGGACCACACGAAGAACAGGAACATTATTTTTCACGGCTTGAAATAAAATTTACGTAGATCGATACGCGAAAGTGTCGACATTGCAAAAACATTATATTATTCACTCGGACTCCGCGGAGTGTGTCGATAGCTCCCGACAGCAGAACTTTCGTCACTCCCGTTGGTATACTGAGAATGAACACACTAATTAAAACTATTAGCGAAAGCCTTTTAATGATAAATGTGAATAAACTTTCGAAACAAACTAGAACGGAAAGTCTTCTAACCCGTAGTAAAAACCAAACGCGCAGTGGCTGTTTGTTTCGTACTGCCCTGCCTGCTGGTGCACTTTCGTCTCCCGCCGCGCGTACGCTCCGGCGCTCGTCAGTTGCAATCATTTATTTGCTACACTCGCGCATGCTGTGTCCAATGCACTTAAAAATAGCGAGTCATTCTCAAAAACATCAGCTATTAAATTTTGATATTTTTGATGCACCTTCACATATTCTCGACAATTGAATGTGAATATTTTCACCTTTCAGCGTAGATATTGTTTCAATGCCCTCATTTTTGATATGATCGAGGAACATTTGTTTGAGCATATCCTGCAATCAATCTGGTATGGGTTTCAGGATGACATACATATTCCGTAGATCTTTTCGTTTCTCTTGTGATACCATTTCTTTGCATTCAGAATAGAGGAAATCAAGATGGTCATTTATAAATCGCTCTTCACACTCCTGACCTCTTCAGTTACTACAAAGTAATATCTTGAAAATGTTGTTGTAGTTGAGCCTCAACCAACGAAGGTATAGCCGGACGCAAACTTAAGAATTACAACAGTAATAACATCCTATACTTGAAGATATACACTCCAAAATCAACTAGATACTCGATAAGTTCGGATATTCACATAACAACTCCATTTATTTTTCTACCTTTATTAAATTGATATTCTGAAAACTTTTAATACTATTCGAAACTGTTTACTAATTTCTTTCTGGTGAGAGCAGAAAAAAATCTCATGCCGGTTTATATTTTCAACCTAAATTATTCATTTATTTAAGCAAAGAACATATGCTTTCTTATGACTAATTTAATTTGAAAAGAGGACTTCTTGTCCGAAGTGAGACATCTAGTTCTCCCTCGATAAGCTATTCAGCCATGAAGGGCTGACATGAGGACATCAACATGATTTTCAAATTAAGCGCTCAAGACAAATACAAGTTCCCCAAACATACTGGAGGATGTTCCAGCCCAACTCGATTCCACATTCATGCAATGTGTTCAGGATTAAATATGCGTCACGACCTTTTTCATAAATTAATCAAAATTATTCAAAGAACGTTAGTGTTCTCATCACTGTCGAGCCTTCATTAAACTTGAGCTAACCACACAGAGGCATCAAATGTTTATCAAACCTACTCGAATGTGTAATTTTTCCGAGCTTATGGCTGCAAGACAACCGTCTGCTTCCCGCAAAGCCAACAGTATCCTTTTCAAATTTAGACATGAGTATTACAAGCGACACTGGAATGCTTAACATCCGTTCGTCCATCCATTGCTGTCGCCCCAGAGCGTAAAACCTCATGTTTACACTGACAAAACCCGATGTAATTATTTCTTATTGCCTAATTTCAAATTTCTAACTTTCATCCCTATCATACTTTGCTGCCTGGTGGAATGGCGCGGCGTGCTGACTAGGGTAAATCAATTTCGAGCTCAGCTGTAACCGCACCCTGGCTTCATCCTGACCCAATGCGAAATGGTGGAAAGTGGGTGAGACTTGTTGTAGGCGTCCATATTAACGCTAGGAAATTGAGCCCGGTGTAATGAGAAGGACGAACAAAATTGAACTCTGAAATGGATTTTTATAGAAATTAACGCAAACGGCCGTTAATGAAAATGTCGCACCATAAGTTTTATGCAGTTGAGAGTTATTTTATAAAGATCTACCTAAGCAAGCTTTGACGATGCATGAAACTGATATTTATAATTCTCCTTCATTAGTCCAAATTTAATATGTTCGAGTAATATGTCCGATGTATTATAAGCCCCACAGAAGAAAGAATTTCATAAGTAAGATATGTAACTAATAGAAGTCCCAATGAAGACACGGCAAAATGACGTCGAAATTGTTGAAATAAAAGGGTATATTTTTAGGGTTTTGTAAAATAATTTTACAAAACCCTTCTAAAATCGCGTCCTGTCTGTCCGTCCGTATGTCACAGCAGTTTTTCTCGGAAACTACTTAAGCTAGAAACATCAAATTTTCTATGTAAGTGTAAAGTGGTATTCTCTTCAAAGTTCAACTACAAAAAAATTTTATATGGTATTTAAGGGGAGTGACCCCCCGAAAAAAAAGGTAGCCGATATGGGTATCAAATGAAAGGCCTTGATGAGAACTTTTCAAAACAGGTCTTAGGTTGGCAAAGTTTGCTTCAAGGGGCGCACAGGGAGGGGAAATATACGAAAAATTTGTGTCCCCCCCTTGCGATTGGACACCTGTGATCCGAAAAATTTGAAAAAATCAAGAATGTAGGCCTTGATGAGTACAACAACAACAAACATGTGAGAAGTCGCAATTCACTCAACTTTGTTAGTAATGGTATGATTTATCGATTTTATGTTTTCTTGTATAAAATCTTAACGGTACCCTTAAATTCAATAAAATTCAGTAGACTGATGACTATTTATAAGATTGATGTATCCTGCAAGTTTCATAAAGATTGAATCATATTTAGCGAAGTTAAAGCGGTTTGAATTTTCCTGTATTACTATGGAACAATATGCGCTGCATTTATTACTATGGCAACATATGGCTATGGAACAACATGCGCTTTTTACCGACTCAGGTACTACAGTGTTGCTAGGATTTGCATGAAAATTTCAGGAATGATAGGTGTCATGTATATCTTTGAGAATCAGTTCAGCTAGTGGTATCAGTAATCGTAAAACAAAATAGTGGCTGTTTTAAATGCGAAGATTGAATAATTTTGAGTTATTTTTTCCCAACTTCAACGTTTAAGGTGCATGCTTTGAACACTTGATTCAATTTAATAAATAACTGAAAATGAGTACCTACAATGAATACTCATAAGTGAAACAAGTCAAGGAGGCGGGAGAGAGCTCTTAGCAAAAGGACTTTGTAACAACTCTAGGATTCGAAAAAATTGGCCATTAATCGATGATAACAGTACAGGAGAGTGGCCCCTGAAAAAAAATTCATCAAAGGTAGCCGATATGAGTATTAAATGAAGGTTTTCATGTTAGCTTTTCAAAATAGTTCTTAAACTGTCAGTTTTTGCTTCAGTGGGGTACAGGGGGGATATACATGAAAAATGTGTTTCCTCCCTCGCGAATGGAAATCTGAAATAATTATCAAGGGAGATATTTATGAGTATAACAATAACAAAAACCTGAGAAGTCTAAATTCGTTCAAGTTTGTTAATAATAGTATAATCTTCGAATTTCATAGTTTCTCCAATAAAATCGTCATTGACATGCGTCTTGATTTTATTCAATCTGGTGACTGCATTTTGTAAATTGAATACAAAACCCTTCTGACATGAGCGTAGGTCTGTTTACCCAACTTGTTATTTTAAATTTATGATACTCAAAATATATATTTATGATGAAGAAGTAGAAGTAGCTCTCTGCAAGTAGTTTAGAGGAAAATAACTATTTTTCAGTTATTTTACACTAATTCAAAAGTCCTAAGTATGTAACTTTAAACTAGAGACTGATCGGTGTTTGCATTCGAGAGAAACATACTCGTCAAATGGTGCCTTTGTGACTAAAAACAGTTCCATTGGCACCACCAGCAGGAAAGGCAATTAATTCTCTTGGAATGTGGGGAGTGTGTGGAGTTAGTGCGATTCAGCACCTTAACTCCTTCATATTTGTGAGTACTTCAGTACCCATCTACCTTCCTGAGCCAATTTCAGTCATTATATAATTTTAGAAACAAATTTTTGCATAGCTATTTAGCGAATAGTCGGGAAACGTAATTCATCCCCGCTGCGTCCGATTCGAAAGAATGCCAGGGTACTATGAGTATGGTTGTCAATTGCGTCAAAAAACTTCAGTGCTCCGCCACGTACATATTTTTCAACCGTCTCAAGTCTAAGGACCTTGTATATGTCAATGTTTCTAGTGTGCCATGAAATTCCTAAGATCTTTCTAATAATTCTTTTTTGGATGAACTGGAGTGCTTTTTGTTTGTCTTTGTAGTCTGGTAGAAAGCAGAACTACCGTATAGTCTTCTTCTTCTTTGTAGCACTACAGCCCCTCTCGGGCCTTCGCATAGAGATAGTTAGATTATCTCATTTTCATGACCGTATTGATTTTTTCGGAAGTTGGTTTGGTGAGTACCATGCTCCCGTGTGCTTGCTCAGCAATAATATGATCTGATTAAATCAGCTTATATCACCACTGAGTGAACACTCGTAGTCTGCCCGAAAAATCCCCTGAGCTAAATCACGTTGCTCCCAACGAGATTTGAACCTGGGACCTTCGGCTTCTGCGTTAATGCTCTAACCACTAGGCCACACAGACAACCTAACCACTAGGCCACACAGACAACTGTATAGTAGCGTTGGTCGTGAAAATTGTTTGTATATGAGCAATTGATTTTTACGGCTGTCTTTTGAATTGAATGAGTAGGTATAGAGAGGAGAGAAGTACAACACAGTGTCCCCGTTTATTTTGTATGTGTTGTTGCCATGTCAGGCTTTTGCCGAATGTAAGTCTAAAGTATTTAGCCGTTGGTGCCCAGTCTATTGTTTCATTGTCAACGAGAAGTCTCCGTGGAGCATGTAATCTTTTCCATGTGATGAATAGGACCTGTGCATTATCAGAATTAGCCTTAATTTTCCATTTAAGAAAGTATTCCAATAAAATATTTATTGATCGTTGCAAGTTCAAAGAGATGACTGTTGCTTGTTGCGATGTAATAAATATACAGGTATCATCAGCGTAGAGTGATAGTTTTACTTTTGGAGACAGAGTGCAAAAGTCTGCAGTGAATACTTGTATATTGTATAGAACCGGTGAGATGGGCGAGCCCTGAGGAACTCCAGCATGAATTGGTCTCAGGCTTGAAAGCTGTTTGTCAATTCTGACACGGAATGTTCTGTTCTCCAAGAAGAAGCCAATCATTTGAGTGAGCCGTGCATATTCAACTTATTCATTTTGAAGATAAGTCCTGCATCCCTTACCAAATGCCTTAGCTATGTCAAACATGACTAGGCCTGTTGAATTTCTACAATTTAAGTCTGTTCTGATGTGTTGAACCACTCTAACTAGCTGGATTCCAGTAGAGTGTTTAGCTTTGAAGCCATATTGTTATTCCGGTATAATATTTTTGTCGGATACCACCCCATAAAGTCGATGCGACATCACCCTTTCCACAATTTTCAACAGCGATGAGAGGAGACTGATTAGTATCCAGTTTTATGGAAATTGTAGGTCCTTTTGAGGATTCATGGAAACAATATACCGCTATTTTCTATACTTCGGCATACTTTTGCAAACGGAATATTGCATTAATAATGTCCGTAAATGATTGTAAAATATTGTCTGGTAGCCAAGAAACAATTGTGTTTGTAATAGTGTCATGTCCAGGTGCTTTATGTTTATTGAGTGCCTGTACAATATTTTTGATTTCGTCTAAGTCCATTGGTTCAATCCTGTCCTCATGTTAAATATTATCGATCAGGAGTCTGTTGACAGAAGATTCATTCTTTCCTTAGTTTCAAAGCCCTCCTTGTCCGGTGAGCTTTCACGAAATTGCATTCCCAAAAAATCTGCAAATGCTTTCGCCTTATCTGCATCGTAGAATTTCATCAGATCCAGACCATGAATAGCCGGTACCACAATTCTACTGTTTACCCGAAAGTATTTGGACATTCTCGAGAAACTATCACACCCAGCCTCGATAATCTGCAAAAATCTCTCCCCTTGCTCGTTTCAGAATACCCTTATCAAATCACGGATTTCATTTGTCATACGAGTCGCGTTTATGCGTAGCAAAGTTCACATGTAAACCTAGCTCTCCTCCGAACTTGATTCCTTCTCCTGATGAGTTCCTTGATGTTCTGAGGGAGTTCATAGGGATTCGTTTGCCGTCTCGGAGCTATGACCGTATGGTCCTCTTTACGTTGTAAAATTTTCTGAGTTACGTTTTCAATGATGTTGTTGATGTCGTCGGCCATTTCAGGTGATTGAAAATTATTTTCATTGGCCAATGCGACTTTAAACACTTTCCAGTGTGTAGTTTTCTTTTCCTGTATAGGAACATCAATGAAGATTTCTATGAGGAAAATGGCTGACTTGTGGTCGGAAGATAGTTTGTCGAGAACATTTAACTGAAAATTTTGTGCGGAATCTCGCAATATTCAAGTTTCCAGAGCAAAGCCTTTTCTTAATCCGAAATGTGTTGGCTCATTGGGGATATGTAGGCTGACGTGGTTGGCTGTGATCAATGTATTGAGCTCAGTCCCAGCTTTATTGCTTCTCACAGCTCCCCAAAGGCGGTGTGTGGCATTTAGATCTTCTGCAATGAAAATAGGGCCTTCAAATTCAGCAAATGCCTTAAGATCATTTAAGAGATTTCTATTTCCTGGAGGATTATAAGCAGAAATCGCAATGAACTCCAGAAAATCAGTTCGCACTTTGATTGCTGTGGCCTATAGTTTTTGAAGTGTGGGTGTGTTAGTACGATAATGACACACGTTTCGTCTCACGAGAATGGCTGCTCCGCCTCTTATACCCATCCTTCTGTCATCATAATGTAGTTGGGGATTTGGAATCGTCTTCCCGCTTCAAAAAGGTTTCTTGGATCGTGATGATATCGAATTTATGATCAAATATAAATTGTTGTATTTCACCAGTATGCTAAAGCAAGGAATTCGCATTCCACGTCAAAATTGAAACGTGGTTCATTAAACTCATTAGTGTTTAGTATTGATGTCATTTTGAGATGCAGCAAACACGTTTTGAATAATGTTTGAATGTCTTGCATCATGTTTTGGAACTGTATATGTATTTTGGGAAACGTTTGATCCATATTGAGAGGTTGATTTGATGTGCGTGAAGGTGCCTTTATCGTGGTTGTGTGTTTTTGTGCTGGTTCTGTGGGTTAAGCTGCAGCCTGCGTGAACATTTTTCTCACACTCTTTGAATTCCTGAGGCAACCCCTGTAGCTTGCTGGATCTTCCCCGCCATAGTTGACACATTTGGGCTTCTCCTTAATTTTCATTGCACAGTCAGAGAAACGAATCGCGTATAACGTGTCGGGAATGTGCATGACAGTTTCTAGAAGACTGTTTAAATTATTGGAAATCGTGGCAAATACCCTGGTACGCATGAGGACGCTATGCCTCTACGATGCACATATGGTTGCAAAAAGATTTGGTATTGTAAGCGTTAGTTTCAGATTTTGGAAGGGGAACCTTGACTAACCTAGAACGACCTTCCCTCATTTTGATATAGTAGACTTCTATTGCGTTGAAACTCTGAGACTGTAAGTCTTCCTTGATTTCTTCGACTGAAAGGCCATACAGGCCCCTGATGAGAACATTTAACTGATTATCCTCCAGAAGTATGTAGGTGTGGTATTGTATTTCATTGTCTGTTAGTGCTTTTGTCAGTCGCCTGTGACCTGTGGGTGTTGTTGTTATGATTTGTATGCCAAAGTTGAACCTTTTTGCGGATGTGTATGAAATGTTTTGTGTTTTCATAATACGAAGTATTTGGGACCATTTCGAGGGCCCTCGAAGAATGATTGGTCTTGTGTTTGTAGTGTGGGTTGTGTGTTTGTAGTGTGCGACAGTATTGGTTTGGAAGGGCAGGGAAAATCTCATCCTCTGTATCGTTACTCTCACTCATGCGGTTAACTTCCATCTCACTTTCTGAATTTGCTGTAGAGGAACAAGACTTTGGAGGTGAAGACATCTTCACCTTTCATTTTTTCAACTGAGGGCTGTCTTTCTGAGATTTTCCGTTTGTCTTAGCCTTATTTTTCAGCAGTTGAACTAGTTTTGCATTTTTTTAAAGCTAGCAATTCATTTTTGCTTCGCTACTCGGCCAGCTTGGCGTTCGTTTTTGCGATTGTTTCTTGTATTTGCAACAGTCTTACAAACACTTGATCTAACTTCAGCGTAATATTGTCGAGCTAGGGAACAATTTGCTCGTCTTTGTCAAATATGTCTCATCTGGCGACCACGCCACGGTCCGTCGGCATTCTGGCGGCCAAAAAGGTACTATCTGTATACTATTCTTTGTTTAATACCCGCCAAATAACACTTTCAATTCAAACTCAGAATTGGTAAAAAAATAAAAAAAATAAAACATGACTGAAACTAACTCAGGTCAGCAAAGAATACCAAAATACTCACCTAGAGTCCCTTGAATTCTTCTTATTCTATCTTCTATCTCTTTTCAATTAATTTTATTAGCTGCTTTCTCTTTCTATCACGTTTTATCGTCTGTCTCTCTTTCTTTTCTTTTTAAATCTCTTTCCCTCTTCTGTCGTTTCTATTTTTGTTTCTTTCTATCTTCTATACACTTCCGTCTCTTCCTATCTTCTTTCTCCATCTAACTTCGGCTTCCTATTTTCTTTCTCCTTCGAACTTCAACCTCCTATCTTCTGTCTCCTTCTTCCAATGCACTATCTCTTTCCTATTCTTCTCTCTTGCATTCACTATCTATGCACTCTTTATTGACTGTTCCTTACTCTACTTTCATTATATAATCATTTATTGCAGGAGATGTTGACTCGTCAACGTCTCCAATTTGACTCATAATTTTCTCGATATGTCGTCCTTTTGATTCATACCACAATACATCATAATTTGGTAACCACCTTTTCTATGCGACAAAAAAATTAGTGACATTGATTATACCGAAAGCTCTACAGGCTGCATCAGCGTTCATTGCTTGCCCCAAAGGTATATTGATGGGTATTGGATTGAAGGATTTTCGAGTGCAATGAATACACAGAAAACATTCCTCCTAGTTGTTTAACAATCTAGGATGTGTTCACTCAATACTTCTGAGCTTATTAACGCTAATACTCATGTATCTAGAATAGTTTCGATGATTCATGGTCAAAAAGATGTTCGTAATTTTTAGTAAGACGTATTCGTATACTTTGTGCTCGTATGAATACTAAATTTCAACAGTAGTGTGTGTACAGTAGATCTTGGGATATTTTACCATGCTTACCTTTGACGGCTTCGTTTTTGTACTTTTCGTAGCCTGCAAATAACTTTTTGTAAAATTGTTGGCTGATGTTTGGAATACCGCTAGTGTCATTACTAAATTGAGGGAGATTTCTTTAGCATCGTCAATATAGTTTTCGTTTTTTTTTCATATCTATTGGAGATGGTTCGAAGGCAAAATTTACAAAGTATGAGGGATAGTAAAGTGTTTGATTTCTGGCATCTATGAAAATTGTTCTCAATCCAGAAAAGATTGTATGTATTATATACTAAAATGCATCCTGAGTGTTTTTCAAACTTCCCAATAGCCTTTCATAACGCCATAATATCGTGCAAAGTACAAAAGTGTACGGATGGTTGTGAAAATTCATCTTCAGATGATTGTATTCTCAAAGTCATTTTTGCCATTGTAAAATCAGGTATAGCACATTAAAAGGTGTTTCCGCACTCTAACGCGATTCGGAGACCCTCTTCATCGTCTCCTTGACGATCGCGGGAGCTGTTGATTTGAGGTAAGTTGTCAACTTCTAGAGAGGAGTTTCATCTTTGAAAATCGATGAGTTATATCGAAACCTCACCACTGCATTTTATAATTTTTTTTTCGTAGGACTACAGCCCCTTCCGGGCCTTCGCTTCCTGCAAAAAGGGCCTGCAACTATCTCCTTCCATTGAACGCGTCCTTCAATTTCGAAATCTGAGCAGCGATAAGCTGTCTTCATCGACTGAGTAAAATCAGCAGTTCCTTGGTTTCCCCACCGGACTCTGCTCTTCAGTTCTCCAACAAATACCCTTTTGAGTATCCGTTGTTCGTACATACAATTCACATGGCAGCTCCCATTATTTTAAAATCGTCAAGTCCACCGGCGAGTCAAAAATTTCCTACAGCTCATTGTTGCATCAAATTCGTCATTGGTCCCCGTCTAGCTTAGTTGCTTCGAAGATACTCAATATGTTTGCGGGTGCTTGGGTTAGGGTTTATGTTTCACCCCTATAGCATAGCACAGGTTTTATCACAGATTTGTGTACTTGGAGCTTTGTTCTCCTGTATATGCAGCTGGTGATAAAAATCGTCAAAATTGAATAATATATTTTATTTACAAACTATATTCTTCGATGAATTATGTCGAAGAATACAGTTTCTCGTTATTTTGGCACCTAAATACACAAATCAGCCTTTTTTTTTATATTGTATTCAGCAATTGTGATATTTCGTGCATTTGTGGTATTTTTTTCGACTGCATCGTAAGTTTTGTTTTATTATCATTGATTTGCAGTCCTATTAGTTTTGCTTGTTAATGACCGTGACAACCTATTGATGTTGTCCGCATAGGTTACCACGTGGCTTAACTTATATAGAAATGCACCTCGTATATCGGCAGGTTGATTTTTTTGTGACATATTCCACAGCCAAATTGAATAGCAATGGTGCCGGCCCATGTTCCTGCTTTAGTCAGACATTTGTGTCAAAGGCATCGGTGAGTTGGTTTATTGGTGCGGACTTGGGAGGTTGTCAACTTCATTGTCATTTTTTTTAAGATGCACTAATTCGGCTGGTATACAAAAGCAGTACATTATGTGCTTGCTTAAAGTCAAAAAAAAATTTTTTTTGTTTACGTTAGTGTTGAACTGCCAACATTTCTCAAGTACCTGCTTGACTGTAAGCCATTGTCTATCGTTTATCTACCTGCTCTAAAACCACGTTGATACCCCCAGTAATACTGTTGTTGGTTAATCCGAGTTTATTTTCTAAGTTCTTTGAAAATATGTTGTATGCTGTACAAAGTAGCGAACTGCCTCTTTAGTTTTTACACTACAGCTGATCATTTTTTTATGGATAGGGAATATAATTGATTGGCTCCAATCATAGAGGTATATACAGGAGACGGCGAAAGATCAAATTCATGAAGCCACGAGCTTTTGCCTTTGCTATTGTGATAACTCGCATAGGCTCGAAGCTAATTTCGAAATTGGGGTCGAAATTTCGTTCATCATATGATAAGGTGTATCATACTCTTGACGATAAACTTTATGAGAATGCAGCGGTTGAAAATTAATTGTTTACTACAAAAAGAAAGCCAAAAAATTATCATTTGTGCTGATATTATTATTCTGGTGGAATTTTCTTGCAAACGCTTGAGAGGGTACCACTTTTGACCTACGAAGAAAATTTCATCATTCAAGTATGTGGTTTGCGAGAAAACTTGCTGTAACGCATGGACGGATGGACAAGCGGACGAGAAGTATATTGGACAATCCCCTAAAATGGTCTGTTTTATAAATACTTGCAAGTTACGCCATTAAAAATGTTTCCATGATAAACATTCATTACTTCAGTTGCTACTAAAATAGCGAATTGCGCTTACCTTCTGAATTTGTGGGCCGCCATTTTGAATGCATGCATTTGATTTTTGATTTTTAAAAATATTTCAATCTTAGAGTCTCATCAGTCAATTTGTCCAATCTCAGTCAAATCAGTTTCCCTCTAGACATGGCAAAAGTATTAAAGTTTTAATGAAAATGGCAGCGAAAAATATTAGGTTTTATATTTTCGACTTCTTTATTTTTCATCCGATTTTGATGATTTTTTGTTTAGTACAAGGACTTTGTACAATTATCCATCGTATCAAGTTTCATTTAAATCCATTGGAAAATTCGGCCACTAGAGGGCCACAAAAATCTGAAAAAATCGCATATTTGAATCGCCGCCATTTTGAAACTTGAGCATGTCTGTGCACCGAAATAGCAAAATATTTAGATCTAATTGTTTTCTATCTTGAAAATAAATTTCATTCACATCGAATCAAAATTGGGTCTTTCAGAAGCCTTTGAAATTTCCAGCTTCAACTAGCCGCCATTTTGGTTTTGGAGACCTGATCTCTATTTTTTTAACATGATTCTTTAGGCATTTACAGTAATTACCAAAGAACCGAATTTCATTAACATCGGTTGAAAAGTTTGGTCACAACTACAACATCCAATGCTTACACGCTTTTCGACGACTGAGCGGCCACCATTTTATTTCAAACGGTTCGACTTTGGATTTGTTATTGTGAAATTCATCACACACCTCAATAAACCTCTGTACCAAATTCCATCCAAATAGGAGCCACGGTTTGGTCAGAAATGAAATCACGAATGTTTGTCTAAAATGGCCGCCATTTTGTTTTCCCTTGACCGATTTGGCTGGTTAAACAACTTAACTGAGATATTCACCCGATACGCCTTTCCTAAAAATTTTGTGAAAATTGGAGCGAAATTGTGACCTCTAGCATAGTCACGATTTACGTTACATCATATATAAATCATATATATATATATATATATATATATATATATATATATATATATATATATATATATATATATATATATACGCAATAGGTAAATGTCTCTTGAGAAATTCACCTAAAAAAAAAAACCGACTCTGAAGTCAGAAAGATGAATAAAATTTTTTAAAAGCGGTGCTATATTGCATGGTGCTTTAATATCATTTTCATAAAATTTATTTCATCCTTTGTAGGGCACTTTAAAGTCGGTTTTCTTCGTTTTCCGGTAAAGAAACAAATATTTTCAAATTAAACCACCATGTATGCATTTCGGCATTAATTGGCTCGATTTTCAACAACAATTTCAGTCCCATCACCACAACTCCAGAAACCTAGAAAAAACTTTTTAAATTCAACCGACCAGTTTTCGAAATTAATAAAACAGCTCCCATATTGTAGGTGCACTGCACTGGTACGAGATCACGTATTTTAGAAAACCTTCAAAGTTTTTCAATTAAAATGTTTACTCCGATACATGAAACTTTTACAAGCACCTTCGCAATTACAAAACGAATTATTTTCAACAATTTAACCTTAACACCATTATGGACGGAGCCAACAAAACTTCAACATTTGCGCGCAACATCTATTTCACATGCAATTTGCTCGTTGATAATTACGAACTTTTACTTAAAAACACAATTAATTACTTCAACACGAAGCTTTAAGGGTAACTTAGGCCCATTTAAATCCATAGGAATAAAAATCAGAAAAAAAGCTCGTAAATTCTTAAAATGCAAGCGAGTTTCAGTTGCATGTTATCGGAATTCTATGACCGGCGTCAAATCTGTTTCAACCGAGAAAATCTTTAAACTCGCGTCTCCCATATACCCATATACTAGCAGGCACGGTTCACACAACATTCGAAATTATGTTTTCATTCACGAATCGCACCGAAAACCTGGACGGACACAGAAAACATCACGTAAATTATACCCGGACACATAATTGTTTCCTTGACTGCATTTTACTTACCTAAATAATGAAAAATACTCGGTGACGCACTCACATTTTTGCTCACGTTTACACATTGAACACTTTATTTTCGAAATCACTTATAGAATCCGACCGAAACAAGCGTTTTCATTGAAAATTTTTAAAAATTACGATATTTGATGGAATTTTCGCGGGAATTGTCAACTTCCTGTTTTCTATCAGCTGAAACATCATTTCCGAAATCAGGGGTGTTACAATTGTTATTTCGATCGAAAAGGATTTGAATGTGGCGCACTTCGTAGTTTGTTAGTATATTTTATGGAAAGGAAAGAAGTTTGTTGAACATTATTTGGCGGCATTGTTTACAATTGTAAATGCTGTATGATCATTAAAGAGAAAACTAAAAATAATGAACTTTTTTAGCTCATTCGTGAAAGTCCAAAAGCTTTCGAAAATTGGAGTATACGGATATGAAATGTTTGTTCGTATTGAGCATGTATTAAGAGACTTCAATATTTTATATGGGAAATGAAAGCTCGCCGTCTCCAGTGTATACCTCTATGGCTCCAATCTTTTAGCATATGTTTTTGCTGCCAAATGTGCTAAATGACTTTATGGATGGCTTTCTGGAACGGTTGCCACCATATCTGATAAGCTCGACTGGAATTTCATTCGTCTTTAATCTTTATAGAAGATTAAAGACGAATGGTTTACTGTATTGAAAAAAAAAGGATAGTTTAAAATGCTTTGTTAACCAAAAAGATTTAAGACAATCATCTTTTTCACTAACCATAAGCATTTTGATAAGACAATCTTCAAAGTAACAAAAGGATTAAATATGTTTTATATGTTCCATAGAAAGCATACCTTAATATAGGGTTATCGATTTTACGCTTGGGAAAGTAAAGCTAAAGAAAACACATATAGTATTCAGATAGAAACGAAATTTTTTAATTAATATAAAGATTGAACCTTGCCATTATATGTGAAATAAAACAACATTCAAACGTCTTCCATGGGACTTCTTACAGGCCTCAACCCTTTTGAGGTAATTTTCAATGACTTTTCGGCACATTTCTGGCAATATCTCAGCCATAACTTCACGAATATTGGTTTTCAATTGCTCACGATTTTGAGGATTGTTTGCGTAAAGACAATCTTTCGCATAGCCACATAAAAAGAAATCCAAAGGTGCTAGGTCGCAGGATCTTGCGGGCCAATTGACATCACTCAATCTCGAAATTACGCGTCCTGGAAGTTTATCTTGCAAAATGGCTCGATTAGCCTGTGTTGTGTGGCTTGTGGCTCCGTCCTGTTGGAATTGGCTCGTAAAACCCTAAATGTTGATACAGCAGAATCACCATTTTTATAATAAAATTTAATAATTTTAACTCGTTCTTCGACTGTTAAACGATCCATATTTCTAAATGGCAAACCTTCAACTAAAAACAAACACGCTTTGGATGACATTTAATTCCGACAGATGTCAAATGGCCGGGTTATACTTTCCTACCACGAAATAGATAACCCTGCATATTAAAAAATATATTTCGTACTGTTAATTTTGGTCATAACTCTGACTGAATAATCATTAAATGTTAACATAATTAGAAACCATACGTTGCCTACTACATGCATCCTTAGAAATTGAATCCATCTTATACATCGAACAGTCGCGGGCAAAAATTAACGCTAAAGTTGCGCAAATACATTTATTTTAACGGTCATTACCCGTTGCATGCACCATTGTCTACAGTAAATCCACCAGTTTGATGGAAACAGTTTTCAACTTTGTCTTCGTTCGAAATAAACGGGTAGTTAAATGGTAAAATCGGAAAACAAACTTTTAGGAAAAAAGAAAACCGGCTTCAATGTACCCTAAAAAGGATGAAATGAATTTTATGGAAGTGGCGGCATATCAGTTTTCCTCTGTTTCTTTTGCGATGGTGCACATGTTTGAAGTTTTTATGTTAAACGGGAAAATTGATTTGACACCTGTTCCATAAAATTTATTTCATCCTTTTTAGGGAATTTTGAAGCGACTTTTCTTTTTTCTTGGAAAAATCTTTTTCATTTCATCTCTTTTCATGGCGATATTTTTCATTTAAAATCTACTAACATTCGATTTTTTAATACATTAAACTAGCGTTTCCCAAAGTTTGAGCTGCTCCTCACCCGATGGCGCCACCATCGCAAGAGAGGTTCACTGTCGTATATCTATCTTTGTAGACGGCTACGGTCAAAATTTCAGCCAAATCGAACTTGTAGTTTAGTTTTGACCGCGTGTGTGTCCGCGGGTTTAAAAAAAATGAAGAAAGAGCGATTTCGGTTAGTGATTCGATTCTTGCTTTAAGAACGGAAATCGCGCAGCAAAATCAAAGAGCACTTGGATGCTGTATATAGTCACTCTGCTCCTGCGATGGGAAGCGCAAAAATTGGTTTAACGAGCATGTCAATTTTTGATGAACCACCCCAAGTGCCCCGCAAACGGCTATCGCGGAGGATAACGTGACAAAAATCCTAGAGCTTGTATTGGCAGACTGCCGATTGACGGAGACAGGAAGCATCTCAAAAGATTGCGTGGGTCATATCTGTTGGCGCGATGTTTGCCGCATTTGCTCACTCTGGATAGCAAAAACAGCCGACTGAGCGCTAGTTGGCCACAGTATGACTTCCGCAGTTGTAACAGAATCGCGTCCCACGTTATGAGAGTTTTGTTATAGTTATTTGATTTTCAGTAGCACCAACGGAATCGCACCCAAATTGTGGTTTTTGTTGTGTTTAGTTCATTTTTAACAGCACCACTCGTTGCTTGAATAGTGGTCTGTGCGTTCCGGGGGAATTTTGTTTTGTTAGAAATTTTTGATGATTTGGTTGAATGGTTTTAGTAGAAAATATTGAGAATTATTTGAATAGATTGAGTTTGAAAATTTCAAGTTTTGAGTTTTTATATTTATTTATACATCTTTTATCACGGGGTTCGCCGCATTTGCAGTGGCGCCAAATGTGCTGAATTTATGTTTGATAGCCTTCACCGGCTAGGAGTTATTTAATGCCGGATCGCAGAAAAAAGGCCCTATTTGGCGAAAAGAATAGTGCTCTTCCACCACGACAACGCACTTGCTTACAGTTTTGCCATCACCACCGCAAAATTGCTCGAATTGTCCAAATTTGGCTCCGTGCAAGTTATTTCTGTTTCCACGCTTGAAAAAGTCACTCATCGGGCAGAAAGTTGAGTGAAATGACGAGGTCATCATCGCTATGGAGGTCTACTTTGTAGGCCTCAAGGAAGCGTATTTTTTGGATGGGTTAAAGAAGTTGGAGCATCGCTGCGTTAAGTGTATCGAGTTGAGTGGAAATTATGTTGAAACTTTTCCAAAATATTTGTTTTTTTGTAGGCTAAGTACTTCTTAGACCACCCTCGTACATAACGGATTCTCGCGCATATGCGGAACAATCATAGCTGATCAGTCGATAAAGTTTGTTCAGATGTTGAAGTTGCTTCCACTCTAAATTTAGACTTAGCTGCTTTGCGGATGATAAGTTTCTCTATCATATTTGAAATAGCCAGATAATTAGTACCATACGAGTATATTCTCGCGCTTAGTAATACGGTAGCTTAAATAGTTTTGTGAAGCGATTTCAGTTACCCGAGAATTTTTTGCTATCCGATTTGAAGCCGTCAGGATTTTCGGGAGTAAGGGAAAGTCAAGTCTATACTTCTTGCAGTAACGTAATAATGAAGTGAAAATTTAGGGTCATCCGAAGACCTTGTTAAAATCCCCATTATTCTAAATACTGTTATTCCACCCATGTTGCCCTAAGAACGTGATTTTTTTGCAAATTTTTAGAATCGGATTGTGTCTTAAGATAAAAATCCTTTAAAAGGAATTTAAATTATCCGTGAGCGTTAACACTTGTAATTTCGAATCAAATCAAATAAATTTTAAGCACCGTTCAGTTATTTAAATGTTGTTTCATGACACCATTCCCTCTTTGTTTGGTCAGGTATATTTTCGCGGGGATCGATTTGGCAAGGAACTAAAGGACGATCATCTGGATAAGTTGAATAGCCTCACCATTTCTAAGTTGGTTGGGATTTTTGTAAACAAAATTGTTCCCAACTTTTTTAGGGTTTTGTAAAATAATTTTACAAAACCCTTCTAAAATCGCGTCCTGTCTGTCCGTCTGTCCGTCTGTCTGTCCGTCCGTCCGTCCGTCCGTCCGTCCGTCCGTCCGTGTGTCACAGCAGTTTTTCTCGGAAACTTCTTAAGCTAGAAACATCAAATTTTGTATGTAGGTGTAAAGTGGTGTTCTCTTCAAAGTTCGAAGACAAAAAAAAATTTATAAGGTATTTAAGGGGGGTCTCCCCATATAGGGGAGTGACCCCCCGAAAAAAAAATTTCATTGAAGGTGGCCGATATGGGTATCGAATGAAAGGTCTTGATGAGAACTTTTCAAAACAGGTCTTTGTTTGGCAAAATTTGCTTCGAGGGGCGCACAGGGAGGGGAAATACACGAAAAATTTGTGTCCCCCCCCCTCGCGATTGGACACCTGTGATCCGAAAAATCTGAAAAAAATCAGGAATGTAGGCCTTGGTGAGTACAACAACAACAAATACGTGAGAAGTAGCAATTCACTCAACTTTGTTAGTAATAGTATGATTTATCGATTTTATGTTTTCTTGAATAAAATCTTAACGGTACCCTTAAATTCTACGAAATTCAGTACGTAGATGACTATTCATAAGGTTGATCTATCCTGAAAGTTTCATAAAGATTGAATCATATTTAGCGAAGTTATAGTGGTTTGAATTTTCTTGTATTACTATGGAACAATATGCGCTGCATTTATTACTATGGCAACATACGGCTATGGAACAACATGCGCTTTTTACCGACTCAGACACTACAGTTTTGCTAGGATTTGCATGAAAATTTCAGGAATGATAGGTGTCATGAATATCTTTGCGAATCGGTTCAGCTAGTGGTATCAGTAATCGTAAAACAAAATGGTGGCTGTTTTAAATGCGAAGATTGAATAATTTTGAGTTATTTTTTCAAACTTCAACGTTTAAGGTGCATGCTTTGAACACTTGATTCAATTTAATGAATGACTGAAGATGAGTACCTACAATTAATACTCATAAGCGAAGCAAGTCAAGGAGGCGGGAGAGAGCTCCTAGCAAAAGGGCTTTGTAACCATTCTAGGATTCAAAAAAATTGGCAATTAATCGATGATAACAGTACAGGAGAGTGGCTCCTGAAAATAAAAATTCATCAAACGTAGCCGATATGAGTATGAAATGAAAGTTTTCATGGGAGCTTTTCAAAACAGTTGTTAAACTGTCAGTTTTTGCTTCAGTGGGGGCACAGGGGGGAAATACATGAAAAATGTGTTTCCTCCCTAGCGAATGGATATCTGAAATAATTATCAAGGGAGATATTTATGAGTATAACAACAACAAAAATCTCAGAACACGAAATTCGTTCAACTTTGTTAATAATAGTATGATCTTCGAATTTCATATTTTCTCCAATAAAATCGTTTCTTGATTTTATTCGATCTGGTGACTGCATTTTGTAAATTGAATACAAAACCCTTCTGACATGACCGTAGGTCTGTTTACCCAACTTGTTTTTTATTGCTATCCCTCTATTGAACCAAGTTAAGAAAGACAAAAGATTCCCATTTAACCAGAAGTTCTCACATCAGAGACTACGAGATCGTCTTTTGCTTGTTTCCGTGCTTGCCATCGCTTCCGTGAGATGGAATCGCATACTAGTGCAAGTTTGCAAGGGTGTTGGACCATTTTTTGTAGGAGCAGCTGAATCAAAAACTACATCCTGTTTCTTATTTATCCGACAATACTAAGCCCGCAGAACTACGCTGCCGTAGTTTTGAACTTGAGGCACACGCTATCGTTTAGCTATGTCTACGTCATTTCCCCCAAAATTTTCACAAAATTTGATTATAAAGTAACTCAGTGTTGTGTTATTTATTTGACTTAGTCTTGTTGTTATTTATTTTATGTTCTAGAATAGAGTACACACGGCGAATTGTAAAAAGATATTTTTTTCTTATGATAAGGAAAACATAACGTGAATAATTATACTGGTTCTGTTTTTACCCGTTCATAGCTGGCTGGACTGATAAGTTTTCCATCTTATTTCATTTCCACAAATTTACTAGAAACCCGCTTGAAATGAACTCATCTTTTTGTTTGCATTAGTTTCTAGCCAAAGAAAGGCGGAGTAAGGAAGGAACATGTGAAGCACACGATGCAAACAAAAAATAGCCATATTGCTTCATGGAAGGTTTTACTTTTGGTATTCGCGGTATTCAATCAACGATTTTGGAGTTTAAGTGCTAGAAAATTATGTTTGCAAAAACTAATCAGTCAAGTCAAGTTATAAAGTCGACGCGCAGACGGCGAGTAAAAGTAGAAAGTGAAGTAAAGTGCATGCAAGATAGAAGAGGAAGGAGGTAGACGAAGGAGACAGAAGATAAGAAGAAGGAAGATTAGAAGGAGACAGAAGATAAGGAGAAGGAAGATAAGAAGGAGACAGAAGATTGGTAGAGGAAGAAGTTGAAGGCAGAGGGAGATAGCAAGTAGGAGAGAAGTAGAGTGAGACGGAAAATAGGAGGTTAGAAGATAGAGCGAGGCGGCGGATAGATAGAGTGAAATAGAAGAAGATAGAGCGAGTAAGAAGATAGAAAGAAATAGAAATTAAAGCGAATAAGGAGATAGAAAGAAATATAAAATAGAGCGAATAAGAAGATAGAATTTATAATACCGGGACTCTGGGTGAGTACTTGGTATTCCTTTACCGACCTGGATCAGCCTCAGTCAATTATTCTTGTTATTTTTTCTAAATTCTGAATTTTGTTTCATATTGAAAATTAATTATTTGGCGGACTTTCTACTAATTATAGCATATAGAAAGTTCCCTTTTGGTGGACAGGATGTCGACGGACGGTGGCGTGGTTGCCGAACGTGGCATACCTGCTGACAAAGATGAACAAATTGTTTCGCTGGTCGCCCAGCTTGACAATATAACGATGAAGTTGGATCACATGTTTGAAACGCTGTTACAAACACAAGAGACACTCGCGAAAACTAATGCTGAGCTGGCCGACGAGCGAAACAAAAATAAGCTGCTAGCTGCAAAAAATGCAGAACTAGTGTTAATGCACAAGAACAAGTCTAAGGTAAACAGAAAATCCAAAAAAGACAGCCCTCAGATGAAAAAGTGAAATGTGAGGGCGTCTTCACCCCCAAAGTCATGTTCCTCATATGAAACTACAGAGGGCGAGATGGAAGTTGACTGTAATAGCAACAAAGACAAAGAGGATGAGATTTTCCCTGCCCTTCCACCACCAAAACTAGCTACGACATTCAAAGAGATGGCCAGCACCCCAAAACCAAAGCCAACAGTCCCAAACACTACAAACACACAACCCGCAACACAAACACAAGAATCTAAAAAAGTTCCGATCATGTTACGAGAGCCCTCAAAATGGTCCCAAACACTGAACATCATGAAAACACAAAACATTTCATACACACCTGCGAAAAGGGCCTAGCTGGGAGTACAAATTATACCAACTACACCCACAGATCACAGACGACTGACCAAAGTACTAACAGAGAACGAACTGCAATACCACACTTATATACTGCCAGAAGATAGACAGCTGAATGTTGTCATCAGGGGTCTGTATGGCCTTTCAGCTGAAGAGATCAAAGAAGACTTACAATCTCAGGGCTTCAACCCAATTGAAGTCTATTACATTAAAATGAGGGAAGGTTTCTCTAAAGTCGTCAAGGTTCTCCTCCCAAAAACCGAAACAAATATTTACAACATAAAATCTGTATGTCATCTTATGTGCATCGTGGAAGCATAGCGTCCTCGTACGGACCAGGGTATGTTCCACAATTGTCAACAATTTGAACATTCTGCTAGCAACTGTCATGCACAGTCTCGATGTGTTAAATGCGATTCGCTTCACCATTTCTCGAACTGTCCGAAGAAAATAGAAGAGAAAACAAAATGTGTTTACTATGGCGGAGAACATCTAGCAAGCTACCGGGGTAGTCCCAGGAATCCAAAGAACGTGAGAAGATCGTTCGCACAGGTTGCTGCGGCTCAACCCACAATCAGCACAAAAACAAACAACCACGACACAGGCTCCCCCACGCACACAAAATCAAACTCACAATATGGACCAAATGTTTGCCAAAATACAGACACAGTTCCAAAACATGATGCAAGACATGATGGCAAACATGATTCGAACCATGTTCGTTGCATCTCAAAATGTCATCAACACTAAACACTAATGAGTTTAATGAATCACGTTTCAATTCTGACGTGGAATGCGAATTCCTTGCTTCAGCATACCGGTGAATTACAAGAATTTATTTTCGATCATAAATTTGATATCATCATGATCCAAGAAACCTTTCTGAAGCCTGGAAGACGATTCCGCATCCACAACTACATCACATACAGAAATTATAGAAGGACGGGTAGGGGAGGCGGAACGGCCATTCTCGTAAGACGAAACGTGAGTCATTATCTCATCAATACACCCACACTTGAAAAACTAGAGGCCACAGTAATCAAGGTGCAAACTGATTTTCTGGAGTTCATTGTTTCTGTTTACAATCCTCCATCAAATAGAAATCTTTCACATGATTTCAGAGTACTTACTGCATTTGACGGCCCTATCTTCATTGCAGGAGATCTAAATGCCACACACCGGCTTTGGGGAGATCTGAGAATCAATAAAGCTGGGACCGAGCTCAATACATTCATCACAGCCAACCACTTTAGCCTACATATCCCCAATGAGCCAACACATTACAGAACAAGAGATGGCTCTGCACTGGACATCGGAATATCGCGAGATTTCACACAAAACGTTCGGTCAAATGTCCTCGACGAACTGTCTTCCGACCACAAACCAGTCTTTTTCCTCATAGAAAATATCTGTATTGATGTTCCTATGCAGGAAAGGAAAACTACAAACTGGAAAGCGTTTAAAGTCGCATTGGCCAATGAAAATAATTTTCAATCACCTGAAACGGCCGACGACCTCGACAACATCATTGAGAACATAACTCAGAAAATTATACAGGCAAAAGAGGACCACACGGTCATAACTCCGAGAAGGGAAACGAATCCCGATGAACTCCCTCAGAATATCAAACAACTGATCAGGAGAAGGAATCAAGTTTGGAGGAGAGCTAGGGTTATGGGTGACCCCAAGCTACGCATAAACGCTACTCGGATGACAAATGAAATCCGTGATAAAATAAGGGTATTCCGAAAGAAGAGCTTTTTGCAGAGTCTCGAGCCTTGGTGTGGCAGTTTCTGGAGAATGACCAAATATTTTCGGAAAAACAGTAAAATTGTGGTACCGCCTATTCATGGTCCGAATGGGATACAATACTACGATGCGGGTAAGGCGGAGGCATATGCAGATTCCTTAGAAACACAACCCCACGAAAATTCATCAGATGAAGAAGACTTTGGAAATGAGGAAATAATTTAATCTTCTGTCAACGGACTACTGGTGGATAACATTCAACACGAAGACAGAATAAAATCAACGGGCTTGGACGAAATCAAAAACATTATACAGACACTCGACAAACATAAAGCATTCGGATATGACACTATTACAAACACTATGATTTCTTGGCTACCAGATAATATTCTACAAACACTTACTGAATGTCAGTAATACGATTTTTCGTTTGCGAAGGTATCCCAAAATATGGAAATCAGCGGTTATTATTGTCTTCCCAAAACCTCAAAAGGACCTACGATTTCCACAAAACTGGAGACCCATCAGCCTCCTCTCTTCGCTGTCAAAAATTGCGGAAAGGGTGATTCAGCATCGACTTTATGAGGTTATATCTGATAAAGATATTCTACCGGAAGAACAATATGGCTTCAAAGCCAAACACTCTACTGAGCTCCAGTTAGTTAGAGTGGTCCAACACATCAGAACAGGCTTAAATCGCAGAAAATCAACAGGCTTAGTTATGTTTGACATAGCTAAGGCCTTTGATAAAGTCTGGCATGCAGGACTTATCTTCAAAATGCATCAGTTCAATATGCCACTGCAGCTCACCCAAACCATTGGCTCCTTTTTGGAAGGCAGATCATTCCGTGTCAGAATTGACAAACAACTCTCAAGCCTGAGACCAATTGATGCTGGAGTTCCTCAAGGCTCGCCCATATCACCGGTCCTTTGCAACATATTTACTGCAGACCTTCCTACTCTGCCTTCAAAAGTAAAATTATCACTCTACGCTGATGATACCTGTATATTTGTTACAGCACGACAAGCAAGAGTCATCACCTCAAACTTGCAACGATCGATAAACATTTTATTGAAATGCTTTCGCAAATGGAAAATCAGGCTTAATTCTGATAAAACGCAGGCCCTATTCATCACAAGAAAACTACAGCAAACTCCACAGAGACTAACCGTTGACAATGAAACAATAGACTGGGCACCAACAGCTAAATACCTTGGACCTACATTTGACAAAAGCCTGACATGGAGACAACACATACAAAATAAACGGGGACACTGTATTGGACTTCTCTCTTCACGAAACCCACTCATTAAATCCAAAAAACTTAGCCTTAAAAATCGACTGCTCATCTACAAACAAATTATACGACCGACGTTTCTATACGAGGTGTGTTCAAAAAGTATCACGAATTTTAAATTTTCGCGGGTTACGTATATTCGAATTTCGATTTTTTTGTGGCGTTATGTTGGTACTCATGTCTGTCACTTATGCCGACAAGCTCGGCCATTTTGAATCTTCACTTAATTGGTGATAGCTGCTTTACTTGCACGTTTCAATCGTCTTCGATTTTTACTTATTCAAAAAAATGGATCAAAGAACGTGTATCAAATTTTGTGTGAAAAACGAAATTAAGTGCGCGGATGCATTCCGAATGTTGACTGTGGCATACGGAGAAGCTACCTTGGACCGAAGCAACGTTTATTGGTGGTACAAAATGTTTTGAGAAGGCCGAGAAGATGTGAACGACGAAGAGCGTGCCGGACGCCCGAGCACTTCAACAACAGACGAAAAAATTAATGAAGTGGAGAAAATGGTATTGGCCAATCGTCGAATCACCGTTAGAGAAGTTGCTGAGGACCTAAACATATCGATTGGCTCGTGCCATTCGATTTTTATCAACGATTTGGGCATGAGCCGGGTCGCCGCGAAATTCGTACCAAAATTGCTCAATTGCGACCAAAAACAGCAACGCATGAACATTGCTAATGAGATGTTAAACTCTGTCCGCGACGAACCAAATTCGCTCCAGAGGGTCATAACTGGTGACGAATCGTGGGTTTATGGTTATGACGTGGAAACCAAAGCTCAATCATCTCAATGGAAGCTGCCGCATGAACCAAGACCGAAAAAAGCGCGCCAAGTTCGGTCGAATGTGAAAGTTTTGCTGACAGTTTTCTTCGATTGCAGGGGCGTGGTGCATCATGAGTTCTTGCCACAGGGAAGAACGGTCAAGAAGGAATATTACCTGCAAGTTATGCGCAATTTGCGCGAAGCAATCCGCCAGAAACGCCCGGATTTGTGGGAGAACAAAAATTGGCTTTTGCACCACGATAACGCCCCTGCTCACACATCGTTGCTTGTGCGCGACTTTTTGGCCAAAAACAACACACTAATGATGCCGCAGCCACCGTATTCCCCAGATCTGGCCCCCTGTGACTTTTTCTTGTTTCCTAAACTGAAGAGGCCCATGAAAGGACGACGTTACGCTACGCTTGACGAGATAAAGACGGCATCGAAGGAGGAGCTGAACAAGATTAAAAAAAAATGATTTTTTGAAGTGCTTCGAAGATTGGAAAAACCGTTGGCACAAGTGTATAATATCTCATGGGGATTACTTTGAAGGGGACAAAATAGATATTCATGAATAAATAAATAATTTTTGAAAAAAAAACAAAATTCGTGATATTTTTTGAACACACCTCGTATGGTAGTTCTGCTTTCTACCAAACGACAAAGACTAACAAAAAAGCACTCCAGTCCTTCCAAAATAGAACTATTCGAAAGATCCTAAGAATTCCATGGTACATTAGGAACACTGACATATACAAGGACCTAAGACTTGAGACAATAGAGAAATACGTACGTGATAGAGCACTGAAACTTTTTGACACAATAGACAACCATACTAATAGTACCCTGGTATTCGTTCGAACTGTCCGAAACGGGGATGATTTACGCTTCCCAAATAATTATGTAAAATTTATTTTAAAATTGTATATTGACTGAAGCTGCCACGGGAAAGTGGGTGGGTACTGTAGTACTCACAGATATGAGGGAGTTAAGGTGCTAAATCGCACTAACTCCACACCCCACACATTCCAAGAAGAAGACGTTAGTAGGGAAGCCAGGATAAAGAGAGAACACTACGAAAATCTCAGAAGAGTAGCAAATAAGATATTCAGAATTAAGAAAAGAAAATACTATGACGATCAATTGAGAAGTATAGATGTAAGTCTAGTGAGCGACAACACAGGACAAGCACACAAAATAGTTTAACCCTGAAACGTCGTTATCAGCCCAAAACCACCCTGTGTCGTGATAATATTGGCAATATCATCGTTGACGAAAACAAGATTAAGGAAAGATGGGCATCATATTTCAAGAACCTCCTTAATCCTTCACAATACTCCAGAACATCAGAGCCTATAGATGTCTGTGTAGGGCTTCCATTGACCATACCAACTCTGGATGAAGTTTGTTTTATCATCAAAGCCCAAAAGAATAATAAAGCACCGCGCATTGATGAGATTCTAATGGAGCTCATCAAATATGGTGGCAGCAATATTCATAAAGCTATTCACAGAATCATCCAGCACATTTGGCAACAAGAATATGCTGAAAGAGTGTAGCCAATCAATTATATTCCCTATCCACAAAATAAGTGACGAGCTACAGTGCGAAAATTATACAGACATTTCACTACTTTGTATCGCGTACAAAGTATTTCAAAAACCTTTGAAAATAAAATATTATCCAATAAAATCGGAGCATCCTTCGTTCTTCGTGGCACTACAGCCCCTCTCGAGCCTTTGCTTCTTGCAAAAAGCGCCTCCAACTGTCGATGAAGGTCGATGAAGACAGATCATCACTGCTTGGATTTCGAAATTTGGAGGACGCGGTGAATGGACTGATATAGTTGGAGGTACTAGGTACAGGAAGCGAAGGTCTGAGAGGGGCTGCAGTGCTACGAAGCAGGAAAGAAGAACGAACAATTTTAATCATTAACCAAACCGTTAACTACGTTTGTTAACGGTTAACAGATGAAAAGTTTTCTGCCTAGATCTGGCCACGAGTAGATTTGCGCTTGGTTTTCATCGCTTACGTATTTGAGCCAGCACAATGCCCAAGTTACTTAACATATTTCCATACATCTCTTTCTGAGCCCAAGTTACTCTTTTTCACATTTCAAAACAAACAAAACCATTGAACCAGAAGATATTCGTTTTCCTATCTGCGATTCCCACCGTGTTTGTTTGCAAAATACACCACAGTAATTTGAAGCATTTTAATATAAGAACATTTATTTGAAAGAGATGGAGACATCGGTGGACAAATAAACCCACGTTGTTTATTATGCTGGGCAGTCAGTGACAGCTAAAAAGGGTATGCTGGAGCATCTGGAGGCATCGAGAGTGGAGAAGTCTCTTGTCTTGCAATACTTTCCTCTCTTCTCCTTCCTGATATAGGACGCATTCCTTCAAATTCCATCGTCAACATACCAAAACCACTATAGCCAATATCATCCGCAAATTTTGAAACCCAGCATACATTATTGGATGATACCGATTAGACCACATCCAGCACATAGTGAAGAGAATATGTCGTTCTCAATAGCTTGGTTTTTCGTACGCAACATGGCGTATTTTACGTAAAGGTCTTGGTTCTAAGGCATATAAATTTCAATTCGTGCAACAATTGAAGTCGGGTGACTTAGGTTTGCGTCGTGTTTTTGGTGCATTGGCTTCTGAATCAGCTCAATTAAAATCCGCTGTCTTATCGCGAAATTTTGTTCAGTGATGAGGTGCATTTTCGGCTCAATGGATATGTCAATAAATAAAATTGCCATATTTGGGCTAGTAAGCAACCTAAAGAGCTTCAACAGCTGCCACTACAGCTATGGGAATGCACGTTTTGGTGCGGTCTATGGGCCGGTGGAGTCATTGGTCCATATTTCTTTAAAAGTGAGTACGGTCAAAACACAACTGTCAACAGCAACCGCTTCGGTACCATGATAACGGATATTTTGCTACCTAAAATTGAAGCCCGAGGTACCGGTGAACTTTGGTTTCAACAAGATGGCACTGCTTTATATACAGCGAGAGAAACAACGGACATATTGAGCAATCATTTTAGTAACAACCTGATTTCACATTTTAGGTCAGGAAATTGGGTGCCTAGGTCGTGTGATATCACACCTTTAGATTATTTTCTTTGAGGTTACACGAAGTCTCTGATCTTCAACGATGAGCCAGCTTCAATTGACGCATTGGAAGCCAATATTACTGGTGCCATTTGCGAGATACCGATAGCTATGCTGAAAGACTTTCCCCCAAAATTGGAACCTCAGGATGGACCCTTTACGGCGTAGTTACGTTCAATATTAAAATAAAATAATCTTCAAACAGTAAATTTTATAGATTGTTCTTTTTAATCACAATAAAGTTTTTAATATAGAATGCAACTTTATGCCTTTCATTTGAGATTAAAAACCAAACCTCATAAGGAATTATAAATTTCAATTTCGAACATTATTTGGCACGACTTAAATTATTTGAGTGTTTTGTTTCCACAAAAATTTAAGGCTGATTACTTTGCATATCAATGGAAGCTACGTCATTTCCAATTTTCCAGTGAACAGCAACGACAACACAAAGTACTTTTCTATGAGATTTGTATCCAACTAGCCTCTACAAGTTCGAAGACATCTTCTCCAAATTTTCATGTTAGAAAGAATAACAAATATATTTTTATGATCTTGTCCAATTGATACTACTAAGACAGCAACAAAATTGCGGCTAATTATGCTGGAGTGTTAATGTTTTTTAGGGTTTTGTACTAAAATACAAAACCCTATTGCAATCACGACCTGTGTCCGTCTGTCCGTCTGTCCGTCCGTCCGTCCGTCCGTCTGTATGTCACAGCACTTTTTCTCCGAAACTATAGAGGCTACAGCCATGAAACTTTGTAGAAAGGTCAGAAGTGGTGACCTCTTGAAAGTTCAAGGGTGGAAAAATTTTTCAAAGGCGTTTAAGGGGGGTCTCCCCATATAAGAGGGTGACCCCTCAAAAAAAATTTTTCACCATTGGTAGTCGAGTAGGGTGTCATTGGAAAGGTCTCAACGAGATCTTTTCAAAACGAGTCTTAAAATTGTACCGAGGGGGGCAGGGGAAGGGGAAATGTACGAACTTTTCGCGTACCCCCCCCTCGCGATCGGACACCTTCCACCCGAAAAATCTGAAAAAAATCATGAATGTAGGCCTTAATGAGTACAACAACAACAAATACATGAGAAGTCGAAATTCACTCAACTTTGTTAGTAATAGTATGATTTATCGATTTTGTGTTTTCTTGAATAAAATCTAAACGGTACCTTTAAACTCAATAAAATTTAGCAAAAAGATGACTATTTATAAGATTGATCTTCTCGGAAAGTTTCATAAAGATCCAATAGTATTTACCGAAGTTATAGCGATTTGAATTTTCGTGTATTACTATGGAGCAATATGCCCTGTATTACTATGGAAACATATTGCTATGGAGCCATATGCGCTTTTTACCGACTTAGACACTACAGCTTTGCTAGAATTTGCATGAAAATTTCAGGAGTGATAGGTATCATGAAGATGAGTACATACAATTGAAACAAGTCGAAGAGGCAGGAGAGAGCTCCTAGCAAAAGGGCTTTGTAACCATTCTAGGATTCGAAAAAATAGGCCATGAATCGATGATTACAGTACAGAGGAGTGGCCCGTGAAAAAAAATTTCATGAAATGTAGCCGATATGAGTATCAACTGAAAGTTCTCTATGAGAGCTTTTCAAAACAGTTCTTAAACTGACAGTTTTTGCTTCAGTGGGAGCACAGGGGGGGAAATACATGAAAAATGTGTTTCCTCCCTCGCGAATGGACACCAGTGATCTAAAAAATCTGAAAAAAAATATCAAAGGAGATATTTATGGGTATAACTATAACAAATACCTCAGAAGTCCAAATTCGTTCAACTTTGTTAATAATAGTATGATCCTCGAATTTCACATTTTCTCCAATTAAATCGTCTTTGACATGTTTCATGATTTTATTCGTTGCTGGTTACTGCATTTTGTAAGTTGAGTACAAAACCCTTCTGACATGAGCATAGGTCTGTCTACCCAACTTGTTTTTCTATTAAACCGAGTATTTTTGTTTTTTTTTTGGTTGGGAGGTGAATGTCATTTACGCATAGAATATGGGACCTCTATGCTCGCAAGTGACTGGACTGCCCACCAAATTCCTCCCCTGTCAACCCGAAAACCCAACCTGGAACCGTATGAAACATTACTTTGGGCCATGTCTGCACAGTAAAGGTTGAGTACACAACCCTCCTGTTCACCTAACTTGTTCAGATGACTAGCACCTCTGGATTTCAAAGTGAAACATAGTAACCTGCCGTTTCCGTTGGTTATTCTTACTAATACCTCAGTCTATGTGGAATCCAAAACACTATTATCTTTGACGCAACTTAGGCTAGGTATTTTAATGAGTCGAGTCAGAGACTGGATGACTACCCGCAGGTTCAGTTTAGCATTGGAGAAAGCCAAAGACAAAAAAGAGAATCCCTCGAGCAAAAATGATCAGTATTGGAGACATACTAATTGAATCGAAGCCAGCGGTGAAGACCTGAGGCTACTGATCGACTCGAAAATGAGTTTCTCTGAGCAAACCAGGTCAACGGCTGAGAAGGCTGCTTCGGGGGTATCGGCTCTGAGTCGACTTATGGCCAGCGCAGGGGGACCCAGCTTTAGTGCTTTAGACTCAGTGCTACTGTACGGAGCAGGAATATGGGGCGACGCTCTCAGTAAGGAGGTATACGGGAAACGCTTGGCACAGGTACAGAGAAGAGGAGCATTGAGGATTGCCCTTTGCATCTAACAGTCTCTGATTCGGCGCTGAGACATATTGCTCCTTGCTAGAGAGCTCCTCGCTATTTACCTGTGTTGAAACGGAGATGCGAAGGAGATGGTTGTCTTTGAGGAGAGACAGCGCTCACCCAACGATTGGCAGAAGTCTTGGGTGAATCGCATGAAGGAAACGTGTACAGCACGCCTCATCCCGTATTTTCAGTCTTACCTGCACAAGATTGCTAAGTCACGGTCCCTCGATTGCCGATTTTTCCCAGGTAGGAAAAAGAATGCCTGCCAGATATTTTTTGCATGCATAAAATGAAGCAGGCTACGAAAGAACCCCTACAAGGAGACAGGAGAGCTCACTCGGGATTATATAATCGCGGCGATGAACAAATCGGTTGACAAATGGAACCAGGTGGCACATTATGCTCGGGCAGGCCTAAAAGATATAAGGGACTCACTGCAACCGAGGGCGTTAGGGCTGTGGGAACGTTTGTCTGGCACTTCCTCTTTCCCTCTCCCCTCCCACTAGAAGAGGGATCCCAGCTTGAAGGCGCCTCACGGCGTAGCAAAAGGAGAAGTAATGTGTCAAACAGTCCCAGGCTGGGTTCTCGGGTTGACGGGGACGTGTTCTGTGTGCAGTCCAGTCGCCTTCTTGTGAACATGGGAGTCCCACACTCTCTGTTTAAATGATATTCACCTCCCAAACAAAAAAAAATTGTTTTTGACAGATGGTGTTCATATTCAGATTGATTTGATTGGGTTACATTTTTATTCCCTCATAAAGATGCATTTTGAAGTGGAAAAATAATTTTCCACTTAACGTAAAAAAAATTACAAACTTTTTTAGAATTTATGACAGATCTAGTGATTGTGACACTTCCAAATATAAAGTATTTGATCGTGTGGGAATGTCACTTGTCGATTTCAATCAGAATTTTTCTAATAATGAAGTCTTCATGCCCTAATTCCAGGCCAAAACCATGTAATTAAAGTATCCATTCGTAAATGGTAAGCTTACAGCATGTAAGGCTTTTATCTCTCTCATTTTCCAAAGATCGGTGTTACGTAATTTGGCACCAAATTTTTGTACCATTTGTTAAGGTCATTGACAAACCCAACCAGACGAAAAACAATAATATGGACTGTATACTCATATGCTTTAGGAGCTTCTTCCAATCAATATTAGTTGTCAACTTTTCCAAATACCTGTCAAGTCAGCACCATTTTTCAATAAAGCTAAAAGCGTCCACTTATGAACTGTCTCCGGGAATCATGTTCTACCAACAATAATATGAGCAAAAGCGATTAGGACGTGCTAACTAAGGTAGCAAACCAACTCAATAGAAATAGCGCTTCAGCTCGGAGCGTTGAATGCTCTCAGATAATTCGTTTAAAAGAAGTGAGAGTAAAGTAGCGCTCAATGCTAAAAGCTCGAATAATTTTATTACTTCGTTCCCGTTTGACTCACTTGCCGTAACGGAGAAGGTACATGACAACTCAAAGGAGACAGATAAAGCCACTGCATATTATGTTAACTTTGTCATGACACCGCAGCGCAGATCCCTCTCCGTGCAAGAGCTCTAATGGGGTGCTCGAAATCCGAATGTGCAGGAAAAATACCACCCCCTAACAGTATCACAGCAAACTTCAAAAGTGAAAAAGTACAGAAGGAGCACTGGCTCCTGTACCCGTCGCTATACAAGCGACGGGAATGAAATGAGACAAATATTAAATTGCGAGGCAAATTGTGTTATACAATATACATGTCATTTTCGAGGAAGGAATTGCTTTGACAGTGTGCTTAACGCATTGCTTTACGCTAGTGTTGATGTTTCTCTGCATGCTGTAGTTGGCGAGACAATACACGCACGATAAGGTGTCCTTGACTCCATTATAAATCTTTTATGTGTCCTAAACAATAAGCATCAACTCATCAACCGTAGAGATAAGTATCTGATCAGCATCGTAAATATTCACTAAGCCATAAAAGATTTTCTTACTGCAGCAATATTTCTTAGAAAATATCCTTCCAGGTGGAACGCGATGAAAATCATTAATCATAAAACACTTATTGTCAGATAAACCAAGCTATCAAAAGGGAATTTTGGGACTGGGTTTGGCATAACTGTCACACTGCCGAAGTAAACACCCCACAAATTGAAAAGATGACATTTATTTGGATTCTTGTCAGCTGGGAGAAGTGATTTCTTAATATCTAGTTCTTGATGTAGGTCTTAGCTAAGAAAAAAAATCGATACTAGAAGTATATACAAGGTTACAACAAAACACATTTGTAGCAAAAAATTAGAAGAATTTTCCTTATTTTATTTACTTTTCTTAATAACTAAAACTTTAAATTTCTAAATACCTGTGTAAAAGCATATGATTTCAATAATGTTTGAAGATGTAGATTCTTGGGATGAAACTAATTAATTACTTTCATAGTGCTCATGGTATAAAGAATAACAAGGTATGCTCGCTCACGAAAGCTGGATCGCCATTTAAAGCTTTTGTGACGTCACATGGATCGAATCGGTTGGATCGGCAAATGTTGGTTTCTTTTCCAATAAGAGGTGTTATTTTAATATTAAAAGGAAAATGCCATTTTTTAATACAAATGATTGGATGTTTATTTCATTATAAAGAAAAAGGTATGCCGTTAATAGTGAAAAACAACATCGGGCAAATAACCACCACGACCACGCTTACAGGTCCATATCTTTTTCATGAAATTTTCCATAACCAAATCCAATAAGAGATGTTATTTTGATATTAAAAGAAAAATGTCGTTATTTAATATAAATGATCAGATGTTTATTTCATGATAAAGAAAAAGGTATGCCATTTATAGTAGTAAATAACATCAGGCAAATAACCGCCACGACCACGCTTAGAGTACCATATCCTTTTCATGAAATTTTCCATAACCAAATCGCAAAGTGGCTGCCCTATGTCTTCGATAGCCTCACGAATTCCATCTTTGAGGTCTTGAATCGACGCTGGGCTATTGGCGTAGACCTTTTCTTTCACGTGGCCCCAAAGGAAGAAGTCGCAAGGGGTTAAATCACAAGATCTATTCAAAATAATACCTCTTATTGGAAAACACTATATTCAGAATTTAATAACTTAATCTACCGATATTGATCTTAATAGTAAAGCCAACGGAGTGTTTCATAGATGAAAAACATATTGTAATGATTTTCTTCTTATTGACCAGACGTTTTACTAACTTTTTCAAAGTTTTGTTTTGAAATATTAATTTTTGATGAGATTTTAATATCAATTGGAGAGATGAGCGAATATCAAGTTACTAAAATAGCCAACTGAAACCAAACCCAAAAAAATCGAATTGTTTGGTATTACGAAATATTAAAATTAAGAATACTTCACGATGGAAAGTCCGTTAAGGAAAAAATTAAGACGTGGGACGCATGACTTACAGTTGTGCGAAAAATATTTCACCTTGACAGACAACCGCAAAAGCAATTCTTTGATTGCGCGGACAAATTTATTCATTTAAAACTACTTTGTGACCTAGTGGCAATCGTTTACAATTTAATCTAAGGTAAAAGATGCCTCGTATATGATTCAGGCAATTTAGGTATTGCAACTCATTAAAGTCTAAATTTTTTCAATTTGGAGTACAAATTTTTGCTTATTCCTTGAGAATATTAACTTCAACCTATGAATATCTGTGATTTTTTTCTTCTCACGCTTAAGTTCCTTTTTCTTTTGCTTTAATTGTCGTTCTATGCGTTCATTACGTCTTTTCTATAGGGGCTTCTTTTTATTGGGAACTGGTCGATTAGTTGATGAGTTGTTTGTGTTTTTTTCTTGATCGAATTCCGTTTCTTCCTCTTCAGCTTCAGCTTCAGAAGAACCTGCTTGGAGTTTTTTGAATGACACGTTCAATTGGATGAGTTTCCGAAAACATATCAGTTGTCACACGTTTGAGATGTTGTTCTTCTTCTATAAGTTTACTTTCTTTTTCTAGTACTTGCTTCATTAGATCCTGATGATCTTTTATGCTTGGATTATAGCTCATGCCAGGATGCGGTATCTCGATGGTCCTTGTCTGTTTTGACGTTAGTTTTGTAGTTTGTGGTCTCACCACTGTTCGCTTTCCTGTATTAAAAGCATGATACAACACCAAGTCCTTTTCTACCCATTCATTTGACAGCTTCGGAATTTTAGCCTGTTCGACATTGTCTGCTTTCCATAAGCAGTTGTAAAAATTCAGCGTTTGTTCATTTCTCAGGCTTTTTCGATTAAGCTTTGTTTTGCTTTTTTCTACACCAGCTGGCAGTTTGCTGATAATTTTCTCTCTTCCATTTATTGGTCTTTTTGGTATTGGATCTAAAACGTTTGATGTGTTTTCTAGAGGAGCTAAGGATTTCAGTAGTTTGCTAACTTTCTGTCTACGATTTCCTTTGCGTGAGACCAATAGAAGATCAACTTTTCCCTCTCGATCGATTTTAAACAATTCTTCATCTTGCTTCAATTTTGCATTCCTTATCGGTTTTAAAATTAAAAGTGCTCCGCAATACAAAATTTGAACGCGATGGGCGCAGCGGTAACCATTCGATAAAAGAGTACTTACAGTTGATGCGATAAATGCTGATGAAGCTGTTGGTGATGAACTTCCATTTATTGGTCTTTTTGGTATTGGATCTGAATTCAAATCAGGATTGTAGCTGTAAATGTCACATTCAGATAGACTGATTTCATCGTCGATAGCTGACCATAATGGTTGACGCAAACCATGATATTGAGCCCCAGCTACAACCGACTCCTTTATTTTTCCACCACTGTTAAGAAAATTATTAATCATCAAATGAAAAACAATTCAATTACTCCTTACCCACTGTTAGTTCCTATTGTCGGCCGTTTTTTTAGAAGGTTAAGATTGTGGGAGGACACCGAAAAACACATCACTTCTTTCCCGCGTTTTCTCTCCCTTTATGCGTCGGACTGTCAATCTGACAACCTCCGACAAAACAGATGTGCGGAATGGAACGCCACATGGCGGCAATGTGCATTTTTATTTGTCGCCAGTGGCATAGTGTTTTGAGGGCAACGGTGGGGGGGGGGGGGCATTACCAGATGGATATGTCTCGAAATGTGTCGGGGTTTTGATTAATATTATGTTTCAAATATTTATATCCACAGATCTAAATATTTGGAAAGAAAAAGAAAAAAAAATATTTTCTGCGCAACGATATCCGCACGAAAGATGAAGTCCGCTTGCACTTCGAGGTCATACCCATCTGGCCGGGTGCAAGGGTTCGGGATCGGAATCACTTCGATTCCCGGGCGTAGGCGTCACATTACAATATTCTCGACTCAAACTGAATTTAGGCATGCGCAAGATTAAATATAAAGGAAAATATAAAAAAGTGAGAGAAACATCTCCATGATAGCAATGTGATATTTATAATATGTAGTAAACCCGAACTACCTGCATAAAATAAAATTGCCTGCAACTAATGCTTGCAATATTTGAATTGATAAAAATTCGATGGGATTTGTCAATGAGAACGTTACGTGTCTCGTTGATTGTCCTTGAATTCAAATTGAATAAAATTTTAAAATTGACGATCCCCTGAAAATCGTTTATGCTTGCTGAAAAACGTCACATTGAATGAAACGTTTGTCTCATAATTCAAGAAAAGAAAAAAAAATCATTTTTCTTAATTTATACGCATCACTTACTTTGTTGCTTATAAATAAATTGAAATGTATGGATAATTAAAGATAATGTATTGATATTCCAGAGAAGAAAACTAGTTAATGTATTTAAAATATTTGCTATAAGTGTACCTTAATCAGATCAGATAATAATATATTCAACATACTATTAACTATGTGCACCTATACCGAAGCAGAGCAATTGCATTTATCATATGTATTCCTTGAACTTGAAGATTTATTTATATTAGTATGAGCATAAAATTAATTACAAAGATAAAAATGAAGCAAGAAAATGGATTTTTATGAGAAATCTCTGATTTTATTTCAAACAAGTCCTGAAATCCATATAAAATTCATTAACAAATGCATTCTATCTGAAAGCTCCGATCCATGTGACGTCACACAAAAAGCTTTTTTCATGAGCGAGCATACCTTGTTATTCTTTATACCATGCAGAGTGCTAATCCCAAGTATTTTTCAAGCTTTTCATCACTGTTAGTCTTTACATTATTGATTGGTTGGTTGATTATTGTCCTTTGTTAACAATTTTCATGATCATTCATATACAATAAAAAGAGAAGCGTACTCGTATATAAGCATGTACAAACAACAAAGATTTAAGCATAAGATCTGTACAAAGAAGAAGAAGATAAACAAATTGAGAAAGAAGGAGTATGCTCCCAGGAGCGCTTCGTATCGATAGAATGTAAACCTTTTTCTGACACTCATGAATGAAATCAGTAAACACTTGATACGCTACGTTTAGCAATCGTTGCGTACAGGCGTGTTTTTAAAATTCTTCGTCTAGTATTAATTGCGTACAGCAATGTTTTATAACAGTTCCTGTCAGTCATATAAAAATTAAAACATATTTTGAACGTCAATTGCAATTATCAAATTTTATTGGCAAACGTTTATTTCCTGTTACCACGCAATTGAAATTCAACAGTTCATCGGGGAATATCATCATCTACCCAAATGCCGAAACCGCAAGAAGAAGACATTCAAAGGCCTAGCAGCATGGAGGAACCCATCGGCTTCCCGCCCTTAGGGAAAGCATCAAACACCATTTTAAGCGAAAAATACCTCAAACGAAAATTGAAACAAGTTTGGTAGACAGAACTACGCTCATGTCAGAAGGGCTTTGTACTCTACCTACGATATGTAGACACCAATAATGAATAAACTCCAGAAAATTTTAACAACATATATAACAAATGCATGCTCGTACAATATTAAAAGGAAATCCATTGTTATTGCATTTTAACCTGACACCATTTTGTAGCAATACAACTATTAACCATTGATTGAATGAAATCCTAAAGATGTTTTTGTTATTCAGTTTATCTCAAAATTCAACGAAGATCTTATGAAAAATATAGTGTCTGGTTTGACGGAAAGCACGAATGGTAGAAAAACAGTACATTGTTTTTGTTCTAATCGAAGAACTTTTAAACGGCTATTACCTCCGCAAACACAATTTGACTTTATTCAAACGTCCAAAGTATAATAATCTTTCCTTGAACTACTGTAATAATCGAGCAGTCGCCTAAGCAAACTGCTCGAAAACCAACATATTGTAGATCCAAATTTCAATTGTAAATTTAAAATAATACTCATCATTTTGATTCGAAATCTGGATACGGCAACCCATTTTCACAATGAGAAGGAGAGTGGATGAAAGGATCGCCGACTGGTTTTTGGAGCGGTTCCGTAAGGTGATGACTAGCAACAAACTGGGAGTCCAAATAAGAACGAGAGTCATTGAGGTCATTGGTGGATCGCTCCACGTGTTATTTTGTGAATTTTTCTACTAAATCTTTCAAAATAATTCCAGAAAATACCTCCAAAGTGATTATTATTCATTGCGCTCCAGTTTTGTGCAAAGTAAAGCAAGGATATCGCTCCAATTAGCGAAAACATAATTCTATTTCCTGCCTACTTTGCTTAGTGCAGCCAGTGGTAGTGCGTGCATGCTAGAGTTGAATACCGAGAAGTAAACGTAACTGGATTTGAGATTCAAATTGAATCGGATTGATGTCGTCGTTGCAAACGTCGTATCCCTTTTGACGACATCACAAATCATTTGCTCTCTAATCAAGGTGAAATAAAAGTAATCCATTATAAAAGATTATGGACGATAATGTAAGCATACAATCATCTGACTCATTGAAAACAAGTGGACAATACGAAATTGTACCGAAGGGACCAATGGAAATGGAATAGTATCGGTCTAAAAATATTTTTGAGTATACCAGCCTTGGCAACGTGGAAATGCTTTAGCAGTAAATTTGCGAGTTTATTGAATTTGGGTTACGCGCAACCTTAGCATCGTTGGAAGAATCTGCCTTTGAGCCTAGGAGAGGCGCGAGAAGAGTTTAGGTTGAAGTCAGTCAGGTAATAATTGATTTGCAATTATTTTAACCCTTTGAGTTAGTTTATTGCGTATCAGATGGCGTGTTAGTCCCTCGCCGGGAGGCGACAGTTAGCATCTCCAAGTGTAAATGTGGGTGAGGCAAGCACTTTGTATGTTTGTAAATGAGTCGACCCTACGCCACTGCCAGCTGGCCGACAAGTGGCCACCGCGAAATGGATTACGGGTGCATGAACTGGTTGACTGATTGGTACCATTGGTTGGCACGACTCAGACTTCATGTCTAGAACCGATGAGAGGTCGGTTCCGACTTTGTTCGCACAATTTAGACGGGAAATCATTGCAACTGGATGGGCTAAGCTCATATAAAATGCATGAGAGAGCATGCGACTTTTTTTTGCTCTCTTCCAAAGGATCTGTCTGTCATTTCCTCCCTGTCTACGTCTTGCTGGTCACTTTCTAGTTCCAGAAGCTGACTAGATGGGATCTGTCTGTCAAGTTGACTGATGGAAATTCGACGCCAAATTGGCCAATTTGTTAGTTTCGTCGCGAATTTTATCCGATATTAAAACTGTGGAAAGTGTTCGCGATCTAAATTCGTTCCAAGTGTTTAAACATTCGATTGTGGTGTGCGATTCAAGTAACTTTAACGTATGACACTGTGAAATTAATTTAAAATTTCAAAATATGTCTAGTGCCTTCGTGTATAAATCATAGTGGAAAAGGATCTGTAGGTGTTTCCTTTCACAAGTGAGTAGTTAATATGTTAATGTTTTGCATGTTTTTCATACAATGCTGAAGTTTTTCCAAATAGAAAACAAATTTTTAAGTATTGTATGAAAATTTGTTAACATTGAGCAACAGCCCTGTTTGCTTGTGCAATTTGGCTCTCTCTTAGGTTGTAAACAAGAGCGTAGCAGTAAGAAGAGTGGTCGCAGGGGTTGCTGTGACCACATGGTCATGTGGTTGTCCACTCCAGTATTATTTAATTACTCAATGTTTGCATACAATCTATCAGATTTGTCATCGTACAAAGGTTAAAAAGTTTAGCAATAAAAAACACGCACAGTATTATGAAATAAACACAAACAAACCCGAAAATATAGTAGGTATTCGATTGAAATTAAATATAACGATATGTCCAAGCAACCAAATGGTCGATAAAACTCAAGGACAGGTCCACAAAGTAATTAAAAGAGAAAAAAATTATCTGTTTTTACATAATACTGATAGTGAAGTTTTTGAGAAGAGAGTTTTAGGGGAATATTCAATTCTTGAAGAATGAAAAAGTAAAAACAAAATCAAAATAAACCATAATGTTGAAATAGTCAGTATGTGAGAATGCTTCGCTGATGATGATAATGATGGCATTAAACTTGTCACAGAAAACATTTGACCTATTTCATTGAATTTTATATACGAACCAAATATAAATATTATTTAGAACCAGAAATAACCTTGAAAATGAATGGTCATCATTGTTTAGAGAATCCGAGTTGATTTTAATACATTTACATTTCAGTTCACTACTTACACAGTGTCTAGCATCAGACAAATAAATCATTGTAATAAAGTCAAAAACTTGAGAACATCTAGAACAACAAACTAAAACGTAACATTACCGAGTGTGGATTGATTAATCGTAATTTTATTTTTTTATTTTTGCTTACACAATTAAAAATTATATTTAAAACACACGCACACACGTATATGCGCCCAAAATGCGTTGCAAAAAGAAAATAAGAAAAACATTCATTTAAGTTCGCATCTGTCCTTTCTAGTTATTTTATAATTCCATTTTGAATATGAACTCTTCCAACAAAATCATGTTTGAATATAATTGATAATTTTTTTAAGAATTAAAAAGACAAAAAACCGCCAACAAAAAAAATTTTAAAAATTTTGTAGATTTTAATTTTAATTTAGCTTCCGGAGCAATAAAAAAAATGATAATACAGAATGAGTTGCTTTTAATTTTATTTTTTTGATACAAACAAAACGAAAAACATGCAATTATGTATTTTTGTTTAACATTGGTAGATAAAAAAATACAATACATCATCAAGGAATAAAAATAATTATTAACTTTACTATAATTATTATAGATTGGTAAGTGTAAAACGTGTTGAGCCTCTTTTTGTCATTTTTCGATTGAATATTTCTTGTATTTAAAATTAATTCTATTTAAGCCTATATCGTCCATTATTATCTATAACCTTTTGCCATTTTTTGGGTAGAGCCATTATTCCATCTGTGTAGAACTTCTGTAGTTTATAGGCGTAAAATTGGCCAAGAAGTGCATTTCTTTTCATTAAAGAAGTTTTACAGAGATCGAAACAAATGGTAGTCTGAGGGTGCAAGGTCTGGACTATACGGTGGATGCATCAAAACTTCCCAGCCAATTTCTGTCAATTTTTGCCGGATCATCAAAGATGTGTGTGGTCTGGCATTGTCATGATGGAAGACAACGCCCTTTCTATTAATCAATCCTGGCCGGTTTTTGAATTGCTTGTTGCAATCTGGTTAATTGTTGAAGTACAGAGCCAACATTGAGTGTTTGGCCAGGTTTAAGCAGCTCATCATAAACAATTCCCTTCCAACCCCACCATACACGCAGCATAACCATATTTGGTGTCAATCCTGGCTTTGAAGTCGTTTGTGATGATTCACCTTTTCTTACCATAATCTTTATCGAACGACATTCTCGTATCTTACGCATTTTTCATCGTCCGTAATAATTTGCTTAAAGAATGGCTCGATTTCGTTGCGTTTTATTAGCATTTCGCAAATGGAAATTCGGTCGATCAATTTTTAGGGTTTTGTACTAAAATACAGAACCCTATTGCAATCACGACCTGTGTCTGTCTGTCCGTCCGTCCGTCTGTATGTCACAGCACTTTTTCTCCGAAACTATAGAGGCTACAGCTATGAAACTTTGTGGAAAGGTCAGAAGTGGTGACCTCTTGAAATTCAAGGGTGGAAAAATTTTTCAAAGGGGTTTAAGGGGGGGTCTCCCCATATAGGGAGGTGACCCCTCAAAAAAAAATTTCACCATTGGTAGTCGAGTAGGGTGTCATTGGAAAGGTCTCAATGAGATCTTTTCAAGACAAGTCTTAAAATTGCCTTCTGAGTACCGAGGGGGGCAGGGGAAGGGGAAATGTACGAACTTTTCGCGTACCCCCCCCCCCCCCCCCCTCGCGATTGGACACCTTCCATCCGAAAAATCTGAAAAAAATCATGAATGTAGGCCTTAATGAGTATAACAACAACAAATACGTGAGAAGTCGCACTTCACTCAACTTTGTTAGTAATAGTATGATTTATCGATTTTATGTTTTCTTGAATAAAATCTAAACGGTACCTTTAAATTCAATAAAATTTAGCAAACAGATTTAACGAAGTTATAGCGATTTGAATTTTCATTTATTACTATGGAACAATATGCCCTGTATTACTATGGAAACATATGGCTATGGAGCCATATGCGCTTTTTATCGATTTAGACACTACAGCTTTGCTAGGATTTGCATGAAAATTTCAGGAATGAACGGTTTCATGAGGATGAGTACATAGCAGCAGAGGCAGCAGAGAGCTCCTAGCTAAAGGGCTTTGTAACCATTCTAGGATTCGAAAAAATAGGCCATGAATCGATGATTACAGTACAAAGGAGTGGGCCTTGAAAAAAATTTCATGAAACGTAGCCGATATGAATATCAACTGAAATTTCTCCATGAGAGCTTTTCAAAACAGTTCTTAAACTGTCAGTTTTTGCTTCAGTGGGGGGGGGGGGAAATACATGAAAAATGTGTTTCTAAAAAATCTGGAAAAATTATCAAGGGAGATATCTATGGGTATAACTAAAACAAATACCTCAGAAGTCAAAATTCTTTCAACTTTGTTAATAATAGCATGATCCTCGAATTTCACATTTTCTCCAATAAAATCGTCTTTGACATGTTTCTTGATTTTATTCGTTGCTGGTTACTGCATTTTGTAAGTTGAGTACAAAACCCTTCTGACATGAGTATAGGTCTGTCTACCAAACTTGTTTTGTTTGCTCTAGGAACCCCTAGCGTAATTTTGATGAATGTTTGGGGTCAATTTTCTTATTGAAAGACAAAACTTTGGTGTATTAGATTCATTCCAGGAGAAAGACTATTTTCTCGAAGTATTTTCTGATAGCCTTCTTTGTTCAGTTTTCCATCAACTTTAATTAAATGGCTGGACTTATTATTGCCAAAGCATCCCCAAACCATCACACTATCACTTCTACGCTTAATAGTCAGCTTAACACAGCCCGTTTGTCTTATGATCGGTGCACAAAAGCACGTCTATTAAGTTTAAAAACCTGAAATTTGAACTTGTTCCTCCAAAGGATTTTTTTTTTTCAGTGATCTCCGGTCTAGTTTTTATGTGCTTAAACCAATTCAGTCTAATAACTGCCCTTAATTCTAATGTACAATTTAAAATGAAACTTAAAACTATTTCGATGCGCCAGCAAAATTCTTTCCCCATGTAATAGGAATGCCTCGATTCTGGAAACGGTGCTTTCAGGTGTAGACATTGCATCATCAGTTTTGATGCGAGCTCAGGTGATAACTCGCCCACCTTTAAGTGCGATTGTCCTCAATCGATTAAAAAAACTGAATATCTTTGAATCTTATACTCTTTTTTGCAGGCTGTGGATCGGGTATCGGGGATAACGGTGGAGTCTGAACCGGTGGTGGTAATTCGGGTAGCTGTTCTTGCACTGGTGGGGGATCTGTTACATTAGTTACATTTATTGTGGTAGTTGGCTTGACCTTGAACTTGGAGCATAATTTGCAGCTGAGTAGGATTATTACAAAAGTTCCCATGATGGTAAGAATTGTGTATGTTGCCATTTGATGGATGTTGGTCTCATCACGCATCAGCTGGATTTCACTTGTATTGTTGATGTGAAGATCCTTCACCATTTCTAATGAAAGGATCTCTTGGTATGCACTGCTTTCTGGTGATGGTTGAAGGATAGCAGGCAGGGCATTGATCGTCGTAACTTCATGATTTTCAAAGGCTCGTCCGTTCACAGTTATGCTCGTGCTATGGATTTTGACAAAGTAGGTCCCATTTAAATGATGCACTAGTTGTTCGGCTACCATAGTACCAGTGAATTGGTCCAATAATATTGTACCCGCGGATATTTCTTCGATTGCTGGTATGTGGGCATTGCTGGTCCTGTTGCAAGTCGCTGTCAGGCTTCTCATCAGGTTTGGAATGCAGAAGGTGTTGGTTATATCCATGAGCTCGGTTGATTTGCATATACTTAGATTATTTGCATTCTTACAACTTCCAACTACGCCAAATATCTGTTCATTGCTTTTTAAAATTTTTTTAAATTGGATATCATTAATAGTTTGATTTTTCTTTATTGCTTTGATTAATAAGGATTCATAAATGAGGCTTGTTGTCAATGGAATGTTAATCATGTATAGTATTGAAAACAAATTAGTTATAATCTTGATATCTGAAAAATCTAGAGCCTCTTCTATTGTAGAATACGGAAGGAGTTCTTTATCGAGAATACTAGTTGCCAAATTTACTTTGGATTTGGATAAAACTATCGAATTTATAATGCCTAGTTTCGCCCAATGTATTGCGAGATTTATGTTTTTTAGTTCTTCTTTTATTAAAGATAATCTAAACTGAAGATCTAGTATTGTATTGAAATTTGTTTGACTATTTTCTTTAAATATCTTTTGAATTTCGTTTGCTGGTTTTGTTATATTATTAATTCTGTCGTTATACATTCTGTTTATGATAACCTGCTTATTGTTGTTTTCTAATACGTTATTGATTTTTGCTTTGATTGTGATAAAGTCTTCGTGATCAGGATTGCCTGTAATCCATTTCCAGGTGGTGCCGATGAAGTCAAGTGATCTCTTTATTTTCCGCGGTTTAAGGTTATGGATCAGGTTTTGAATTTGCTGCAGCTCGAAAGATAGGTGAGATGAGAAAGAGTAATGTCTAACTTCGGAGAGATGGAGGATTGGTTCTATTTCTCGGATGAATTTTTCGTATTGGTCAATGTTGATCGTATGAATTAACTTGAAGTTCCCATCCTGTATTTCAGCTCGGCCCATGTGGGAGGAAACGATTTGGGAGCTGGAGAAGTTCAGGATCTGTGAATTGAAAAGTTGTATTCATTTATGGCGTGCTGCAGAAGGTTCTCAAAAGACCTGAGTGGCCCGTCTTTTTTCAAGCATCTCATTATTCCTATGAGAGTACTGTGCCAGCGTTCGACCTGCCCATTAACCTCGCTCTTGTAAGGAGGCGTGTTGTATACCTTAATTTCGAGGTCATCTTCCATTAAACACGTAATGGAGGCCGATCTCAGAGAACTTTCATTGTCAATAACGACAATATCGGGTACACAAAAATAAACAAGTTGGGTAAACAGACCTACGCTCATGTCAGAAGGGTTTTGTATTCAATTTACAAAATGCAGTCACCAGATCGAATCAAATCAAGAAACATGTCAAAGACGATTTTATTGGAGAAAATATGAACTATTAACAAAGTTCAATGAATTTCGACTTTTGAGGTTTTTGGTATTGTTATACTCATAAATATCTCCCTTGATAATTATTTCAGATGTCCATCCGCGACGGAGGAAACACATTTTTCATGTATTTCCCCCCTGTGCCCCCACTGTAGCAAAAACTGATAGTTTAACAACTGTTTTGAAAAGCTCCCATGAAAACTTTCATTTTATACTCATACCGGCTACGTTTGATGAATTTTTTTTCAGGGGCCACTCTCCTGTGCTGAAATCATCGATTCATGGCCAATTTTTTCGAATCCTAGAATGGTTACAAAACCCTTTTGCTAGGAGCTCTCTCCCACCTCCTTGACTAATTTTACTTATGAGCATTAATTGTAGGTACTCATCTTCAGTCATTCATTAAATTGAATCAAGTGTTCAAAGCATGCACCTTAAACGTTGAAGTTGGGAAAAAATAACTCCAAATTATTCAATCTTCGCATTTAAAACAGCCACTATCTTGTTTTACGATTACTGATACTACTAGCTGAACCAATTCTCAAAGATATACATGACACCTATCATTCCTGAAATTTTCATGCAAATCCTAGCAAAACTGTAGTGTCTGAGTCGGTAAAAAGCGCATGTTGTTCCATAGCCATATGTTGCCATAGTAATACATGCAGCGCATATTGTTCCATAGTAAAACAGGAAAATTCAAACCGCTATAACTTCACTAAATATGATTTAATCTTTATGAAACTTTCAGGATAGATCAATCTTATAAATAGACATCTACGTACTGAATTTCATTGAATTTAAGGGTACCGTTAAGATTTTATTCAAGAAAACATAAAATCGATAAATCATACTATTACTAACAAAGTTGAGTGAATTGCGACTTCTCACGTATTTGTTGTTGTTGTACGCACCAAGGCCTACATCCCTGATTTTTTTCAGATTTTTCGGATCACAGGTGTCCAATCGCGAGGGGGGGGGACACAAATTTTTCGTGTATTTCCCCTCCCTGTGCGCCCTTCGAAGTAAATTTTGCTAAACCAAGACCTGTTTTGAAAAGTTCTCATCAAGACCTTTCATTTGATACCCATATCGGCTACCTTCAATGAAATTTTTTTTTCGGGGGGTCACTCTTCTATATGGGGAGACCCCCCTTAAATACCTTATAAAATTTTTTTTGTAGTTGAACTTTGAAGAGATCACCACTTCACACCTACACACAAAATTTGATGTTTCTAGCTTAAGTAGTTTCCGAGAAAAACTGCTGTGACACACGGACGGACGGACGGACGGACGGACGGACGGACGGACGGACGGACAGACGGACAGACGGACAGACTGGTCGCGAAACTAGTAGGGTTTTGTAAAATTATTTTACAAAACCCTAAAAAGCAGGTCGGTAAGTGGCTGCTTGATGTCCTCAATTGATTTTGAGGCAATGATTTTGGCCTGACCTAATTTCGAGAACTTATCTATAGCGGTTAGGACCCGATGTTTTTCAGTGCTGAAAAGATCGATGTGTATTGTATGACCGGGGTAGGATGGGATTGGGGTCGGATTTAAAACTGGTTTGTTAGGATGTCGGTCATACTTATTCTCTTTACAAATACAACATCGCTTTACTAAGTTTTTAATTTTTGCAGACATTTTTGGAAAATAGAAATTTTGAAGGAGTTGTAGGCGATTCTCTTCGGCATTGCGATGCGCTCTTTTGTGGGTTTGTAGGATTTTTTCCTCCTGTTCCGCTTCATTGGGGATGTCCTCCACAAATTTTTGCGTATATCGAATGCGGTAACTTGCAAAGTGTTGGGGGTAAATTTCGTGAATACGACCCATGGTTTCCTCGCATGTTAAGAGGCCGTTTAGAGTGTGAGGATTTAAATATCGCTTGAAAATATTTACAATGTCGTTATCAGAATATTGGGGTTTTATAAATGTATGCCTCATATAACTTGGAAATGGGTTTTGGAGCTGGTAACTATCTTCGTCGCCAATTTTTAGAATAATTTGATTTCGGAATGCGTTTATGGGCGATTCTACTGTGGGGATTAGATTGTGGGATGAGCTATCGTCGTTGTGTTCTGTTGGTGTGAGAGAGTTGGTCAACGTTTTTCGGCAGGTCGTGAGAGGGAGTCTGCAACAACGTTAGCCTTACCTGGCTTATACTTCAGCTCATGGTTGTACTCTTCCAAGATGGCCTTCCATCTCTTCATCTTGCTGTTCGTATTTTTGTTGCTTAGCGCATAGGTAAGGGGTTGATGGTCAGTATATATCTTCACTTTTCTCGATCCATAAAGATAGCTCCTCAATGAGGTGAGAGCCCAGATGATGGCAAGCACCTCCTTCTCATTGGTGGCGTAGTTTTCCTCCGTTTTGGATAATGTTCGTGAAAGGAAGACGATCGGTTTGTCATCTTGAGAAAGAACTGCGCCAATAGCATACTCAGAAGCATCTGTAGTAAGGTGAAATTCCTTCTCGAAGTTCGGGTGAGTCAGTACTACCTCTTTAGATATCAAACAGTGTTTAAGAGCGTTGAATGCGATGATGGCCTGGGAATCGAGATGAATGATTTTGTTTTTTGATTGACTCTTGGACACTCGTCCATCCTCCCCCCTTAAGAGTGAAGTCAGGGGCTTCGCGAGCTTGGCGTAACCCTGTATAAATCGTCGGTAGTATCCCGACATTCCTAAGAAGGATCTTAGGTCTCTTAACGTTTTAGGTACCGGCATATTTGCTATTGCTTTAGCATTCTCGGGATTGGTCTTTATGCCATCGGAGCTTACATCGAATCCTAGGAACTCTATCTCTCTTTTCAAAAAGTCACACTTATCCAACTGGATCTTCATGTTGGAGACTTCTAAGGTTTTGAGCACTTTCTCCAGGTTGTCGAAATGCTCTGTTTCATTTTTTCCAAAGATAATGATATCATCGATGTACACATAGCAGCGTACACCAATATGCTCTCGGAGTATGTCTTCGTGAGTTCTCTGGAAAATTGAAGGAGCATTCTTCAGCCCAAATGGAAGCCGTGTGAACTCGAATTTTCTGTTGTTGACGGAAAAGGCGGTTTTTGGTATGTCTCTTTCTCTGAGTGGGATCTGGTGGAAACCACTCTTAAGATCAACAATAGAGAAATAGCTGTTCCTCCCCAAATTGGCCAAAATCTCGCTTATTTCAGGAATTGGGTACTTATCCGCAATGGTGACGGTGTTAAGCTTGCGGTAGTCGATTACCATCCGATATTTTTTTTTGGCCAGATGCGTCGCTTTTTTTAGGAACGATCCAGACTGGCGAGTTGTAGGGAGACTTTGAGGGTCTTATAATTCCATCTTCCAGAAGTTTGTTTACTCCCTTCTCAACTTCCCCCTTCAGGGCCATTGAATAAGGATACGACCTTGAGTAGACTGGCTCTTCACTCGTCGTGTAGGTTAGTTTTTCATCAGGCTCGGCAAGTAGCCTGAAGCATTTCTTAAGGATTGTTTTTATTTTGACCGTTGGAGGATGATTTAGGTGGTTAATTTTGAGGTTAATGTTATGAACTGAGTCTGAAAGGTGTTGCTTTAGAGGGATGTGTATATTAGGGTAAAGTGTCATGTAGTTGTCGTTGGTATAGATAATGGCTTTTAAATGTTTGAGAGTGTCGTTGCCAATAATGCCATCAAACGCAATTAGACTTGGGAGTATAAAAATTTTCTGCGAAAAGCGTGGATTATTGGGCCTATTTGCATAATTAATATTATGAGTCCTAATTGTTTGATCGATTTCCGTAGGAACTGGTCCTCGTGGTGGTCGAGGAGGTGGTCTATTATATGCATTATCGTGTTGGTTTTGTTGGTAATTTTGTACATGATACCTTGGTGGCTGTAAAGACTGGGGATTATGTAGGAGCTCTGGGTGAAATGTACGCCTAGGGGCTGGAATAGGCGTCGGTTTTGAGAAATTTGGTGGACTCCTGCGCGGAGGAACTGGAGGGGGATCACTATTATGTTCTTCCCGCAAGTTGGCGTTAGAGTTATTCGCATATTGGGTTCTATAGTCAATATTCTGCAATTTGAAGCAGAGGTGCAAAGCCTGTGGTAAATCGACTGGCTCTCGGATACTTAATAATCTTGACAAGTCACCCCGAAGTCCTCTAACGAATGTGTCTAAGGCTTTGTCGCGATATGCCTGGGTCATGATGTTCATTGCATCCTGACTCATTTCAATGGACCCCAATTTATTGAGAATCAGCGAGAGGTGATTGTAAACCAGCTGGTAAAACTGGGACACCGAATTCCCCCCCTGTACTAACGCTGTCATTTGGTACTCCAGAGTATCAATATCTCTTTTATCCGCGTAATGCAACGTAAGGCACTTCGCAATCCTGTTCCAGTTTAGGGGAGTATTATATGAATTATCTTGTTTTCGGATCACTGACAAGATATTTGGGTGTGCCTTTTAGATGGTCGTAGATGAGGAGAATCCTGTCGACGCTCTTTCGCCATGAGCTGAACTCGCCAGGTTTCCCGGAGAAAGTCCTTAGACTTTTTACAACGTCAGGGATTCGGTCCATTTCTGACAAGTTCTCAATATTACCAGCATTGATAGGCACATCGACATCGTTATTGATGTCAGAAGCTGGGTTCATGAATGAATGAAAGAGTTCTCTTTCCTGTGTCCGGAGGGCTTCCGCTACAATTCGCGAAATAGTTTGAGCGAGCTCATTTTCTGGCACGATATTTGGTGCATTTACTGCGATGTTATTATCACCCGCGGGATCCATGTTATTAAAACCTGGAGGAGCTGCGTCGAGCAGTGCTCCGGCAAGAGAATTATAACTAAGTCACGCCGGCTGAATTAAGTTTTCAGCGTTTCGCATAATTTGAGATCACTTGTTTACAATTAAAGCACTTGTTCACCTGATTGCAGGCAGCCACTTCACTCAGAGCGGTTAAATTTTGTGGAAAAAATAAATTTGCAAAAGAATTTTCGAAAGTAAACTTTGTAACCCAAATAAATCTGAAAAAGGATATAAATCTGAAAAAGATTTTTCCAACCTCTTGGGCAAAATAAAAGGAACTGAAGTGTAGCAATGTAAGAAAACCACAAATTTGCAACAAAGTGTAGGTATGATTTTTTCCGATAGCTTGATCCACGCATTCAAATCAATTTAAATTTCAAACCAATTCAAAAACACACACGAAATTCTAAAGATTTACAACAATCAAATTCAGAAAAGTTACAGCACAAAATAAATATTCAATTGATTTCCAATCTTGTTAATGAGACTCTGAATTTTTGGTGAAGTCTCGTGTAAATTACACTTTTATTTTTGATACATTTATAAAATTGGCACATTTATAATATAAATATAGATATGAGTTCTGCACTTAGGTGACAAATTTATTTATTTGATTCAAAAAATTTCAGTTTGCCTTATTTTCTACACTAGCACAAAGGATTCAATGTAAATTTTCGCAATAAACTTTCAGTAGAATTAATTATTTTATATTTCTTCACACGTTAGCACACTTTAAATAATTTATTTTCATTTGGCACATTATTACTTTTTCCTTGAAATATTTGGCGTAATTTCACAAAATATATACTCAAATTAATTACGCAATTAATCCTGCGATGAGCAACATAGATATTGGATTAGTAATTCCCGCGCCGAACATTGAACGATTTTGTTGGGTTCACTGATCCTTTTTCCTGTGGTTTTTAGGTAGTCAGTTGAGCTGCAATCCTTGTGTCGCTTGGTTTTCGTTTACTAACGATGTCCTTTTTGCTGTTGTTTGGTTGAAAACGGCTACGAAGGGGCCAAAGTCAACGGCACATGCGTTTCTTCGAAATACGGTTATTCCGGATTTACGGACGCGTTTTTGAGAAACGGGTGTTTGGTTATCACTCTGCGTTTTAAACTCGCGTAAACTTTGCGTCTACTAGGATAATAGCTCTACAAACCATCGGCCAGCCTCAGCTTGGATGTTAGGACTATTAAGGCTTGATAATATTTATTATCTGTCCTATTTGTAGATTTTTTTGCTATTATTATCCTTACGCGTGCGGATGCAAACCCCTGCTCGGGCGCCAGTTAATATTCCGGGCGGAGAATCAAATAAAAAAATATTTTTTAGGACTGAGCCCGATGTTACTTTATTGATGTCTAAATAATAACTGCCCTTAATTCTAATGTATAATTTAAAATGAAACTTAAAACGAAATAATGTAACCCAAGAACTTAATCTTCTTTTTGAAGAAGGAAGATTTTTCCAGATTGGTCTTCAGGTTAGCTCTCTCTAATTGAGAAAATATTGTTTCCAAATTTTGCAAGTGGTCTTCCTCCGTTTCGCCAAGAATAATTATATCATCGATATAAACAAAGCATATCTTCCCGATGAATGGCTTTAGGACGTCGTCAATCATTCTCTGGAAGATTGCTGGTGCATTTTTGAGCCCGAATGGGAGTCTCGGGAGTTCATACTTCCCGTTGACTGTGGAAAATGCCGTTTTTTCGATGTCCTTCTCGTTCATATGTATTTGGTGGAGTATGGATGTTAAATCGAGCGTAGTGAAGTACTTTGATTGACCAAAGCTAGCCAGAGTAATTGTTATATTGGGAATCGGGTACGTATCTGCAATCGTAACCGCATTCAGCGGCTTGAAATCGATGACGAGTCTGTATTGTTTTTTTCCTGCTGAATTGGCTTTCTTAGGCACTACCCATTTGGGGGAATTATATGGACTTTTGAGGGTCGGATGATTCCATTTTCGAGCATTTCTATTATTTGGGGCTCGACTTCTGAGATTATCTGTATAAGGATACGATTTTGTGTAAATTGGGGTTTCGTTAGTAGTTTTGATTTCTGCCCTGATGCTAGTGGCAATTATTTCTTTGTCAGGGATTGGTCCGAAAATATTTGAGAACTTATCAATTACTGATTGCAATTTAGTTGCAAGATCTTTTCCTAAATGATTACATTTGGCCTGTAGATTGTAAATTTGTTTGGATATTTTTGGTTTTGGGGGAATTTTAATATCAGGTTCTATAATCAAAACATCATTTTTCCTGTCGTCGCCTATTATACCGTCGAATGATTTTAAGCCAGGTAAAATGAAAAAGTCCAAAATTTTGTTTATTCCTAAACTTTTGAAGAATGGTCCGCTAACTTTTTCCATTATTTGGATTGTGCCTGCTACTGAGTGTATTGTGAATGGTTCTTTTAAACGTTTTGAATTTTAATTTAATTTAGTTGAGATGAAGTTCTTGTTCGCTACTGTATCGATGAGGAATTTTTGCGTCTGGCCATCTCTTGTAACATACTCTATGTAGGGGACGCTAGAGAGGCGTCCATCATAAAATTTATGTCGGATACATCTTGGTAGTCCTCTAAGTTTGAAACCTCAAAATTTGAGTCCTCATATGCAACCTCAAGATCTTGTTGAAAATTTTCCTCGGTATCTTCTTCAGGAGTTTGAATGTTGTATAAACGCTGCGCTTCTCTGGGGTATGAGATCGAATCGTTTGGCCGTTTCAGGGCTAAGGGATGCAAGCGTTTATTTGTATTGTCAACCTGGCGCATTTGAATTGAAGGGTCAATTTCCATAGGTACAGGGGGTTTAGGTTGACTAGGTCTAGGAGGTAGGGGGTTAGCAGTGAGAAACCGATTCGCGTTATGTTGAGCGTTATCAATTTTATTTCTATCTTGACTATCTAAAATTCTATTACCTACAGGTACTCGCTTAAAAGTTTGGTTGGGTGTAAATGTTTGATTCACAGGTGCTGAAAAAGAATTATAAGGGTGCAACTGAAAATTCCTGAAATTGACATTTTGGAGTTCCAAGCAGGAGGCGTATGCTTCCGGCAAGGTTTTGGGTCTCTGTGCCATTAACATTCCAGAGAAACCACCACCGACACCACAAATGAAAACATCGAGAGCTTTCTCGCGATAATTTTCACTAAGAGTAGCAACCGTTTCCTGCGAATAATCCTCTACCTTGATTTTATATATCAGTAGAGAAAGTTGGTGATTCACGGCAGCATAAAATTCGTCGACACTCCTATTATTTCTAACCATCGCATGTAACTGATGTTCCAGAGTGCGGAAATTGCGTTTATCCGCGTAGTGGAGGGACAAACACCTCTTCATGCTAGCCCAATCATGATCGAATATATTGTAAGAAATAAGAGCAGCGTCTGCTGGGCCTCTTATTTTTTGCCTAATATGTCTAAGTATTGCCGCGTAGATAGGCTTGTTGCGGACAATACTATAATCTTCAAGGGTGGTTTTGACGTTATGTACCCATGATTTATATTCAATGAGATTGCCGTCGAAAGTTGGTAAATCCCTAACGGAATCAGGAAGCTTCTTAATTCCGTCGAGGTCCTGAACCGTTTTAGGGCGCGATAAAGTCTGCTGCGGCTCGTCAGCAGGATTGGCTGATTTCCGCTCAATTTTAGATAACCTATTCCCCAACCTTTTCACTTGCTCTATTTGAGCATTAACCGCCCCGGTGCGTTGTGTAAGGGTTGCCTGTATAGCCTCCATTTTTGTTTTAGAAAAAGGGAATCGGATAATTGTCAAGAGCTTAGGAGTGACAAGGATGAGAGAAAAAGTAGATCGGAAGAATGCGCGATTAGAACACACCGATTCAACAACTTTGTTTTACACTTTTCACTAAATTTAAACACTTGCCATACTAAGTTTAAACATTTTTTATGTGAAATTTCAAGTTTGTAAGAAAAATAATGATTAAAAATATAATTGTGAAATGTTGAATATAAAAAAATTTAATTTAATTTAATTTAAGAAAACGAAGTAAACTTACAAAAAAATGTTAAATCTAATATACGTGGACCGGCTGTCATTCTCCCCTTTTGGCTTCAAACTTTGATCGATTTATTTTCGCCTGAGTCTACTGGGTGCAGGTTGAATCACTGGGCTTCCTTTTCGTTTCGCTTACTTCCTTTGGCGTTTTCCGTTGACCAATTTAAAGGTGTTCTCCTAACCAACTTGTATGTGGCAATGGGTTCCTTGTTTCCTTCCTTCTGGGTTTTTTGTTAATGAACACGTTTTTTTAGTCACTGTAGTTTCTTAAACACTTGTTCGATTCAGCTCTCTTGCCAGCCTCAACAACGCGAAAAAAGTTCATTCACTGATTTCCTTAAACAATTTAATCACGCGTCCAACGAGTTGTTTTTAATTTTTAATTATTGATTAATTTAAAACACTCACTTCCGGAAACGCGTTTTCTAACTTTTATGATGTCCGCGATTAGGCAAGCACTTTATTGCCTATTTTACTGTCCGGACATTAAATAACTGCTCGGGCGCCAGTTATGGAGACTTACTTCGAGTCGTTCCAAGAAGCAACGTTTTAATGCTAAGCAACCGCTTTATTTCAAATCTTTTACACAACTAACAATAATTCAGTTCACCTCGTATTTAAAAAATTACAATTGCTTACTTTACAAAATTTGACACCAACAAAATTGCTGAATCTATGCAATGTTTAAAGTTCATCCGCGAAACAGAAAAGAAATATGAAACGCATGTAGAAATTTTCAAACAAGCGAGTCCGCGAAACAGGGAAGAAATATGAAACGTACGAGTGTGTTGAAATAAATTTGTCTGGGAATGTGTAATGATGGAACTGTGGGAAGGTAAGTATGATTTGGATAGGGATAGAAGGAGCGTGTTAACTTCTATGCCCACGGACAGGGTTTACAACGGAGAAGGAGAAGAATGGCCAGCTACCTTTCCTGAACATCAAAATAAAAAGGCTCGGGAAAACTTGAATTTGCCATTCATAGGAACGAAACAAATATGCAAAGGACGATACTAATCGAGTCAAACCGCACGTGTGGGCATAAAATGGCGGCGTATAATACGATGATTCACCGGATGGTTACGGTACCAACGATGAACGAGCGATTACTATGGAGAAATAATACAGCGATTAAAAATGGGCACAGCGGAAAACAATTGAACAATGGAACGAAAAATCGGGCAAACAAAACGACTAGCGAAAATCAAGTGGCAGGAACACATCAAAGAAGCGGAACAAATTACAAAACGAGGTTCGACAGAAACAGCAAGATCTGCCGTAGCGAGACAAATGATTGAACAAAAACATAAATTCACGTGGAAGAATCTGGGAATAGCGTAGGAAGTAAGCGATTGAAGGAAACTAGATGCATGCAAAAGCTTATGGATATTGTGGGAAGAAAAACGGATGAACACAGAGATTGGCAACGGCTACAGTGAAGTGAAGATAATCTTGTAATTGCCAAAATATAATCTTGCAATTGTAATAAGATAGTTGTCTGTAAAATCCTTTAGGTTAGTCACCTTAATTACCCTTTATCACCCTTGAAATAAACATTACTGAAAAAGTCCTTTAATTGCCTTTTGTAGACATGATTATAACTTTTGCTTTAAAGGCCAATGTAAAAAGGATACAGCTTCAGAATATTGCAACTGAGTAAGGAGTCCCAAAAATATCGGGATATTGCAGAAAAGAAAATTAAAAATAGTGCTTGTTAAGGAACATTTTAATATTTCATATATTCAATTCAAAAATTTTTATTTGATTTCAACAGTCCCTCTTGTGTATGGAAGTGATCCTTAAACAATTCTTTTTGGAAATGGTAGCTAATATAAATGACAATTGAAAGTTGTTCATAACTACTTTCAAGATCAGATATTAACAAGTTGGGTAAACAGACCTACGCTCATGTCAGAAGGGTTTTGTATTCAATTTACAAAATGCAGTCACCAGATCGAATCAAATCAAGAAACATGTCAAAGACGATTTTATTGGAGAAAATATGAACTATTAACAAAGTTCAATGAATTTCGACTTTTGAGGTTTTTGGTATTGTTATACTCATAAATATCTCCCTTGATAATTATTTCAGATGTCCATCCGCGACGGAGGAAACACATTTTTCATGTATTTCCCCCCTGTGCCCCCACTGTAGCAAAAACTGATAGTTTAACAACTGTTTTGAAAAGCTCCCATGAAAACTTTCATTTTATACTCATACCGGCTACGTTTGATGAATTTTTTTTCAGGGGCCACTCTCCTGTGCTGAAATCATCGATTCATGGCCAATTTTTTCGAATCCTAGAATGGTTACAAAACCCTTTTGCTAGGAGCTCTCTCCCACCTCCTTGACTAATTTTACTTATGAGCATTAATTGTAGGTACTCATCTTCAGTCATTCATTAAATTGAATCAAGTGTTCAAAGCATGCACCTTAAACGTTGAAGTTGGGAAAAAATAACTCCAAATTATTCAATCTTCGCATTTAAAACAGCCACTATCTTGTTTTACGATTACTGATACTACTAGCTGAACCAATTCTCAAAGATATACATGACACCTATCATTCCTGAAATTTTCATGCAAATCCTAGCAAAACTGTAGTGTCTGAGTCGGTAAAAAGCGCATGTTGTTCCATAGCCATATGTTGCCATAGTAATACATGCAGCGCATATTGTTCCATAGTAAAACAGGAAAATTCAAACCGCTATAACTTCACTAAATATGATTTAATCTTTATGAAACTTTCAGGATAGATCAATCTTATAAATAGACATCTACGTACTGAATTTCATTGAATTTAAGGGTACCGTTAAGATTTTATTCAAGAAAACATAAAATCGATAAATCATACTATTACTAACAAAGTTGAGTGAATTGCGACTTCTCACGTATTTGTTGTTGTTGTACGCACCAAGGCCTACATCCCTGATTTTTTTCAGATTTTTCGGATCACAGGTGTCCAATCGCGAGGGGGGGGGACACAAATTTTTCGTGTATTTCCCCTCCCTGTGCGCCCTTCGAAGTAAATTTTGCTAAACCAAGACCTGTTTTGAAAAGTTCTCATCAAGACCTTTCATTTGATACCCATATCGGCTACCTTCAATGAAATTTTTTTTTCGGGGGGTCACTCTTCTATATGGGGAGACCCCCCTTAAATACCTTATAAAATTTTTTTTGTAGTTGAACTTTGAAGAGATCACCACTTCACACCTACACACAAAATTTGATGTTTCTAGCTTAAGTAGTTTCCGAGAAAAACTGCTGTGACACACGGACGGACGGACGGACGGACGGACGGACGGACGGACAGACGGACAGACGGACAGACTGGTCGCGAAACTAGTAGGGTTTTGTAAAATTATTTTACAAAACCCTAAAAATGCCGTGGCCAGCGTAAAGAGCGGAGGAGTAGCAAAATACGAGTATACGAATAAGTGTATGCTTGATTAGCTAGTTTGCTTGTAAAACCCTTCCCGCAGGAGAACTCTCCTGCCACTTCAACTTGTTTGCACATTTATCACTTACAATATACAGTGACTCCCAAAAAGATCCGCAAAAGAAGAAATATTCCTCCGTTCTCATTTTATAAGGCAATAAAAAACAGGAAAAATTTTTTTAAAGATTTTATTATGAGCAGAACATAACAGTCTTACAGATCACATAAATAAAAAAGTTTCTCCAAAAATAAGGGAAGTCCACGAAAAAAGAGAAAATATCATCCCTCAAAAAGATCCGCACAAGAGCTAAATTGTAAAAATAAACAAAAATTTCAGTAAGCTAGTATTTTGTTGCATGTCCGTTTTGTTCAATGACACATTTCAATCGATTTGGCATACTGGAGAGGATTTTCCGCAAGTTTTCCACATCCATTTTCACCCATTCTTCGCGAAGCCTTTTCTAGAGCTCCATTTTTGAACAAATTGTCGTGCTATGAACTCCACGGTCCAATTCATCCCAGAGATTTTCAATGGGACTACAATTCGGTGACTGAGGAGGAAGATAAACCACTTTTGGACAATTATACAGCTGCCATTCTTGAACAATGCGTGCCTTATGTTTGGGATCATTGTCTTCGTAATATTTGAACGAATCGAAAATGCCCATCTTAGCAGCACTTTTTCGCAAATTTTCCGTCAAAATGTCTAAATATCGACGGGAATCCATGATACCATCTATAAATACTAATTCGCCAACACCACGAGTAGATACGCATCCCCAAACCATGTAACTGCCACCTCTGTGTTTCACTGTAGGCCTGAGGTTAATTGGACTCTATTCTTCATTGGGCTTGTGCCACACCATAACACGTCCATCCGAGCCAAAAACATTGAATTTGCTCTCATCGGCAAAAATTACATCCTCCCAATAATTGACTTCCTTTAATATAAATTCTTTAGCGAAATTTAAACGCTTTTAGGTAAATTTCTCGAGAGAAATTTACCTATTGCGGAGAGCATCATATATATATATATATATATATATATATATATATATATATATATATATATATATATATATATATATATATATATATGGGATATAACGAAATTTGTGACCACGCTAGAGGTTGCAATTTTGCTTCGATTTTCACCAAATTTTCAGGAAAGGTGTACTGGGTTATTATCTCAGTTGAGTTCGTGAACCAGCTATATCGGCCGTGTAAAAACAAAATGGCGGCCATTTTAGACGAAAAATCGCGATTTCTGTTCTGACCAAAGTGTAGCTCCGATTTGGATGAAATTTGGTACAAAAGTTCATTGAAGTATGTGAAATCCAAAGTCGGTACGGCAGAAACAAAATGGCGGCCGCTCAAAGGTCGAAAAACGTGCAAAATTTTGTTGTTGTAATAGTGGTCAAAGCTTTCAACAGATTTTCATGAAATTCGGTAGTTTGATAGAAATTATAAGCATATAAAGAATTACGTAAAAAAACTGGAGGTCAGGTTGCATAAAAAAAAAGATGGCGGCCAGTTGAAGGTCGAAATTTCAAAGGCTTTTAAAAGTCGCAATTTTGATCCGACATATATGAAACTTGGTTTCAAGGTAAACATAACTTACACCTACAGTCATTGATATTTTGGTGATCATGCATTTGCAAATTTCAAAATGGCGGCCGTTTAAATATGCGTTTTTTTCATGTTTTTGTGGCCCTCTAGCGGTCACATTTTCCAACGGATTTTGATGAAACTTGAGATTATGAATCCCTGTATTATGTTCTTGTATTTTGCAGGAAATTATTAAAATTGAATGAAAAATAAAAAAGTCAAAAATTTAAAGCCTAATATTTTAAGCTGCCATTTTCTTGAAAAATTGAATTATTTTGCCCTGTCTAGATTGGAACTCCTATTTGAACGAGATAGTACATTGATTGATGAGGTCCTAGCATACAAAGATTTAAAATAATCCAAAATCAAATCCATGCATTCATAATGGCGGCCCCCAAAGGTCTGAAGGCAAGCGCAATTCGCTATTTTAGTGCCAACTGAAATAATGAATATTTTTCATTGAAACGTTTTAAATGACTTTACTTGAAAGAACCTATAAACCAGATCATTTTTAAGATATTGTAAAATATTTTTAACAATACCCTAAAAAATTATAAAATCGCGACTTGTCTGTCTGCCCGTCCGTCCGCCCGTTTGTTCGTGCGTCATAACAAGTTTTCTCGCAAACCACATGTGCTAGAATGAGGAAATTTTCTACGTAGGTCAAAAGTGGTGCCTCTTGAAATTTGCAGTGCAAGAAAATATTTTAAGGTATTTAAGGGGTGTCTCCCCATACAGGCGGGTCTCCCTATACAGGCGGATGGCATACAATTTTTTTTATTTCTGTAGCCCTCTAGCAGCCAAGATTCTCAACAGATTCCGTTGAAACTTGAAATTATAACTGAAAATAGAAAAAGACAGCTTCCTTTTAATTTTGTGTATTATTTTTATTCTCGAAATCGATTTTCGACCGTAATCGTTCGGTCTTCTTCAGCGATTAATTTATTTTTACTCAAATTCCTGCTTATATACTAGCTATGTTTAAGGAAATTTAATCTAGATCATTAAAAAGTAATTAGGGAAATTTGCTTAAGCTAATAAAAGGTAGGAAAGGTAATTTACAAAAGGGGTAGTTATAAAAATATTATTTTTACATGATTCAGAGAAGATATTATTATTTAATTAATTTAAATAGCCATGATCTGCAGTTTCCGTCATCCTGATTCATTAACTTTTTCCTTTCCCGTGTAATTGCCAGGCTTTCCATCACATCCAATTCACGTGTATCTCTAGCTTCCTTGATGACTACAGCGTCCTCCATTGTTATCTCGTGTCCCTTCGTGATAATATGTTCCGCTACCGCTGACTTGAAATTCGAAGTTCTTTCTTTCTTTCTTGCTGCTGCTGCTTCGCCTAGATGCTCCTTGATTCGCGTGCCGATGAGCCTCCTCGTTTGACCTATGTACACTTCTTCACAAGTGGGACATTCGATGCGATAGATACCAGATTTCTCGTGTGGTTCGCGCTTGTCTTTCGTTGATCCAAGAACGTTTTTGAGCTGGTTCTTGCTGCTTGATTCGATTAACCGTACAGAATTGAGCTGATTTATTCGCCGCTTGATCCGATTGCTGATGCCTTCGTGATAAGTTAGAGCCTTCCAGTACGTTCTTTCGGTATTCGCATTTGATAATGTTGATCGTCCCTGACGCTGTCTATTAGTCTGGATCTTCTGTGCCATTCTCCTAATCGTCGAGCCCTTGAAGCCGTTTAGTTTAGCTGTCTCAACAATGTACCTCATCTCCTTTTCCTTAGCTTCCTTGCTTAGCGGCAAATCGAGTATCCTGTGGATCATGGCTCTGTACGGAGAAACCTTGATTAGCTGCGAATGATTTGATGTATTTGGAATCGTTCTTTGTGTGTGAGTTGCTTTCCGGTATACATCGAAAGTTATATTTGTTTGAGTCCTCCTTACTACTATATCTAGGAACGATAGTTTACCGTCTTTCTCTTCCTCCATCGTGAATACTATATTTTTGTGGGCTCCATTCAGGTCAGCAAGGACCTTCTCCACGTCACTCCTCTTCACATATGCAAACACATCGTCCACATATCGGACCCAATGTTTTGGTAACTGGCCTTTCTCCTGCAGTCCGTCTTCTAGTTTCGTCATAAATATCTCGCTGAAAAATGGTGAAAGTGGATTTCCCATCGCAACTCCGCCTTTCGTCTTATAAAATTTCCCCCGAAAGGTGAAATAATTTTCGATCATGCACAGTCTCGCAAGTTGGATATACTGCCTAGTTTTTATTTTCCAAGATAATGAGTTTTCTTGGTGGGAAAGCCATTCTTCTATATATCCCAGTGTCTCCATCACCGGAATACTCGGGAATAGAGCTTTCACGTCGAAAGACACCATAATTTCGTCTTGCGCTGGTGGGCCAAACTTCAGGATTTTCTCGGAGAATTCTTTGCTGTTTTTTACAGATCTACCATTCATTTGGGTCATTCCCTTAAATTCGTTCACCAACCATCTTGCCAGTTTTTGGATCGGTGCATTCACGGCCGAAATAATCTCACGCATTTCGTTCCCCTCTTTGTGTATTTTTGGCAAACACTTGATCCTAGGCAAAGTAGGGTTGCTCACTCTTACCTTCGTCAATTCGCCAATTAATGACTCACAACTTTTAATTGTCCTTTCGAATCTTTTCATGGATTCCTCTAACGGGCTCCGGCGTAGCTCGAAGAAATTACCGCTGCTTAGCTTTTGTATGACCGCCTCATCATACTTGCTTTTATCCATCACTACCACTGTGTTTCCTTTATCGGCCTTAACAAAGTGAACAGGTTTCTTCTTCAGTTTAGCAGCTATGTTCGCTTCTTCACTGTTTACCACCTTTTTCGCTCCCCTTATCGCCTCGGCTATATCATTCCTTGCCATCGTTTTTTGTGCTTCCGGTAGTCTGCTCATTGCTGCTTCCGTTTCTACGATGATCTCCTCTATAGGTATTTTTGATGGTTTTATGGCGTAATTTAATCCCATGTTGAGTAAACGCATTTCCTTTTCACTAAAAACTATACTCGATTTGTTGACAACCAGTCCGGGGATTTCTTGAACTTCTACGAATTGTTTAACTGGTTTGGCCACTTCTTCCAATCGATTCAACTTTTTCCGATGTAATTCCCTTTTCTTTTCTTTTTCGCATTGATATGCTAAGTCCGCTTTTTCCAGTAAGTCCTCCATATAACCTTTACCACAGTGTTGAGATTCTCGCATAAGCTCCAGATGCTTCTCATAAGTCTTGAGAGTCGTATCGTTCAATTTCGTGTACAGCTGCTTGATGCTGATCTTCATTAAATTTCGTTCCACTACTATTTTTTGGCTAACCGCGTTTTTCAGGCCACAGCATATCTTCACCAAATGGCTCTTCGGAGTGAGTCTTCTCTCAAGACACGTTTTCAAAAAGTTTATGTCTTCCCTGATCCTAGCTAACGATTTTTTGTACTTCGTAAACCTAAAAAATATTAATTGATGCCTGGTAGCTACTTCAATATTTGTAATCGAATTCATTTTCGCCTTCACAAAATACTCCAACTGAAAATAGAAAAAGACAGCTTCCTTTTAATTTTGTGTATTATTTTTATTCTCGCTAAAAATTAAAAGGAAGCTGTCTTTTTCTATTTTCAGTTGGAGTATTTTGTGAAGGCGAAAATGAATTCGATTACAAATATTGAAGTAGCTACCAGGCATCAATTAATATTTTTTAGGTTTACGAAGTACAAAAAATCGTTAGCTAGGATCAGGGAAGACATAAACTTTTTGAAAACGTGTCTTGAGAGAAGACTCACTCCGAAGAGCCATTTGGTGAAGATATGCTGTGGCCTGAAAAACGCGGTTAGCCAAAAAATAGTAGTGGAACGAAATTTAATGAAGATCAGCATCAAGCAGCTGTACACGAAATTGAACGATACGACTCTCAAGACTTATGAGAAGCATCTGGAGCTTATGCGAGAATCTCAACACTGTGGTAAAGGTTATATGGAGGACTTACTGGAAAAAGCGGACTTAGCATATCAATGCGAAAAAGAAAAGAAAAGGGAATTACATCGGAAAAAGTTGAATCGATTGGAAGAAGTGGCCAAACCAGTTAAACAATTCGTAGAAGTTCAAGAAATCCCCGGACTGGTTGTCAACAAATCGAGTATAGTTTTTAGTGAAAAGGAAATGCGTTTACTCAACATGGGATTAAATTACGCCATAAAACCATCAAAAATACCTATAGAGGAGATCATCGTAGAAACGGAAGCAGCAATGAGCAGACTACCGGAAGCACAAAAAACGATGGCAAGGAATGATATAGCCGAGGCGATAAGGGGAGCGAAAAAGGTGGTAAACAGTGAAGAAGCGAGCATAGCTGCTAAACTGAAGAAGAAACCTGTTCACTTTGTTAAGGCCGATAAAGGAAACACAGTGGTAGTGATGGATAAAAGCAAGTATGATGAGGCGGTCATACAAAAGCTAAGCAGCGGTAATTTCTTCGAGCTACGCCGGAGCCCGTTAGAGGAATCCATGAAAAGATTCGAAAGGACAATTAAAAGTTGTGAGTCATTAATTGGCGAATTGACGAAGGTAAGAGTGAGCAACCCTACTTTGCCTAGGATCAAGTGTTTGCCAAAAATACACAAAGAGGGGAACGAAATGCGTGAGATTATTTCGGCCGTGAATGCACCGATCCAAAAACTGGCAAGATGGTTGGTGAACGAATTTAAGGGAATGACCCAAATGAATGGTAGATCTGTAAAAAACAGCAAAGAATTCTCCGAGAAAATCCTGAAGTTTGGCCCACCAGCGCAAGACGAAATTATGGTGTCTTTCGACGTGAAAGCTCTATTCCCGAGTATTCCGGTGATGGAGACACTGGGATATATAGAAGAATGGCTTTCCCACCAAGAAAACTCATTATCTTGGAAAATAAAAACTAGGCAGTATATCCAACTTGCGAGACTGTGCATGATCGAAAATTATTTCACCTTTCGGGGGAAATTTTATAAGACGAAAGGCGGAGTTGCGATGGGAAATCCACTTTCACCATTTTTCAGCGAGATATTTATGACGAAACTAGAAGACGGACTGCAGGAGAAAGGCCAGTTACCAAAACATTGGGTCCGATATGTGGACGATGTGTTTGCATATGTGAAAAGGAGTGACGTGGAGAAGGTCCTTGCTGACCTGAATGGAACCCACAAAAATATAGTATTCACGATGGAGGAAGAGAAAGACGGTAAACTATCGTTCCTAGATATAGTAGTAAGGAGGACTCAAACAAATATAACTTTCGATGTATACCGGAAAGCAACTCACACACAAAGAACGATTCCAAATACATCAAATGATTCGCAGCTAATCAAGGTTTCTCCGTACAGAGCCATGATCCACAGGATACTCGATTTGCCGCTAAGCAAGGAAGCTAAGGAAAAGGAGATGAGGTACATTGTTGAGACAGCTAAACTAAACGGCTTCAAGGGCTCGACGATTAGGAGAATGGCACAGAAGATCCAGACTAATAGACAGCGTCAGGGACGATCAACATTATCAAATGCGAATACCGAAAGAACGTACTGGAAGGCTCTAACTTATCACGAAGGCATCAGCAATCGGATCAAGCGGCGAATAAATCAGCTCAATTCTGTACGGTTAATCGAATCAAGCAGCAAGAACCAGCTCAAAAACGTTCTCGGATCAACGAAAGACAAGCGCGAACCACACGAGAAATCTGGTATCTATCGCATCGAATGTCCCACTTGTGAAGAAGTGTACATAGGTCAAACGAGGAGGCTCATCGGCACGCGAATCAAGGAGCATCTAGGCGAAGCAGCAGCAGCAAGAAAGAAAGAAAGAACTTCGAATTTCAAGTCAGCGGTAGCGGAACATATTATCACGAAGGGACACGAGATAACAATGGAGGACGCTGTAGTCATCAAGGAAGCTAGAGATACACGTGAATTGGATGTGATGGAAAGCCTGGCAATTACACGGGAAAGGAAAAAGTTAATGAATCAGGATGACGGAAACTGCAGATCATGGCTATTTAAATTAATTAAATAATAATATCTTCTCTGAATCATGTAAAAATAATATTTTTATAACTACCCCTTTTGTAAATTACCTTTCCTACCTTTTATTAGCTTAAGCAAATTTCCCTAATTACTTTTTAATGATCTAGATTAAATTTCCTTAAACATAGCTAGTATATAAGCAGGAATTTGAGTAAAAATAAATTAATCGCTGAAGAAGACCGAACGATTACGGTCGAAAATCGATTTCGAGAATAAAAATAATACACAAAATTAAAAGGAAGCTGTCTTTTTCTATTTTCAGTTGGAGTATTTTGTGAAGGCGAAAATGAATTCGATTACAAATATTGAAATTATAAGTTATTAAGGCAAGTTAATTTAATTTGATTATGCAAATCGAATGACAAATATAGCAGTCGAAAATTTACAGCTAAATATTTTTAGCAGCCGATTTCAATAAAAATCGAAATGACCGCCCTCATATGTTCAGAAAAAAATTGAAATGTATATATTAATGGCAATGCAAGTGCTGATTAAACTTTTATGGAAATCTTTTGAAATGAACTATTCGAGCTATTTAAGCCTTTGTGTGGTTACCACTGTGAACTGTGAAAACAGCAGATACGAGAAGGGTGAAACCGGTATTTATATGTTTACAACAATATGTAATCCATACGCATGCAACTCAATTTAATTAGCAAAATATTTGCGCCCCGATAAAAGGTTTCTAAAAACGAACGTGGCCAGATTTTTTTTATGTTAATAAATACCCATGTGGTACTACGAAAATTGCAGAAAGAAGTTTAGTAGTAGGCAAGCCAAATTCTTTTTCGAAACTTAACGCTACATACGAGAAATTTACCTTTCCGGCTGGTGATGCCAACGGGGATTTTTTTCTATTCACTAATGATGAATGGTTTCTTCCTTGCAACACGTCCATTGTATTGAGCATTTCTCAAAACTCGTCGAACTGTTTCACATCCTACTTTTTTCTTAAATTCTGCGAACACTTCACTCACAAATTTTGGAGCACTCAGTTTTGGATTTTTAGGGTATTGTAAAATTAGTTTACAATACCCTATTAGTTTCGCGTCCTGTCTGTCCGTCTGTCCGTCCGTCCGTCCGTCCGTCCGTCCGTCCGTCCGTCCGTCCGTCCGTCCGTGTGTCACACCACTTTTTCTCGCAAACTACATAAGCTAGAAACATAAGATTTTGTAGGTAGGTGCAAAGTGACGCCCTCTTCAAAGTTTCAATACGAAAAAAAATTTATAAGGTCTTTAAGGGGGGTCTCCCCATATAGGGGAGTTGACCCTGAAAAAAAAGTTTTCATCGCATGTAGGCAATATGGGTATCAAATGAAAGGTCTTAATGAGCACTTTTCAAAACAGGTCTTAAAATGACAAATTTTACTTCGAGGGGTGCAGGGGAAGGGGAAATGTACGAAAATTTTGTGTCCCCCCCACCTTTGACCCGAAAAATCTGAAAAAAATCATGAATATAGGCCCTTATGAGTACAACAACAAAAAATACGTGAGAAGTCGAAATTCACTCAACTTTGTTAGTAATAGTATGATTTATCGATTTTATATTTTCTTGAATAAAATGTTAACGGTACCCTTAAATTTAATAAAATTCAGTACACAGATGACTATCAATAAGATTAATCTGTCCTGAAAGTTTCATAAAGATCGAGTGGTATTTAATGAAGTTATAGCGATTTGAATTTTCCTGTATTACTATGGAACAATATGCGCTGTAAAACATATGGCTATGGAACTTTAGCGTGTGACTTTGTCCACACTGCGGAAATGAAAGATCACACAGGTAAAACTATATAAAACTCTTTATTCGCTTATGGTTGTCAATGACAGATGCCTTGCTGCTTGCTCGCGTGTTACTGACTGACCGACTGCATGAATGACTGCGTGCTATGCATTGGTTGCTGTTGCTGCACTTGATTGCTCATGTCATCTCTAGTGGTAGTTGTCTCTGGGCTGCCACAATACTCCCCCCTGAGTGCGGAATCCCGTGCTGGAGCTGGAGGGTAGGTTCGGATAATGTCTCTGGGAGGTGTGTTGATTGGCGTCCACTGAGTCCTGTTGACCGCTGGATTTTGTGATGGTGTGATTGATGAGTCGGTTGTGGGTGTCGAAGCGTTTCTTCCTTTGTATGCGGTCGCCTCCAAGAATGCCGGTTTTAGGCGTTCGGTTGAAACGTTTATTCTCTTCCCGTTGACCTCGATTGTATACACGACCTGCGATAATCTATTTACCACTTTATGTGGTCCGGAGTATGGTTGCGAAAGGGGTTTTCGATTTGCATCTACCCGAAGAAACACGTGGGTGCACGATTGCAGGTCCTTGCTTTGGAATATCTTTCGCTGGCAATGATGCGCCGCCTGTACTGGACGAAGTGTCTGCATCGTTTCCCGTAGCTGCTCAATGAACGCGTGTGGTTCAATTTGATTGTCTCCAGCTGCTATAAAATCTCCTGGAAGCGAGAGTGTTGTTCCATATAAGATTTCTGCACTCGATCCTCCGATGTCGTCCTTGTAGCTGTTCCTTAATCCGAGTAGAACGGTTGGTAATACGTCGGCCCATGCGGGGTTCTGCTCGTGGCACATTATAGCGGCTTTGAGCGATCTGTGCCAGCGCTCCAGCATCCCATTCGCTGCGGGGTGATAAGGAGTTGTGCGATTTCTTTCGCATCCCATTCGATTTGCAAGCGCTCGGAAAAGAGCGGATTCGAATTGAGTTCCTTGATCCGTTGTCACTGTGCGTGGCGCGCCGAACCGTGAAATCCAGCCTGAGAAAAATGCTTCTGCAACGGTTGCTGCTGTTTGATCCGGTATTGGAACTGCTTCAAACAATACTTGAAGTTCTTGGAAGGAATCATTGGCCCCACGATGTCTATGTGTATATGCTGGAATCTGCCGTCTGGCATCACAAATGGTTGCATTGGGTTAACGGTGTGTCTTGCAATTTTAGAGCGTTGGCAGGGTACGCAGCACCGAGCCCAATTATGCACGTCTTTGTTCATTTTGATCCAAACGAATTTTCGAGCGATCGCTTTGCATGTTGCGCGTCCACTGGGATGCGATGGTTCATGATATGTATCGAAGACGTGTCTGCGAAGTGTTTCTGGTACATACGGTCGAACTAACCCCGTGGACGTGTCACAAACGATTTCTCCCTGGTCTCCGAAGGGTTGGCGTTTCAATTTAAGTGACGTTTTGTTATCCTTTACCAGCGCTTGTAGCTCCTGGTCCTCCTGTTGCTCTCGGATGAACTCCTTAGCATCGATCACCGTGGGTAGGCTGATTGTCTCGATTCTTGACAATGCGTCGGCCACTTTGTTCTTCTCCCCCTGGATGTGAACTATGTTGCTGGTGTACTCCGAAATGAAGCTTAGTTGTCGACTTTGACGCGGTGATGACTTTTCGGATTTTTTTTGGAATGAGTACGTCAGGGGTTTGTGATCAGTTTGGACGGAGAATTCTCTGCCCTCCAGGTAATGTCTAAAATGCTTGATGCTGTCATGGATGGCGAGCAGTTCCCTATCATAGACGCTGTACCGTTTCTCTGTACCCGAGAGCTTGCGCTGGAAAAAGGCTAATGGCAGCCAACGGTCACCTTGAAGTTGTTGTAGGACGGCACCAATTGCAATATCCGATGCGTCTGTAACCAGTGACAAAGGTTGGTTCTTTTTAAAATGTACCAGAAGAGTTGCTTTCGCCAATGATTCCTTGCAGTCTGCGAATGCCTTGTTTGCCTTGGGTGTCCATCTTATTGGTGTCTTGTCGTTTTTTTTCGTGTTGGTCACGTATTCGTTCAGCGGTGCTTGAAGGTTTGCTGCGTTCTTGATGAAGCGCCTGTAAAAGTTAAGTGTTCCGAGAAACCTTCGTAGCTCTTTAACATTTTCGGGTTTCTTAAATCTCCGTATCGCTTCGATGCGGGATTCTGGGGGACTGATTCCATCTTTACTTATTTTATGTCCGAGGTACTCGATGTTGGTGGTGCCAAAAACACACTTTGCAATGTTTATAACAATTCCGAATTTGGTAAGTCGCTCTAACACTACTTTCACCTGCTCGAAATGGTCTTCTTCGTTTCGTGATGCGATCAGGATGTCGTCGATGTAGCACCAGCAAAAATCTAACCCCTTCAGTACCTCGTCCATAAATCGCTGGAACGACTGGGCGGCGTTTCGCAGGCCAAAAGTCATGACCACGAATTCATAGAGCCCGAACGGTGTGATCACCGCCGTCTTGGGTATATCGTCCTCCGCAATTGGCACGTGGTGGAATGCGCGTACTAAGTCCAGTTTTGTGAATATTCTTTTGTCTGCGAGGTCTGCCAATATGTCCTCGATGTGTCGAAGTGGATAGCGGTCGGGTTGTGTAACCGCATTTAGTCGACGGAAATCGCCGCACGGACGCCAACCTCCTTTTTTCTGTGCCAAATGTAAGGGGCTTGCCCATGGGCTTGATGATGGACGACAAAATCCTTTGTCGAGCATGTACTCGAACTCCTGCTGGGCAATTTTTAATTTGTCCGGTGCCAAACGACGTGCCCGTTCAAAAACCGGGGGGCCTTTCGTGATTATGTGGTGTTGCACTCCGTGACTTATTTTCACTTTGAGTGTTGCTGGGTTGGTGAGCGCGGGATATTTTCTCACTAATTCGTGGAATTTGCTTGTTCCGCACACTGTCGCTATAGCCGGTTGGTTTGAATAACGAATTTGGCCGGGGGTTGATAGAAGCGTCGTGGAGTCAATTAATCTTTTGTTCCTTAGGTCCACCATGAGACAATAATGTCTGAGGAAGTCAGCGCCTAGCATTGGCCGCGATACTTCTGCCACACGGAATTTCCAGGTGAACGTCCGTTGTAGACCCAGGTTTATTTTGAGAAGCTTCTCCCCGAACGTATTTATCTCCGACCCATTTGCAGCGTACAATTTGTAGCCTGTCGGGTTAGCTCCTTGCTTGAATTTCCGAGGAAGTACGGATAGTTCCGCCCCCGTGTCCACTAAAAACTGTACTTTTGTTTCTTTATCGTAAACGTGCAGGCGATTGCTTCCTGTGTCACTGATCAGCGCCTGTTCCGTCAGTGACCTTTTGCGTTTCCCGACTTGAAAGAACACGGCTGTACGCAGTTCCTTGCTCTGGTTCCAAAACGAGAGTGGAACCAACAGAGGGTTGGATTGTTACGATGTGGGCTGCGTCGCGATATGTCTGTTCGCCATTGCTCGCCCTGTCTCTTCTCTTGTATTCGACGAAAATCCGCGCGCATACCCGATATTTCATCTGCCAATGCGTCTCGCAATTGCAGATCCGCTGATGTGTTCGTTGTACTGGCGCATTCGCTTATAGTAGATTTTGTCACGGAGTATATGTTGGTTTTGTTGATTTCGGCAATGCGGTCGGCTGCCGCCGCAAGTTCGTCCAGGGCTACGGCACTGGAACCCGCCAATATTGCTCGCATTTCTGCCGGTAGTCGTTCCAACCACAATGATTTTAAGAACGCCTCCGGCACTCCGTTTTTCGCGATGCGTTGCATGTTGCGGAGAAGCTGCGATGGACGCTGGTCGCCCAATTCCAAGCCGTGAAGCAGCTCGCGAATTTGTTCTTCATGACTTTGCCCGAAGGCGGATAAAAGACGTGTTTTGATGGCAAAATATTTCCCTGTCGTTGGCGGATTTTCTACTATGTCCGCCACTTGTGCCAGTGCGGCCATTTCTAACTCTCCAATCACTTTGTCAAATTTTGATGTATCGTTAATTATTCGATGCGATCGAAATTGAGCTTCTACACACGCGAACCATAATGCCGGATGCGCCTGCCAGAACGATGGCAGCTTACAAGCGGTGATTTTGAAGATTTCTGCGGATTGGAGTTTTTCCTCGTGCTCGCCTTCGCTTGCATCCCTGAAGTTTTCGTCTTCAGATGTCATTTTGAGAGCCTGTCGTTTCTCTAATGCTGAGTACGTGTCCTCTTTTATGTCTGGGGTCACCAGTTTAGCGTGTGACTTTGTCCACACTGCGGAAATGAAAGATCACACAGGTAAAACTATATAAAACTCTTTATTCGCTTATGGTTGTCAATGACAGATGCCTTGCTGCTTGCTCGCGTGTTACTGACTGACCGACTGCATGAATGACTGCGTGCTATGCATTGGTTGCTGTTGCTGCACTTGATTGCTCATGTCATCTCTAGTGGTAGTTGTCTCTGGGCTGCCACAGAACCATATGCGCTTTTTACTGACTCAGATACTACAGCTTTGTTAGGATTTGCATGAAAGTTTCAGGAATGATAGGTATCATGAATTCCTTTGAGAATTGGCTCAGCTAGTGGTAGTAGTAATCGTTAAGCAAAATAATGGCTGTTTTAAATGCGAAGATTGAATACTTTTGAGTTATTTTGCCCCAACTTCAACGTTTAACGCGCATGCTTTTAACACTTGATTCAATTTAATGAATGACTGAAGATGAGTACCTACAATTAAAACTCATATGTGAAACAAGTCGAGGAGGCAGGAGAGAGCTCCTAGCAAAAGGGCTTTGTAACCATTCTAGGATTCGCAAAATTGGCCATGAATCGATGATTACAGTACAGGGGAGTGGCCGCTGAAAAAAAAAGTCATCAAAGGTAGCCAATATGAATATCAAATGAAAGTTCTTTATAAGAGCTTTTCAAAACAGTACTTGAACTGACAATTTTTCCTTCACAAGGGTAACAAATACCTTAGAAGTCGAAATTCGATCAACTTTGTTAATAATAGTACATTCTATAAATTTTGCTTTTTTGTCTATAAAATCAAGGAGTGACCCTTAGATTTCCCAAAATCTATAATTTAAATTTTCTGAAAATGATTGTATATGGTTCGAAAATTTCACAATACTTGAACTATAAACAGCTAAGTTACAGCCGATTGAATATTTAACAATTACAACAACATTTACACGTGATACTAGGAAGATACGTGCTTGCAACGGACCGAGACACTACAAATATAAAGGAATTTTTAGAAATGGTTTGTAATATCTGTCATGACTAATCAAGCGACGAGGTCAAACCACTTGAACCAGAATGGTGGCGAGTTTAAAATCATAATTACCATAATAATTTTTCGAACTCAATTTATGGAATCTAATGTATTAGTCAAGTTTTGATATGCAGAATATATTGTTTGATTCACTAATTGTTTTACAATACCCTTCTGGCAGGAGCATTCTCCTGCAACTTCAACTTGTTTTATTTGCCGGACGATAGAGCGTTCTTCAAGCGTCGCTATAACCTTTGGGCGACCAGGACTATGCTTCAAGTCTATTCTGCCTTCCTCTTTATACCTCCGGAGAATGTCGTTTCATGTTGAGGCTCGAACATATTTCTGCCACATTTTTACCTTTCATATGGTTAGAAACCACCAACTGGATCTTCTCTGGAGACGTGTATTTGCCCATTTTAATTTAAAAAGCAGAACGTTTCTTAAGCTACGAACAACACGCGGTTTGTGATCAATATTATTTATGATCTGCCCGGATCTATCACGACTTTATCACTGAAGGCGATATGCTATAAAGAGGTCACTCAAATGTGTTCTTTCTACATAAAAATGCACACGTTTGCCCAAGTTTCCTTGTTGTGCGGATCTTTTTGGGGCGTCATATTTTTGTGCTTCTTTTTTAATCCTTCGTTTTACTTCTCATTTTGCGGTACATTTTCTATTTTTTTGAGTAAAGTTATCGAACTGATGTTTTTTTCAGTTAATAATATTTCCTTTCTCTTTTTGTGTCATGGATTGAAGCATAAATTGAAAAAGAAGGAACATTTCTTACTTGTGCGGATCTTTTTGGGAGTCACTGTATGTATTATGGAAACGCTCATTATAAAACACGCGAGGAGTCCTGTGTATATCTTGTTCAAAGACTGAATTTCGAAAAAAAACATAAATTTATTTCTTTGCACAGTTCTGCGACAGAATTATCTTTTATAATTATCAAAATTTCACCAAAAAATTAGAAAAATGGTCAAAAAGTACTTTTGAAACGATATTAGCTAATAAAAAACTTATAGAATTTAAGAATTTATCAACAAAAACGTTTGGATCGTCGAAAACAAAGTATGTTCATTGCTCCGATTCGTGACGGGATAAAAAAACCATAAATTTCCATCTACAGTGAGTCACTTGGGTTTTCGTACGGACCCAAACATACCGTTTGCACTGTTGATAATTTAGTTTTCTACACTGATTTCCTTAAAATTTATGGATGATAATATATTTTAACACATCTGCACTTTGGTAGGAAAACAATTTCCAAAATCTATCAATTCTTTAGATTTTATTTTGTTTACAAATTAAAAGAGACCCAAAATTAATGTCACTTGGTTATTCGTACAGTTCTTAATGCCCTGGTAAAACATATTTTCCCGTTGTTTTTCTGGTTCATAACAAACAACCCAGTTAGATATTGTAGTTATATGCATGCAGTGAGATGTGCAGTTGTCGATTGAGCGCGTTTGAATGAACATATACGGAAAAAGAGAAGAAATGGGTCGTAAAACCGTTCTGTCGCGGTTCGCGAATTAGTAATCTCGCATCATAAAGCCGGTAAATCTTTGCGGGAAATAGCGAATATACTTAATATAAGTCATTCTACAATTCAACACATAGTTAAGCGCTTTAAAACAGAAAATCGTGTTGTTGATAAGAAAAAAAAAGGCCCGATGTTTTTGTTGAATGCACACGAAAGTCGTTGGCTAGTTCGAAAAATTCGTGAGGACCCTAAATTAACGTACCCAAGTTAGCTGCCGCATTTGAGCAGCATTCAGGTAAGCGGGTGTGTGCGGAAACTATACGGAGAGTACTGAGGAGAGCTGTTTTTAACGGACGAGTGGCCAGAAAAAAACCATATCTATCGGAGAAGAATAGGAAGCAGCGCTTGATGTTTGCAAAAGAACACCTTACCAAAGATGCGGAGTTTTCGAACAACATTATATTTGTAGATGAGTCCAAATTTAATATATTTGGCTCAGATGGACGGACAATGGTTTGGAGAAAACCAAATGAAGAGCTTCACAAGAAAAATTTCGCGCCACCGTGAAACATGGTGGTGGATCCGTCTTAGTTTGGGGTTGTATTTCGGCACATGGAGTAGGAAATTTGCACATTATCAATGGAATAATGGATAAGATAGTTTATCTCAACATTTTGAAACAAAATTTAAAGCAAAGTGCTATCAAAATGGGTTTGAGTAATAGTTTTAAATTTTATCAGGACAATGACCCCAAACATAAATCACACATTGTTCGAAAGTGGCTTCTTTATAATTGTGCAAAAGTCATAGAAACTCCAGCACAATCGCCCGATCTTAATCCGATCGAGAATGTTTGAAATGAACTTGATAAACGCCTTCGAAAACATAAAATTTCTAATAAAGAAGTTCTTATAAGTAAGCTAAAACACGAATGGTCTAATATATCAGTCGAATACACCAAAAAGCTAGTGGATTCTATTCCCAGAAGACTTCAAAGCGTTGTTAAGAACAAAGGACTCCAGACAAAATATTAGTTTTTTCTCACAGTTTTTATTTCACTCTAGTTTTTCGTTGTGTACGAATATCAAAGTGACGTGAATTTCTAAAAATATATATTCATTTTTGTATTTTCATTGAAATTATCAAGAGAAGAGCGATATTTCTTTTTTATTTTTGTATTACATAAATAAAAATAAAAGATTTCTTTTAAAAAATTGCAACTTTTTTCATCCAGTCCCAAAATAGCGCTACCTTACGCTTAAGTTCTCAAGTGTACGAATAACCAAGTGACTCACTGTATGTAGTTGTGGCAACTAATAAAATAAACACATGAAATCCATTTAAAGTATAATATTTTTTTAATCCATCCTGGCGTAATTAGAAAATACTTTCTAATCAGTTTTAGGAGTTCAATGAAAGTTTATAATTCCATCATTCAACCGAAACGTTTATATCTCCATGCACAACATTTAAGCAAATATCTTCATATGTTACGTAATTAGTAGCGAAGTGTCAGGACAAAGTTTTCGCACCATCTTACAGTTTCATTTCAAATTGATAATTGTACTCACCGTTTCTTTCAGTCTGGCAATGGGTGGGGACTCCAGCGATTCAAGGATGGCCGTCGCACTGTTATAGTTGCCAACCAGCAAGCAATATTGTGCTATCCCGCTCCAAAGTTCGACTACTTTACTTCGCTTTCGAATATCGTTGCACTTTCATATTGTTGTGGGAATAACGTTCATTGTTGTTTCAAGTTCACATATAACGAATGTGGAAAATGCGTCAAACGTAAGAGGAGAAAAGTTGCAGAGAAATAGATTAGAAACTTTGTAGAATACGTTTTGCAAAATTAAGCTCGGGCAGAGCACGTTTTGGTTAAGGAATCATAATTCTGAGCACACATGGTGGGATCTGTGCAGGCAGAAATTACTACTCGCAACTTGTATGAAACTTTTAATCATTGACTACTTATGTGTGGTGTGGGGTTTGTTCTTTTCATTTTAAAGACGTGTACACTTATACAAGTTTATAAATTTAATTGAGACCTACATACCTGCAATATATTTCTCGAAACGAACATTCGTAATCTGGCCGACCATTCCAAATACGTTTCTAAGTTACATGTTTTCTTTGGGTCTTGACACCCTGGCGGACTAGAAGATGATGGTGGGCTTTCCGACTTTTTATTCTGCATGAAGAAATAATATAAGAAATAAACTATGGTTTATTTTTCATTTGAAATGAAGTAAAAGCTTAAATATTAGAAGTTCAATCTCATCCAGGCATTTTTTTAGAATGTTGCATCATTTTACTCAAACATTTTATATACTCGTGCTTTAGCCATTTCTGACTCCTATTAACTAGACAGTGGAAAGTAACTCTGATAATATAATGCTTAATTTACTCCCTTTTATAAAAATTTGATTTTTCTGGCGGAAATTAAAATATGTCCGTAGCAAGCTGTAAAAGCGTCTTTTGCATCACTTGTACAACGATGCTAGATAGAGAAAAAATCCAGGAGTGAAATTTTTTAGGGCAAGCAAGTAAGCATATGCTTGACATTTTTACCTGCATTCTCCGTGTTGTTCGAGAAACGATTTAGTGCTCATGCTAAGAGTCCATTAAATTTGAAGACTGCAAAAAAGCTTTAAAAGCATTCAATTTTGCTTCTTGGACAAAGGAATCCGACAATTTAACAATGTATACCTTGGGAACAACAACTGGAGCGTAGAACTGCTGCACAAGAGACTTGCTAACCAGCTAGTTATATTGAATTTTTATCGTTATCGCATTTTCAGAAAAGAAAAGCTCTCCTGCATTTCATGGCATAGCAACTACCATAGCTGCTCGGAAAAGAAAAATTGAAAGAGTATCAAGAAGACCGATTGTCATGTCTGGGATAACCAGCAAAATCAACAACGCCAACAACATGCTCGTCGTACAAAGGAAATTTAACAGCAAACCACTACTACTGATTCCCCAGTGGTCGTCAAAATGAAATGGTATTTCTTACCTGCTTATCCGCCAGGACGTTGAAGCTGCACTGCACGAATTCTTCCGGACCCACATGTTTGGCCAGCTTCCGCTCCACACGGCAAAGAACTTGAGCGAATTGGGATGTCGATGAACTCTCAATAAAATCTGTCTATTGGAAAGGGTATTAGCTTAGTTTTGATTTTGCATATGCTCTTTTACACAAATATAATGAAATGGTTTCATATTAAAAAGTTTACAAAGCAAATGCATCCGACTAATAAAGCAAGATTGATTCAAAAATCGCGCTAATAATTTTATGTAGCTACAAACAACTCTTTGAAAATCTATTCAAGTTTAATTGAAAATAATACAAGATGGGCTTGACAGTAGTACGTTCATAACAGAAGTGAAGATATGAACTTTCATCATTAGTAATCCTTAATAAATTTAACCAATAGTTTGTGGCGATAACTATATACTGAAGTTGAGGAAAACGATGTCGAATTCCTCTAATATGCACTTCCAATTCAAAGTAGCACCATTTTGAATTTTTTGAACCACTTCTTATAGCAAACGAATAGATTTTTTGAGCAACCTTCCAAAAATAATTGATGTTTTCCAGTAAAATGCTAAATCATTTATCCTAGACGCAAAAGGATTGAGTTATATATATCAAGAAAAAGCTGTTTGATGGACTGGTATAACAATTTGCAATATCTTTCAATCCCTGTAGTCAAACCTGGCCGCTGAATGCTTACAAATAGACGTGAATAGTCTAGTAATTATTCATAATTTCATATACTATGAGCTGATAAGTCCCGTAATTTTCATGAAAGCAAGCATTTTTTTGGACAGAGTTATATTTATTCGTCAATATAGCTGCTTTCAAGGACAATACACTTAGTATAACGATTTTCCAGTATTTTGATGCCCTTTCTGTAGTACGAAACGCCTAACCCTTTGGTATGCGTCTCGGTATTTGAAACGACTTCCTAATTCAATTTGAAATTCAGTCTGGAGAATATGGTAACTGAGCAACCAACTCGAATCGTACGAGTAATTGACCAATTTTGGCCATCGCTTCAAAGGTCTTGTGTGATGGTGTGTTATCATGATGATGCAAAACCCTTTCTTTAATTCATCATTCAGTTTGTCCAATAATACTGCATAATACTTTCCTGTGGCCGTTGTTCCCTACAGAAGGGAAGAACGGTCACAGGAATGTCCCAAGAAACGGCGGCAAACAACTTCACGGCGAGCGTTGAACTTTTGGATGCGTTGGTCGGCTTTTCAGCGACTCTAGACTGCTTATTGAACTCAAGCGCACGCTCATGGACCCACGTTTCATTCATCACTACAGAACGTCGAGAAGAGTCCGCTCGATTACGATGCAAGTTAAAACTCGATAGTTAGGGTTAACTTAAAAAAAAAAAACAAATTTTATTTACTTTCTTTAAACTTTTACAAATTACACTTTTTAGGGTTTTGTAAAATAATTTTACAAAACCCTTCTAAAATCGCGTCCTGTCTGTCCGTCTGTCTGTCCGTCCGTCCGTCCGTCCGTCCGTCCGTGTGTCACAGCAGTTTTTCTCGGAAACTACTTAAGCTAGAAGCATCAAATTTTGTATGTAGGTGTAAAGTGGTGATCTCTTCAAAGTTCAACTACTAAAAAATTTTATCAGGTATTTTAGGGGGGTCTCCCTATGTAGGGGAGTGACCCCCCGAAAAAAAAATTTCATTGAAGGTAGCCAATATGGGTATCAAATGAAAGGTCTTGATGAGAACTTTTCAAAACAGGTCTCAGTTTGGCAAAGTTTGCTTCGAGGGGCGCACAGGGAGGGGAAATACACGAAAAATTTGTGTCCCCCCCCCCCTCGCGATTGGACACCTGTGATCCGAAAAATCTGAAAAAAATCAAGAATGTAGGTCTTGATGAGTACAACAACAACAAATACGTGAGAAGTCGCAATTTACTCAACTTTGTTAGTAATAGTATGATTTATCGATTTTATGTTTTCTTGAATAAAATCTTAAGGGTACCCTTAAATTTAATGAAAATCAGTACGTAGATGTCTATTCATAAGATCAATTAACCCTGCAAGTTTCATAAAGATCGAATCATATTTAGCGAAGTTATAGCGGTTTGAATTTTACTGTATTACTATGGAACAATGTGCGCTGCATGTATTACTATGACAACATATGGCTATGGAACAACATGCGCTTTTTCCCGCTCAGACACTACAGTTTTGCTTGGATTTGCATGAAAATTTCAAGAATGATAGGTGTCGTGTATATCTTTGAGAATCGGTTGAGCTAGTGGTATCAGTAATCGTAAAACAAAATAGTGGCTGTTTGAAATGCGAAGATTGGATAATTTTGAGTTATATCTTCCCCAACTTCAACGTTTAAGGTGCATGCCTTGAACACTTGATTCAATTTAATGAATGACTGAAGATGAGTACCTACAATTAATACTCATAAGTGAAACAAGTCAAGGAGGCGGGAGAGAGCTCCTAGCAAAAGGGCTTTGTAACAACTCTAGGATTCGAAAAAATTGGCCATTCATCGATGATAACACTACAGGAGAGTGACCCCTGAAAAAAAAATTCATCAAACGTAGCCGATATGAGTATGAAATGAAAGTTTTCATGGGAGCTTTTCAAAACAGTTCTTAAACTGTCAGTTTTTGCTTCAGTGGGGCACAGGGGGGAAAAACATAAAAAATGTAGTTTCCTCCCTCACGAATGGACATCTGAAATAATTATCAAGGGAGATATTTATGAGTATAACAATAACAAAAACCTCAGAAATCAGAATTGGTTCAACTTTGTGAATATTAGTATGATCTTCGAATTTCATATTTTCTCCAATAAAGTTGTCATTGACATGCTTCTTGACCTTATTCAATATGGTGACTGCATTTTGAAAATTGAATACAAAACCCTTCTGACATGAGCGTAGGTCTGTTTACCCAACTTGTTTAATTTTCAAATTTACTACAGAGTCGTGTATAAAATGAATCCGAAAAATGAACTGAACTGAGCTGGCGGTGCATGCAAACTTTTATTTCTGTTTTTTGCAAAATTGCATTTTCCATGAATGTGGGAAAATGCACTCGTTGATGTCTGGCTGCTTTCGTGGGAATTGCTGACCATGTTTTTTCGTGGATGGTGTTAAACTTGCTGTTTAGACTAAGCTGGTGGATAACGGCTGTTAAGTCCTCCCCACTTAAAATTGATCGTCCTCGATCATCAAAAATAAGGTAGATCGTTGAACCGTCTTGCTGTCGGGATGTTGCTGCAGCTTTGAGAGAGGTCGGGTATCGATGCTGATGTAGTGCTGGTGTTTGGTCCGGCTTCCGTTACAATGATGTTGTTTACTTTTGTTCTGCTTATTGTTTTCCAGGTAATGTATGATATGACCAGGATATATAACGTTGAAGTGGTACCATAGGATGTAACTTTTTGGATAAAGTTTTCAGATTCGAACTGTTCTATTGTTTTGGTATTATTTATAAGGATTTCGCTCATATTAGATGACGAGATGATATCTTTCTGCATTTGCATAAAGGATGTTGGTTGCAGGATTGCGGGCAGGACTTCGAGTGTTGAAATCTCTTTGGAGACAAATGTTCTTCCGTCGACTTTGATGGTTGCGTTGTGAAATTTGACTACGAATGTCCCATTGAGGTTATGTGTAGAACCTTCGACCTCCATTATTCCTGAAAACTGGTTCAAGAATACAACTCCTAATGATATTTCTTCAACCGCTGGTAGGTTTTGGTTGTTCTTAACTCGGCGTGTGGCGTTGAGGCTTTTCAACAGATGCGGGATGCAATCAGATTTGCTTATATCTACTACATTATGTTCGTTACAGATTATCAAGTTGTTATATGGTTTACAATTTTGTGATATGCCAAATATTTGGTCTTTGAGTTTAATAATTTTTTCAAAGGGAATGTCGTACGTTAAATTTTGCTTTTTTATTGGTTTGATCAGTAATGCTTCAAACAATTGATTAGTTGTGATCGGAATATTGACGATATATAAAATACATTTATTGTTAGTTATTATCTTAATCTCGGATATATCTAGCGCTTCTTCCACTGTTGAGTATGGTAATGCTTCTTTATTTAATAATTTTGTGGCTAATTGAATTTCTTCTTTCGATAAAATAATAGAGTTTACAATGCCTGCTTTTGCCCAATGGATTACGTATATAAGATTAGTAAGGTCATCTTTTATGAGTTTCAATCTGAATTGTAGGTCCAGAATTAAATTATTTTTAGCATCGTCTTTTGATTTTATCATTTCTTGTATTGTGTTTGCTAATTTCGTTATATTGTTCATTCTGTCGTTGTATAACTTATTTATAATGACCTGTTTGTTGTTGTTTTCTAGGATGTTTGACATTTTGTGCTTGATAGTGACGAAGTCCTCGTGGTCAGGAGTACCGGCTATCCATTTCCATGCGGTGCCGATAAAGTCAAAAGATCTTTTCATTTGACGCGGTTTTAGATTGTTTATCATTTCGCCAACCTGTTGCGCCTCGTGTTCTAAATGATGGGAAAGAGGATGATGGCGGGTTGCGGGGAGGTTCAGAAATGCATTTATGTCTTCTAATAATTTTGAGTACTTTTCCAAATCGACTATATGGATCAGCTTAAAATTTCCCTGTCGTATTTTCGCATGTCCCAGATGGAAGGTTGCAATGTGACAGTTGGAAAAATCCAAGATTTGGATGTTCGCCAAGGTGGTACGAAGAATAAATCTGAAAAAATAGTACCTATTTAGCTTTTGATTCGGTCTTTGTGTATAATTTTGCCTCCTGTTTTCTTGTATGGTTTCCTGACGATATCTAGGTGTTAATTTTGAGCCTAAACGTTTATTTCGCCTTACGTAGACGACTTCTCCTACCTCATAGTTTTTTATTGGTTGTCTTTTTTTGTTATGGTACTCTAAATCCTTTTGCTGTTTTTGCTTTAATTTTTCGATATTAGTTTGCCTAACATTTTCGAATTCTGCAGGGTCAATGTTGGGGCATCTACCAAAGTATATTTCAACGGGCTTGCGACCTGTGGTAGAATGAATTGAATGATTGTATTCATTCACAGCTCTGTTTAGAAGTTCCTGGAAGGATCGGGATGGATCATCCTTCCTAAGGCATTGCATGAGCTCGCTCAATGTGGAATGCCAGCGTTCGATTTGGCCATTGACCGTACTTTTAAAGGCAGGGGTTTTGTAAACTTTAATCTGGAAGTCGTCTTCCATTAGCGAAGTCAGGGATATAGAAGTAAGGGCACCTTCGTTGTCAATGACAACGTTCTCAGGTATGCAAAAGAAGTAAAGGATGTCCAGGAGGGGCTGTTTTATATCCTCAACCGACTTTGATGCGATTATTTTTGCTTGTGCAAACTTTGTAAACTTGTCGACTGCAGTTAGCACCAACTTCTTCTCGGTGAGGAATAAGTCGATGTGAATTGTATGTCCGGGATATTTGGGAATAGGGGTTTCGTTTAGAATTGGTTTATTTGGGTGCCTATCGTATTTGCTAACTTTACAAGTTGTACAAGAAGCCTTTTAATTTTGTAGGACATACGTGGAAAATAGAAGTGTTCCAGAAGTTGACGGCGGTTCTCTTCTGCATTGCGATGTGCTCTGCGGTGAGTTGCTAAAATTTTCTCCTCTTGCTCCACATCACTGGTAAGATCTTCAACCAACTTTCGTGTGAATCTTATTCTGTAATCACAAAAGTGGTGAGGGTAAATTTCTTGGATCCTTCCCATAGTTTCTTCAATTGCCGTAAGGCCGTTAACTGTATCTGGGTTCAAGTATCTTTTAAGGACATCTATGAGGTTTGTATTGGTGTATTGAAACTTTTTTATAATGTGCGTTGTGTATTTATCAAACGGATGAGTTATTTGGTAACTGTCCTCTTGGTCAATTTCAAGAATGATTTGGTTCCGGAAAACATTGATAGGAGTTTCCACCAAAGGTATAAGGTTGTGAGACGAACTTTCATCACTGTGCTGAGTCATGGTTAGAGAGTTAGCTTCTGTGGATTAGGGAGGTCTTGATAAAAAGTCGGCGACGATATTTTGTTTGCCAGGCTTGTATTTGAGCTCGTAGTTATACTCTTCGAGGATCGCTTTCCACCGTTTCATTTTGTTATTAGCGTTCTTATTGCTTAATGCATAAGTTAGTGGTTGGTGCTCCGTATAGATAACTACCTTGCGTGATCCGTAGAGATAACTTCTCAAAGAGTTTAGCACCCAGATTATTGCTAACATTTCTTTTTCGTTAGCAGCGTAATGTTCTTGTGTTTTATCAAGAGTGCTGGACAGAAATGTTATTGGTCTATTGTTTTGTGAGGGTACGGCGCCGATGGCGTATGTAGAGGCGTCCGTTGTGAGCTCAAAAGGTTTAGAGAAATCTGGATGAGCGAGTACCACTTCGTTTGAAATTAGCGAGTTTTTAATTTTGTTAAATGAATTTAAGGCATTCTCATCCAGGTGTATTGGTTTATTCTTTGAAAGCTGTTTGGACACACGTCCATCCTCCCCTCTTAAGAGGGATGTCAGGGGTTTTGCTATTTTCGCATAGTCGCGAATGAAGCGGCGGTAGTATCCCGACATCCCGAGAAATGAACGTAAATCTTTCAATGTTCTGGGTGGAGGAAAATTAGCGATTGCCTAGACTTTCTTCGGATTGGTTTGAATTCCATTTTTACCAATAATGTATCCCAAGAATTCTATCTCTTCGTGCAAGAACTCGCACTTATCGAGTTGAATTTTTAGATTTGCTGCTTCTAGGATAGAGAATATTCGTTCGAGGTTTTTGAAATGTTCTGTCTTATCCTTGCCAAAGATGATGATGTCATCTATATAAATATAGCGACTTTTGCCTATTTCGTCTCGGAGTATGTCGTCCAAGGCTCTTTGGAAAATTGAGGGTGCATTCTTTAGACCAAATGGGAGTCTAGTGTATTCGAATTTTCCATTATTTACAGAGAACGCAGTCTTTTCGATGTCCGATTCCTTGAGAGGGATTTGACGGAAACCGCTCTTCAGGTCAATAATGGTAAATATCTCGTTCTCCCCTAAATTAGCCAAAACTTCATTGATTTCAGGGATGGGATATCGGTCAGGAATGGTGATTGAGTTTAACTTGCGATAATCTACTACCATGCGAAATTTTTTTTCTCCCGATGCGTCCTCCTTTTTTGGGACAATCCACACCGGAGAATTATAAGGGGATCGTGATGGTCTTATAATCCCATCAGCAAGAAGTTTTTTTACTTGTTCCTCGATTTCGTTTTTCAAAGCCATAGGGAAAGGGTATGACTTCGAATATACAGGATCGTTTGATTTAGTTCGAATTTCTCCTTTCACCCTGGAAGTGAAAGTTAAGCGCTCGTCAGGCTCGGTGAACAGTTTAGAAAATTGGTTTATAAGCTTTAGTAATTTACTTGATGAATCTTTATTTAGATGGGATGTTCTGATGTTGATATTGTTGACTGATTCAGAAACATGTTGCTTTAGAGGGATACGTAATCCTGTGTTGATGGTCATGTAATTCTTCTTCGTATGTATTATGGCATTAAGTTCCTTCAAAGTATCGTTACCAATGATACCATCGAAGGCTACAAGACTAGGCAATATGAAGAACTTGAGTTTTTTTGTATATGGACAAAAGGACTTATTTAGGAATGATGAGTAATTTTAATGCATCCGGCAACAGATTTGGCGTAGAATTCCTGTTCGTTAATAAGGGGATATTTTATGTGCCGTGGCTGAATATAATTATTGTTGGATCCTGTGTCTATGAGAAATTTCAATAGCTCTCCACTCCTTAATTTCAGCTGGAAATATGGAAGTGAAGAGCGGTTTAGCCTAAAAAATAGATGTCGTCGAGGTGCTCTGTACTCTCTGCGGTTGGGTTACCCGTTTCTCCGGTATTTCCGATCTGTGGAGCAGGATCTTGATCTGTTTGGGAAGTTTCAGTTAGTTCAGTTGAAAATGGCTGTGTATCGTCCTGTCCTAAATATTCTAGGAAACCTTCTTCGTCATTAAGTCCAGGGCTATTAAATATTTCGCCATATGTTTCTGGCGTTATATTATGATTATGAGTCGGAAAGTGGGTACGCTGAAATTTATTCGGGAGCTGTGGTGCTGGTTGCTGTCTTTTGTGAGCAAGTCCGTAGTCAAAGCGTGCTCTGTTGATGTAATTTGCATTACGAGAACGCAAACTTTGATCGACATCCATTGGTTCAGGTTTATTTGGCTTTGGGGGTAGTTGTCGAGGATTTTGAAAGAATGCGGGTGGCTGGTTGTGGTATTGCAGAGGTCGAAATGCTTAAGGGTGTTAACCAATTCGGGATAAAATTGCCGTCTTAGTGCGGGCACAGGCGCTGGTTGATGGTTATTCGAGAACTGTCTTCTAGGAGGTACTGGTGGTGCAGTTTGGGGGTTTAATCTATTGGTACGGATATGTGTGCTGTTCGCGTGTTGCGTTCGATAATCAATGTTCTGCAATTTCAGGCACAAATGTAAGGCCTGAGGTAGATCAGCGGGTTCTCTCATGCTAAGCAGTCTAGAAAGGTCACCTCTAAGTCCCCGAACGAAGGTGTCCAATGCCTTGTCCCTATATGCCTGAGTCATAATATTTAGTGCTTCTTGGCACATATCCATTGACCCAAGTTTATTTAGGATTAGTGAGAGATGGTGGTATACTGTTTGGTAGAATTCTGAGACTGTATTTGACCCTTGAACCAGCGTCGTCATCTGGTACTCCAGAGTTCCCATGTCACGCTTGTCGGCGTAGTGGAGTGTTAAGCACTTCGAAATTTTCTCCCAATTTAGGGGCGTATTGTATGACTCTAGGGCAATATCAGCGTGCCCTACAATTTTGTTACGGATCACAGACAGGATTCCGTAGTATTTCGGTGTGCCCCGCAAATGACCGTATATTTTTAGTATCCGCTCAACGGACTTCTTCCAGGAACTGAATTCTCCTGGGTTGCCGGAAAAATCTCTCAAACTCTTAACGACGTCAGGTATCTTGTCCATGTTGGCAAGATTACCGTCGTTATTTATATTGATTGGGATATCAACATCATTGTTGATATCGGCGGCTGGGTTCATGAGGGAGTTGAACTTTTGTCTGCCCTGTGCTTGAAGCGTTGTGGCGACAATTTGAGCTATGATATTCCTAATATCTTCACCAATCGTTAGATTATTAGGGGCAGCCGGTTGAGGCCCCTGTTGTGGTTGGGGCTGTGCTGGTGCATTTTGAGCACTTATTTCTAAACGCAGAGGCCTAAGGAGATTGTTGGGGTTTGCCATAATGAATTGAATATACAGAACGAGGGCACCAGGTCGATGTATTGCTTTAGTATTTTAGAGAACGAGGTATGTCCGAGAACCTTGTCACTTTTCACACAAAATTTCACACAAAATAATTGAATAAGCAGACTCTTAGAAACTTTTTCGAGATAATCAACCACGATTGGATCTTTTTAGTATTTCATTAAAACACAATAAGATTTGTATTGGTCAAGATAATATTTTTATGTATATATAATTATTCTGAAATAATTGTAATATGTTTATATTCGTAAATTTTGGATAAAAAATATAAGTTTCACAGGATATATTTTTAAATATGTAAATACGTATGTTTCGAATATTTCCATGAAAATACTATAATAACGTATTCTCAGTTGTTCTTTGTCTTCACTTCAAATACTTTGATAAAAATATAAATTCCACAATATGGGTTTCGCAATATTTAAAAATGTTTCGAATATTCCCGTAGAAAAACACTATGATTTTCTTTGTTATTTTTCTTTCTTCACTTCATTTGGGCAAAAGAGTTCACTCTCTATTTTATGTTCAAATCAATTCAAAATTAAATTTTCAATTATGTTGAAATTAAATCAAAATTAAATTTTCTTTCCAGAAGGTTTGTAACTCGAGAATTAACAAAAATTTTTCTTTTATTTTTTAGAGAAACAACAGTGGAAGACTTACATCATTATGTATGTTTTCATCTTCGTAGTCGTTGAGTTCCTCCTAGGCTGCGATCGTATTTCGGTTCGGCTTTGCTTGTTTCGCTATCCTTTTTGCTCCTCCTTGTTTTTTGGTTGAAGCTACTGGGGGGCCTTCCCGAATTCGCCGTGGTCTTCGGCACTTGGTTGTACCGATATGAGCTTAGAACCGGATCCTTTAGGTTTTTGATTCACAGCACTAATATCCCGTTTTTCGATTGGTTCAATGGACCATTGACCAGCCTCAGCACACTATTTAAGACCAATTAGGGCTTAATTATCTTACGATAATTTGGTCTATCCAATTAAAACCACGCGCGCAATGCAGCCCCACGTTGGGCGCCAGTTAAAACTCGATAGTTAGGGTAAACTTAAAAAAAAAACAAATTTTATTGACTTTCTTTAAACTTTTACAAATTACACTTTTTTAATTTTCAAATTTACTACAGAGTCGTGTATAAAATGAATCCGAAAAATTAACTGAACTGAGCTGGCGGTGCTTGCAAACTTTTATTTCTGTTTTTTGCAAAATTGCATTTTCCATGAATGTGGGAAAATGCACTCGTTGATGTCTGGCTGCTTTCGTGGGAATCGCTGACCATGTTTTTTCGTGGATGGTGTTAAATTTGCTGTTTAGACAGCTGGTGGATAACGGCTGTTAAGTTGCAGCCGTTGAATCACCAATCCTTTTGGGCGACGGTTAGCAAAGATAGATAGATATTTTATTGAATCTTTTTTACTTACAAACATTTTTAACATTATAAGAAGGTGCAAAGCTTGACCATGGCACTATTGTCAAAGAGCAATTATTACACGATTCGGTGGTAACCAATTCAATGTGATTGAAAGATTGATCAAAATAGTATCGCATCAATGCTTAATGGCTTATAAATTGAAAAATACATCAGAATTATTTGCAAAAAAACAAACAACAAGAAAGGAGTTCACATGAATGTGACACTTTGAGCTTACATAATATGATAAGATATTTAACAATAATAATTAATTAACATAATGAACTAAGTAACTGAAACCAGAAGCAAGTGTTAACGTGCACTATAAACAGTTTAAGAAATGGTATTTATAGCAAAATAATGAGGAAAAGAGGAAGAAATAAATAAAACATAAGAACTAAATGAACGAAATTATGGCTTATGAGGATTTAATGAGGAAGAAGTAATTAACAAGGAATTATCTACACAAAGTGATTTGATAGGTGAGATAAAACGATTAACATTCTGTGACGGGTGAACATTGATGTTTCATAGTTTCGCTCACTCCGAACACTACCATACGCGATTTTGTAAGATTTTTGAGACTATCTGAGAATATAACCAACAGCAAGAATTTTTAATTTTCATTCATTAAACGATTACTTGTAAGATTACGATAAGTAAACCACATAATATTCTTTGCCTTTTAACGTCATGTAATTAAACTTAAGTAGCTAGGTGGCTTCCAATTCACACGCCACATTACGGACCTTGCGAGCAGTAGCAAGCACCAAAAGCACCAGGGACCAATGCGGGCTTGAAACGAAACACGAAATTCCCGGCACTACAACTAGATCAAACGGTAGCGAAACTTTTGACATTCATTTAACAAATGCGGCAGCACAAAATATGTAACCTCTCGAAGCAATCGAAATCGCATCACAAACAAAATAGCATGCTACGATGGGAGGAAATCCAAAATTTGGATCGATGTTTCCGCCATGCGACAAGAGGTGTTCGTGATATTCGCGATAATTTGCGAGCATTTACATCAGTTCCCCAATCAAAGTTTTCGTAGTGTCTGTGTTGTTTTCGTTGATTCTACTTTTTGACATAGACTCCCATTAAATTTTGATGCAGTATATAATTTGATTGATTTAAATTCGAGGACGGATCTAAACATGAAGCTGTCATTAAAGTCGACATTCCTGTCAGCTGTGTAGCCACTGAGCTTCCGGGCAGGTACAAAACACAAAAATGCTTCACAGCCACGCCGATCTAGTAGAGATACATACAAGCCACTAAAAAGAAACGAGCTGAGTAACGAGGCCAAAACTGCTACTGAGGCAGCAATGGCACGCGTATAAAAAGTAGACATTCGTAACCAGCCAGAAAGACGTGGGGAGTTAATTAAGGTGGTAGTGTTCGGCGAGTAGAGTGAACAATAATGTGGTTTTAATTTTATCTCGTGTTGTCGGTGCTTAGAAATAAGGGGGGCGATAATTTCGGTTTCCTCTATGTGGAAAACTGCGAGTTGTGTGGTGGTGGTAATATTTTAAATCGTACTGTGTGGTAGGGTGTTTGAGAGGTGACCACCGTGGATAGGTGGGGCCGAGCGCGAGAACGTTTTTAGGTGTTAATTTCGCTCCGGTTGGTCGCTTCCTTGTTTGGGCGATCGTTTGGAGACTTGGTGAATCAAACAAATGGCACCTTAGCCCGTCTTTGGGTGAGTTAGATGGGTCGGTGGAGCCTCAGCCGGAGTAGCATCAATTTATCGGTGGGGTGGCAACTGAATTGGTAATAATTTTTTTAGGTACGTTCCGATCAAATAATTCCCTCAGGATTGGGTCAGAATGAGAGCTCCAAGAGGTTAAGCGCCTCACACTCTGCTCAATCATGAAAAATAGAATTGATCTAATTTTGGCCGTAAAGTATACTGTTTCTGAAGTTTTTTTGTTGCCCTTCTGTATTTCGATAAGCATTTTTAATTTCATCAGCAACAGTTAAGGAAACAGAATGTCAAACAAAAAAACAATAGGTAATAACTGGATGAATAAGAGTTTTGTTCATTAAAAGTTTAGCACTACAACTTACAGGTTTGCTTAGAAGAAGAGGTGACAATGCTTTTGGTGCACCCACTCCTTTTCACAAAATGAAAAAGCATGGTAATTAAACTTTAGCCTATACTGTAAGTGAATGCCTAAATATTTTATTGATATTTTGAAAGGAATATTCTCCCCATCAATCGATAAAAAGAGTAATTTACTTTCAGTTGGAGCATTTCTACAACCTTTCCCATAACTCACATTTTTCAGGGTTGATTTTCAGAGGCCCAATCAAACATATAATTTTTTAGCACCTGAAGATGAAAATTAATTTTATTTAAAGTTGTTAAGGGTCTTGCGTCGTTTGCAAGAAGGATAATATCGTCCGCATAAATAAAGATTTTAAAACTATCATTCATATTATTTTGGTGGCCACGAGAATATCAGCCAAACAAAATTGAATAGAGACGGACCAAGAATAGAACCTCGAGGAATACCAGAATACACAATGATCAAAGAAGAGTAGATGACCAATTCAGAAGTATAGATGTTAGTTTAGCGAGCAACAGCACAATACAAACATACAAAGTGAAAAGCCTGAAACGTGGTTATCAGCCAAAAACCACGCTCTGTCGTCATGATATCGGCAATATAATCGCTGATGAAACCAAGTTAAGAAAAGATGGGCATCATATTTTAAGAATCTCCTTAATCTTCCGCACAGCTCCAGAACATCGGAGCCTATAGATGTCTGCGGAGAGCTACCATTGCCTCACCAACTCTGGATGAAGTTTGTTCCATCATCAAAGCCCAAAAGAATAATGAAGCGCCAGGCATCGATGAGATTCCAATGGAGCTCATTAAATATGGTGGCATCCAGTACATTTGGCAACAAGAACATATGCTGAAAGAGTGTAGCCAATCAATTATATTCCCTATCCACAAAAAAGGTGACAAGATACAGTGCGAAAATTATAGAGGCATATCACTAGTTTGTACGGCGTACTAATGATTTTGAAAGATCTTAAAAAAAATCGGATCATATGCCAGCAGTATTATTGGAGAGTAGCAAGGTGGTTTTAGAGTAGCTAGATCGACAAGAGACCAACTGTTCACAGTCAAGTAGATACTTGAAAAATCCTGGGAGTTCAACATTGACGTACACCAAATGTTTGTTGGCTTTAAGCAAGCATACGACAGTATTGATCGTAAGGTGCTGTACTAAATAATGCTTTGCTTTGGCATCTCAGCCAAATTAGTCCGTCCTTCTAAAATGTCAAGAACGTCGACGACCTCTCAAGTCCACATCAATAACCAACTCACCGATGCCTTTGACACAAATATCGGACTAAAGCAGGGTGATGAGCTGGCCCCATTGCTATTCAATTTGGCTCTGGAGTACGTCATAAGGAAGCTACCTGTCGATACACGAGGTAGATTGCTATACAAATCGAGCGAAGTAGTGACCTATACGGATAATATCAACATTTTGTCACCGTCATTAACAACTAACAAAGAGCTTTTCCTGAAACTCGACAGCGAAGCAAAACTAGTAGGGTTACAAATCAATGAAAAAAAACAAATTTCATGACGCAGTTGAGGAAAAATACCTCAAAGACAAAAAATATCACACTTGGCGAATACAGAATCGAAAATGTGAGCAAATTTGTGTATTTAGGCACCAAAATAACGAGAACCGGTTAAGAAAGAGACGAAATACGCTGAAGAACACAGCGCGGAAATAAAATATTTTATTCTGTATTGACAATCTTGAAGACCAGCTGCATACACAGGAAAACAAAGCTCCAAGTAAAGAAATCTGTGCTAAGACCTGTGTTATGCTATAGGTGTGAAACATGGACCCAAACGCAAGCATCCGCAAATATACTGAACGCCTTTGAGCGACGCGTCCTGAGGCAAATAATTGGAGCACAGCTAGACGGGGACCACTGGCAAATCCGATACAACCATGAGCTGTATGAAATTTTTGACGAGCCGGAGGTTTCAACGATTGTTGGACTGCGGAAGCTGCAATGAGCTGGACATATGAATCGTATGGACGAACAACGGATACCCAAAAAGTATTCGTTGGGAGAACTGCAGGCCGGAGGCCAGTGGTAAAACCAATCAAACGCTGGTCTGACTCTGTCAACGAAAGCAGTTCATCGCTGTTTGGATTTCAAAATTGGAGGACGTGGTCAATGGACTGAGACAATTGCAGGTACTATTTGCAGGAAGCTGTAGTGCTCAGAAGAAGAAGAAGAAAGAAGACTAGGAATTACCTATTTTAATTGATAAGCTACGATTAGAAAGAAAACTTATCAAAGCACGGGGTAAAAAAAATAGGGCAGTTAAAATTTAAAAGTTTGTAGATTAAACCTTTTAACCAAACTAAATTTAAAGCGTTTTTAAGATCAATTGTACACACCACAGTAATTTCTTTGTGTCGGGAACCAGAAGAAATTATATCATGAATGGATAAGATTGTATATTCCGTAAAAATTTTTTCCTTGAAAACAAATTGTTCAATAGGAATCATGGGTTTAGAAAATATTTTAATGGATCGCAGAATAATTTTTTCAATAATTTGGTAAACTTCAAAGAAGAGAGATTAGCCTTAATTTCTTAATATCACCATTTTATCTAGATTTTGGCAAGGGAACTAATGTGGCTGCTTTCTAGGCAGATGGAAAGTAACCGTTATTTATCCACTTATTTGCAATGACGACAAGAGGTCTAGAAATTGAGTTGCAACATTTACTGATTACCAAGTTCGGAATGTCATCTGGACCAAACGATTTTTTATTATTATTATATTGTCAAAAAAGTTCCTACAAAACCCAAACTAAAAGAATTGACTTTACTCTCTACAAGTCCTTTTAAAGCATTGTAAGTGGAAGGGTTTTCACCGTAAAGGTTATTTTAACAGCAGGAGCAAACGTTCAATTTTTCATCTATCGTAACATATGCTTCTCCTTTAAAATTAATAGGATCCCTGGAAATATTTGAATCATTTGATACCCAGCCAGTCAAGTTATTTATTTCTTCAAAAACATGTGAGGATGGCTTCATAGAAGAAAGTCATAGTTTATATGCCGTATTTAATCCAAGATGCATTTTGTCTCTTAAAATTTTACTTATATAATTAATTTGAGAACGAAGAAGAATGGACTGCAGATTTAGTAAATCTCAATAATTGTCAACTTCATTTGCCCCGCTTTTTGTGTACAGGAAAAGTAATACTTTTCCACCAGTCCTCTGATAACTGCTCCTCTGAAACATATTCTGCATATTTGCCAATGCACGAGGTTATTAGATGGGGATCCCCACTCTCGAGTAAGTCTGCTGGTATTCCATCTATACTAGGAGCCTTATTTTTTCTGAGGTCCCATGATGTTGCCTGTACTTTGTTTCTAGTTGGTTGCAAGACTGGGACCTCTTTTCTTGCTTCTAGAATGTTCACATCTTCAGTCGTTCTTGGGGACGCTGTGAATAGCTTCTAGAAACAAAGCAGCCATCTGCTTTTAATATCAACAGGGTTACATATGATTGCTCCTTGTACACTTTTGCCAAGACTTGTTTGTAGATTAGTCTACAAGAAGCAATCATAGGCAACCCAGCCGATATTGAAACTGACAGCTGAAATATTTCCAGAAGCTATTCACAGCATCTCAAACAATACCTGAGGCTGTGAGCATTCCAGAAGCAAAGCAAAACTTCCCTATCTCACCACCAACTAGGTACGAAGTACAGGCAGCAATGCAGGATCTCAAAAAAATAAGGCTACTGGAGTAGATGGAATACCAGCAGAACTATTCCAGAGTGGGGTCCCTATCTAAATAACCTTCTGCATAGGCTAAATTGCAGAATATGCTCAGAGAAGCAGTTACCAGAGGACTGGCGGAAAAGTATTACAGGATGCGTACGGTATTTGAGGACATGCATAAATGTGACTATAAATTCACGATTTTTTTTTCCTTTTCAAATAGGAAATGGCGGACTACAACATCACTCAAGAAATGAAGAGACATGCTGTCGTCGTCGCTATATGTGCGAACTATATAGATTTAGAGATCTCTATTTTCTTGATTGCGCCCGTTCATTCGTGCATAAGGTTTGCCGTGAATTGGAAGCATCAGGAGGCGATACATCGTCTACGAACTGCAAAAAGCACCAACAACGTTCTGACACTGTCCGATCTGCAGAATTTTTAGAGTGATCATAGACGAGGACCCTTCAAAATCAATGAGGGTCCTTGCGAGTGAGCTTCATGTTTCTGAGCACGTTATTCGTAGAGTTGTCCACGAAGACCTTCGGTATAAGTCTTACTTGATGCACAGAGGACAGTTCATGTCAGAAAAAACACGGAAACAGAGAGTTCTCCGATCAAAACGTCTTTTAATCAAAATCAAACACCCTGAGGCGCCCAAAATGTTATGGTTATTTTCCGGCAAATAAATTTTGACCAAGATCAAAAGACCAATCGCAGAAATGACAGATGGCTATGTTCATCTCCTACGGAGGTTCCTGTTGTTATGCATACAAAATTTCCAGCCACTGTTATAGTTTTAGGTGTTTTTTTAAGCTACAGAGGACATGTTATGTCACCACACTTTTCTACTCAAGGACTTCGAGTGAACCCTGCTGCATACATCGAGGTTTTGGAGACGGTAGTGAAACCCTGGATACACAATGTAAGCGGAAACAAACCTTACATTTTTCAACAAGATTGGATGGCCGAAAATTTTCATGGCCACATAACACTGAACCTATGGCCACCTAGCTCCCCAGACCTCAATTCTTTGGATTATTAAGTATGGGGCGTAGTTGAGCGTGAGACCATTATTATATTATAGGAGGGTATCAGGAAGGTTTTCCAAGCGGACATTCTACAATAGACAAAATGTTCTCGATATAGCAGGTATTCGAAAAGTGCTGGGAATATAACATGAATGTGCACCAGCTCTTTGTAGATCGCAAGCAAGTATACGGCAGCGATGACAGAAATACGCTGTACAAAATAATGCTTGATTTTGGTGTCCCAAAAAAACTAGTCCGCATGGTCAAAGTCACGATGCTAAGCAGAGAGACCCAGCTCAAGGTAAACGATAAAATAAAGGACAGCTTTATCATGGAATCAGTCTTAAAACAAAGCGATGGACTTGCCCTGATATTCTTTAATATTGTGCTTGAAGACATCAGCTGACACCTCAGGTACACTAATGTTTAAGTCCACACAATTGGTAGCATCTGCTGATGATGTCAATATTATGGTACGTTCAATCTTAAATGCCAAAGGAACCTTTCTGAGTCCAAAATTTGAAGCAATATGAATTGTCCTATCAGTTAATGAAAATAAAACTAAGTTAATGGCTCAAACGAAGAAGAAAACTCCAATTTGACATCATCTGATCGTAGATGGCCACAACCTTTAGAGTGTGGATAATTTTAATTACTTTGAAGCTAACTTAAATAGAAGAGGCGCCAAAAAGGCCACAAATAAGGTCTTTTACTCCGTACCTGCCATTTTAAGGTCCAAAGCTGGATACAGGTAAAATAAACTCCGCATGATGTAAATCATGGACCCTGACGAGCGAATTCAAAAAGGCAGTGGATGTATTTGAACGCAAAGTGCTCCGAAAATCTACGGCCCAGTAAAAGTAGGAACACAGTGAAAACTACCTTATGACGATGAGTTGAATGGACTATTTGACGATTTACCTGTTTCCTCTTCTCCTTCTTCTCCTACGTAAGTCGAAAGAATGGGAGAAAACCGGCTACCCAATGAACATTGACGGGTAGAGCATAAAGTAGACGTCCAGCGGAAATACGGAGGACTCGATGGAAAGACACAACAGAAGCTGATAGCAGATCCTTGTTGGGAGTAAACAACTGGCGGACAAGCTCATGGAACCGTGATGATTCGAGAAAATGAATCCTGAAGGCCAAGATCTGGCTTGAGCTGTGGCGTGATAGATGATGATGATGCAATTTTCCAGCACTGAATTGTATGTGGACATTACTGAGCTATAATTTAGCTTGTGTATCTGGCAACTAGGAGTAACTGATGCTCCTTGAACTTTAGCGTTATAAACTAGCGGTCCGAATCACAGACAGCACTGCGGAACGAGCACATGTCGCAAATGCTGGTGGTAGCTCGTTTTTGTATGAAAACTTGGGCGATCTGGTTGAATTTGCGACCGTCTGGGGATGCCCACTTTCTCTTATGGATATTTCGATGTAATGATGTTGAGTTGGCGTGGGGAACAGGAACAGTTATAGTTCACAGCAAGTGAACTGATTTCATTCGTAACAGGTAATTCATTGACTATTCTCTTGACTTATTTAAAATAGCTTAAATTCTCGTTTCTGTATTGTCATAGATGCTTTGACTGCAACTTCTATATATTCAACAGGTTCGGAGGCTATTTTTAAAGAAGATTCGTCAAAGTTCTACTTACAGATAAAATTTACAAAGCAGGGGGGCAAGTCTAGGAGATTAGGTTGATTTTTATTTATTTTTGCACGAAATGATTGGCCTTTGACTTAAACTATACTAAAGCATGTTATATAAAAAAGAACAAAATTATATTAAGATCTACTCATGCTTTGAATGAAATAAAGCAATTACGGACTTTTGGACGTAATTTTTATAATTTCATTTCACGGATGACTTTCTAAGTCATATTTATTTATCACACGTAAATGAATGATTTCTTTTCATCTATTTTATCCATTCTCTTTGTTAAACGAGGGTTGGGTCCTCGAGTTTCGAAAATTCTCAAATCGAAACAGGCTTGTACCCCTCAAATTCCTACGATTAATGACGGCGAGGTAATACTGGACCAGTTTTTAGAATATCAAAGTATCATATTGGCTTATGATCATTATACTAGAGTACTCACTGCGTGTGCTTGAGGTTCCTGGTTTGAATCCCGTTGGCAATAACGAGATTTTTTTCGATTGATTCTTCGAACTTACTATAACCCCGTTCTGTTATGATAGATACTGGTTTAAGAACAGTACGTTTGCAGCTAAGTGGACGGACACATGGCCAAAGCATTGTGCTGACCATTCCACTTTCTCGCGTGCCAATATATTCGATCAAGACAATGAAATACTCTAACTTTTTCTAAGCAAAGGTCCAAAAGGCGCTTTAGGACTAAAGCAAAAAAAGTTATACTTTCTTTAATTAAAACAAGTTGGGTAGACAGACCTATGCTCATGTCAGAAGGGTTTTGTACTTAACTTACAAAATGCAGTAACCAGCAACGAATAAAATCATGAAACATGTCAAAGACGATTTTATTGGAGAAAATGTGAAATTCGAGGATCATACTATTATTAACAAAGTTGAACGAATTTGGACTTCTGAGGTATTTGTTATAGTTATACCCATAAATATCTCCTTTGATAATTTTTTCAGATTTTTTCGATCACGGGTGTCCATTCGCGAGGGAGGAAACACATTTTTCATGTATTTCCCCCCCTGTGCCCCACTGAAGCAAAAACTGTCAGTTTAAGAACTGTTTTGAAAAGCTCTCATAGAAAACTTTCAATTGATACTTATATCGGCTACCTTTCATGAAATTTTTTTTCAGGGGCCACTCTTCTGTACTGTAATCATCGATTCATGGCCTATTTTTTCGAATCCTAGAATGGTTATAAAGCCCTTTAGCTAGGAGCTCTCTCCTTCCTCTTCGACTTGTTTCAATTGTATGTACTCATCTTCATGATATCTATCACTCCTGAAATTTTCATGCAAATTCTAGCAAAGCTGTAGTGTCTGAGTCGGTAAAAAGCGCATATGGCTCCATAGCCATATGTTTCCATAATAATACAGGGCATATTGCTCCATAGTAATACAGGAAAATTCAAATCGCTATAACTTCGGCAAATACCATTTGATCTTTATGAAACTTTCAGAAAAGATCAATCTTATAAATAGTCATCTCTTTGTTAAATTTTATTGAGTTTAAAGGTACCGTTTGGATTTTATTCAAGAAAACACAAAATCGATAAATCATACTATTACTAACAAAGTTGAGTGAATTCCGACTTCTCATGTATTTATTGTTGTTGTACTCATGAAGGCCTACATTCATGATTTTTTTCAGATTTTTCGGATGGAAGGTGTCCAATCGCGAGGGGGGGTACGCGAAAAGTTCGTACATTTCCCCTTCCTCTGCTCCCGTCGGTACTTATAAGGCAATTTTAAAACTTGTTTGGAAAAGATCTCATTGAGACCTTTCCAACGACACCCTACTCGACTACCAATGGTGAAATTTTTTTTTTGAGGGGTCACCTCCCTATATGGGGAGACCCCCCTGAAACGCCTATGAAAAATTTTTCCACCCTTGAACTTTCAAGAGGTCACCACTTCTGACCTTTCTACAAAGTTTCATGGCTATAGCCTCTATAGTTTTGGAGAAAAAGTGCTGTGACATACAGACGGACGGACGGACGGACAGACGGACACAGGTCGTGATTGCAATAGCGTTTTGCATTTTAGTACAAAACCCTTAAAAAGTTATCTCGTTATTTACTAAATGCTATCATATTTTTAAGAAAGCACTTTTGTCAAGTATTCTAGAAACGTGTCATATAAGATGGTTCTGAAAATCTGAAACAAGCTAAAAACAATATTTGCACCAAAAATTGAGCGTTGGTCTTCCAAGGTTTAACTAACATCAAATTTCATGATGATGTTTATCTAGCACACAATATGTGCTCTTATGGCCACCCATCCTCTGGGCATTTCAGGGCTGGTATGTACCCTTTATCTATACTCCACAAAGTAACAGATCCATCCAAACACCGAGCCTTCCAACATACCTTTGCTGCGTACTTATCCCACGAGCTCCCATATATACCCATACTTTGTACCCAGCCTCCGTACTCTCCACATTGCTAGCTTCTGTACCCTCCCTTTGACTTATTTTAAATTGTCATCTCTTTTAACCAGACTTTTTATGGTTCGCAAGTACCTACATTCTGTACCTTACTTTCTTTGGCCTACCAGCGAAGGCAGCCTAAACACCAATAACGCTTACGACCAAACGAATAACGCTTATTACTTCTGATTAATTACCGCTACATATAGAGCCGTTTTTAGCAATCAGCCGAACTACATACGCTACCTCTTTGGGTAGGTGCACTTTTCACTATTTAACTACTATATCGAATCAGCCACAATTATATATAGAAATAAGAGACAAATAAATATAGTTCCCCTCAGAATCAAACAGAATGTTTAATCACTCGATTATTGGGATAGTTAGACCACTAAGCCAGCAAAGGTAGCGGATTTGAAAGTCCCACTCAAGCAACAACACGGTACGAAACAGAACATTATGTGTGACAACCAGGAGAGCAGCTCAAATTTGTTGTAAATGCAGAAAAAGAGAACAACATTAATATGGGTACTGAACCTGATTAGCCAAACTGTGTTTGGGAAGCCAGTTGACTAAATCCGCTTATTGGAAGTATATTTTGGAAATTTCAAACGAATGTGTAGAGTTTAGGGATTTTCAAAAGTCCGTAAAGGACTGCACCGCTTGTTTGCTGCCTCAACTAGCGAAGATATCAGTGCTCGCCCAAATTGGCCTTGTCTGTGGATGCGTGAATTTGCTTGCAGGCTAGCGGGGCGGGCTGTTTTTTCCCCAGCATAAGGGCCCTCTACAAGAAAATTTCACATTCACGAATAATACGTTAGAAAGATAACGCGTTGACGTTGCCGAGGCCGAGGTAAACTACCAATAGAATTGACATTTGAAAAACGACGCCGATGCTCGATTAACGCGCGCGGGATGCGAGCGATTTCGATTTTCGAACACTTACGACCCCCCAACTCAGAGTGGGGCATCCAGGTGGAAGCGGTGTTCCCTTGCATTCTATCATTCAGATCAAGATCCATTGTAGACGTGACCATTTATTTTACATTTACATGAAAAATTCATACAAAGCAATTTATATTTACCTTTCCGGCAAATGTAAGATAAAAATGTTTCAGATTTATAGTAATATTTTCTATAACCGAACCATATAAAACGTTAACATAAATAAGAGTCTTCAGTCTTCAAAGCTGATTATCACCTGAACAATACAAAACTGGCTAGAGTCGATTGTGTCAAAGACCTTGGTGTCATCCTGGATACAAAGATGCGGTTTAAGTTGCATTACGGTGAAATAATTTCCAGAGCTAATAAGATCCTAGGTTTCATCCAGCGAAGAGCGAAGGAATTTAAGAACATATGGGTGACCAAAACCTTATACCTTTCTTTAGTCCGTCCCATACTGGAATATGGATTTTTCATTTGGAACCCTGTTTTTGATGTGCACATAGACAGAATTGAATCTGTTCAGAAACAGTTTCTGTTATTTGCTCTGAGATGTTTATATGATCCTAAAAACTAGCATCATATGCACAAAGACTCCAAATTCTAAATATGACATCACTTTCCTCCCGAAGATCAATGATAATTTGCTGCTTCGCTTTCGACGTGCTTAGAGGCAGCATTAGCATACCATACGTAACTAATTAAATAAAATTGAATGAAACATCACGAACCACTAGGCATTCGCGTATGCTGATAGAAGAGCGGCATCATACTATGTATGCAGACAGCGAGCCAATGGATAGATGTTGCAAAACATTTAACTCATTGAGTGCTCACTACTCTCCAACAATCTCCAGAGTCCAATTCAAATCCATTATCCTAAACGCTTTGTCCTCCCTAGTCCAATAAACTTAATCTAATTAAATATTTTGTAATTTTTAACTATATAATGATTTAATACTTTTAATTTTTTTTTTTTGAGAATTGTTAATGCTATTAATTGTTATTTATGTATATCAATGTATTATATGTATGCCTTGTTTGGTGATAATAATAAATAAATGAAAAGAAACCCGTGTGGAAGGCCACTCTACCCAGCAAGAGCCCCTGTAACGTCCGCGAAAAGAAGGAGCTTCAGCCCGATGTCTGGCTCAGAAGAGAAGCGTCAATCATGTAGCTACATATAAAGAATTTTCATAAGTAATTTCAAGCTATCCTCGAAATACGAAAACGAGATCGATATCCGCACGAAGCAATACAAGTAAATGTTCACTGTAGAGCATAAAATTGTCGTATAGATGATGAGTGAAATAATCAATTTAAAGTTTAGCAAAGACAAGACTTACAGGAAAAATTTAACCTGAACATAATTTCGTACTCACAAAAACATATTGAGTTCGCATAAGTAGGAAAATTTAAAATAACTCTCTCACCTCTAAGCATGGTGGTCGCCATCACCAGTGTGTATGTAATAAGAGTGATGGCAAAATCATTAAACAAGCAACTCAGTCATGTAGATACACACAAAGAATTTTCATAAGTAATTTCAAAAATTAAGGCAATTTTAAGCTGGTGATTATATAAAATTTTAAAACTGGTGATTATATAATAGTCAAAATTCTAAAATTATCCAAATACTACTAAAAGACAATGTTTAATACATCGGTATAAAGGGGCACACAATCAAAACATATGTAAATCCAAGAATCGCCAGATGGGTCCTCGAGCTTGAGAATTATAGTTACACAATACAGCGACGAAGCGGAGTATCGATGGGTCATGTAGAGGCATTGAGCCGGTGCTATACTTCTTGCCTTTCTTCAAATAACGAATCAACAACTGATACTAATTCTAGAGCTACTATTTCTGATCCAAAACAGATGAAGGAGCCTCGGTAAGTCACTTGCGCTCTTAACCATGCTCAACTTGACTTATCCTTAGACCATCACCCCGAATCAACCAAAGTCAGACCTAATGCCCTTCGCGGTTGTGTCCTAATATCCACTGTCCCTTATGCCAACACTGACGACCCTTTCATTATCCTGCTGTTGGAATAATTACGTACAAGATTCTAATGAGCATGCTAGCATCTCCGCAGATGCACCACCCGGAAGCATAATTGATGTAACTGATCAAGTATTAGCCACTGTTGACGGTGACGACTTAGACTTTTTGATCCAAGTCACGCAAAACCGAGACGAACTTATCCAATAACTTCGCCAACAACTAAGCCTATATCCAGTCCAGGGTTACCATTTATTGGACGGTCTATGGAGAATATGTCGTCATTCGTAACGTGGACACCACCGTTGGCACGAATAAGAAACTAATCCCTAAGTACTGTGGACCGTACCTTATATACAAAATATCACCAAATGACCGATACGTTATTAAAGACATCGAAAATTGTCAACTGACTAAGTTGCCTTATGAGGGAATTGTAGAATCCTCGCGAATACGTAGGTGGCTTTCACGGAGATCTGTGCCACAAACCACAGATGTGCAAAGCAACACAAACCTTTTTGAAACCGAATTGTCACTTTAAATTTGCATATTGTAGCCTTAGAAAAGAGAGAGAAAACCCGAATCGTCACTTCAGATTTGCTTTTCGTATTTTGACAATAAGTCGAGGTCGACTAACTAGTCAGGGTAGCCAAGATGTAATGAAAATTTAGTTTGAATAAAAACCACTAGTTAATGCTTGTATAAAAACTATTAGTCAGTGCATGAGCCATTCTACTGCTGTAATCCGAATTGAATTATACAGGGATAGGCAACAGAAAGAAGAGGAGACGGAGAAAAAATTGACAGAGATTCGAAATACAACCACTGAGCTAATTAGACGAGTTTTCTTATTTGCCCGCGAGTTTGTAAAGTTTTTAAAACAAGGGCGATTATAATTTTCAAACATTATGGACGAGATTTTTGTTTCTGGCAATTTTCAATTTCAATTTTCAATGAGTATGCGCCTGCGTTGTAAATTTACCTTTTAAGAACTTATATTCTGTCTTTATAGATGCTTCACAAATATTTAACGGAATTAGAGCTCAATAATTTAGCATTAAAACGAAACATGAATTTACTTTTTGTCTTTATATCGTATAAGATTTATAATCCTGTTAAAACAGATTAGATTTGTTTCAAGTATTTTCTATTTTTAGGTCTTTGTAGAAATTTTTTTGTTACAAAGACCTACTAATTTCGCGACCTGACTGTCCGTGCGTCACAGCAAGTTGTCTCAGAAGCGCTAGAATGCTCAAACTTTGTGAAAAGATCAGAAGTGATGGTTTCTCGAAAGTTAAGGTCTTACCAAAAATTTAAAAATATTTTAAGGGAGTCCCCCGTTATTACGAATTAGCCCTTAAAAATTTTTTTTATTATAAGGTAGTCAAGTGGAGTATCAAATGAAAGGTCTAAGTTACTACTTTGAGAATCTAAAATAAAAATGATGTTTCTAACTCATATCGTTTCGGAAAAAATTTGCTATGACACATGGGCGAACGGATAGACGGACAGATAGGATGCAACTTTGGTAGGGTTTTGTAAAATTATTTCACAGAGCCCTAAAAAAGGAAAGCATTTATATGATCCAAGAATTGGATGCGTTTTGGTCAAGAGCATCAAAACATGGCTTAAATGCAAAGATATGCCGAGCAATAGCCAGTTTGATTTCCTCATAAATAATTCTACAATTCCAGGAACTAAAATAACAATTGTGCCTCCCTCTAGACTTTCGTATATGTTAGGATGTAGCTGAAGCCATGTTTGAAGATTATGTATCATCAATGCTTTGGTTTTAAAATGACAACATATTCGCGTTCAACGTGGTTTGATAAAGTGTTCCAAAAAGTAAGAAAATCAAAGTTTATGTGAAATTACTTAACAACTTGCACTAAATGAAATCGATTTCAGAAAATATTGATATTTCTAGACTCTGGTGTTGTGCATCACATGTGGAGACGATGATTCGGAGCATATATAACAAGCAAGTTCACCAGCTGATCGCATCTAGATTGGGCCAATGAATATTAGAAGAGAATACGTTTTTTTTTATCTCAAGCTTCATTGAAAGATGTGGCCACTAGAGGGCCACAAAATATGGAAAATGGCATATTTGAACCACCGAGATTTTGAAACTTGTATATGGATGACCACTAAAATGATAAGCTCATTAGAAATGATCACTTTCTACTTCAGTTTTAAGTTTCATACAATTCGAATCAAAATTATGACTTTCAGAAGCATTTAAAATTGCACGTTTCAACTTGCCGTAATTTTGTTTTTGAGATTCGATTTATAATTTTGTTCATTTTTCTTTAGCTACTAACAAATTTTACTAAGCTGTCGAATTTTATCAACACTAATTGAAAAGTTTGGTCATAACTACAATAACAAAGTTTAGCACGTTTTACGACATTTTAGCACCCGTCATTTTGTTTCAGACAGAGCAACGTTGGATGTTTTATTGTAAGCTTCATCAAATAGTTGAATGAAGCGCTGTACCAAATTTTGCTCAAATTGGAGCTACATTCGGTCGCCATGTTGTATTCGCTTGGCCGATTTGGCTAGCTAGTAAGTTTTAAGGAGACATTACCTAACCAATTCACCTTATCTGAAAACTTAGATAAAATTTGAAATTGCGAACTCCAGCGGGCTCATATATTTCGTAATTTTTTCGAGACAGATAAATTAACATTGAAATAAAATAAAGAAAACCGTTTTTAATATCCTTGAAATTGGCTTTATTTGAAAGATGTTTTTCTCATTAATATTTTCAGATGATTTCATTGCTGTACGTGGCAAAATTTGCAGGTTCGATTTTCTCACACTCTTCGCACTAAATGCTATGTTTCGGTAGCAATGCGTCGAACGTTGTCTTCTAAGTGCTGGATTGTTTCTAGTTTATAGGCGTAGTCATTCGGCTTTACATATCCCCAAAGAAATTAATCTAACTGTGCCAAATCGTACGAACACGGTGGCCAGTTAACGAGAACGTTTCGTGAAATTAATCGTTGGTCAAATTTGTCTTACAGTAAATTAATTGTATCGTGCGCATGCGGCGCCATTCTGATGAGACTACATGTCAGCAATATGAATACCTTACGACTGCGGTCGTTATTAGGCTGGTAGCACTGCCAGTGACATCTATGTTAAATTTACATGTCAAAATATTCATTAGTGTTTGAGATACGCGTCGTTTGTTAAGCTGCTAAAAGTGAGTTTTTCGTTTTTTGCAATGTCGAAATTTGTTAAATTTGCATTAAATTTTGTTTGTGGAATCAAGTTTCTGCCGTGGATACGTTGAGGATGGTGCAGAAAGCCTTTGGTGATGAGATTTTGTCTAAAAAAAATGTTTACAAGTGGTATAGTGATTTCCAAGCCGGCTGTGAACGTGTCGAAGATGAAGAGCGTCCTGGGCGACCATCAACCTCTTCTCTTCTTCGATTATCGTGGTGTTGTGCACAATGAATTCCTTCTGCCGGGCCAAACAGCCAACAAGGAATATTATTTGCGTTTGCTAAACGCTATCCGATTAAAAAGGCCAGAATTGTGGAAAGACAATTCTTGGTTTTTACACCACGATAATGCACTGTCCCATACTGCACTCGTAATTCGTGATCATTTCGCCAAAAACTCAACCCATATCGTTCCGCAACCACTGTATTCACCTGATCTGGCGCCGTCTGACTTCTGGCTGTTCAGGATGCTCAAAAGACCGCTCCGGGAATACCGTTTTGATACGATAGAGGAGATTCAAGCCGCAGTAAAGACGGAACTGAAGGCCATCCCGGAAACGACGCGAATCACAAACACTAATGAATATTTTGACTTGTAAATTTGACATAGATGTCACTGGCAGTACTTCCAACCTAAAAAACATAGTTCTCTAAATCCTTCGACGTGCGCAGTTTAAATTCAAATGTCACCTTATTTTTTGATCACAGTAGTATCATATACTGCGCAAATGATGATTGCACGATGAATTACCAAACAGGAACAGCCAAAAACCTTGACATTGGCTGTCACTGGAAAAGGTCACCATTTTTAAGTTTTCCACGTCTAAAATAAACATCTTGCTTACGTCTAAAACCACAGCTAGTGGGAGGTTGGAAACTATCCAGCCAAGAGTTCTCGTATTTAGTCTTTTTTCGGCGTAACTCACTAAAATTCAACAAAATAGCTTTGAGTATTACCAATTCAATTAGTAATCAATTGTCATTGAAATATTTGTTATGAAAATTTTAAAAGTTGAGTTAGAGTTGAAAAGTCATAAGATAAAGACGTTTGTGTGTTGAATTTTGTCACGTAAGAAAATCCCAAGGAAAATGTTTTTCTATTTTAATTAAAATTCAAAATGTTTCATATACACGCCGTTGATGAAAACTGAATAGAGTTTGTTTTGTGTTGAAACAAATTGGGTAAACAGACCTACGCTCATGTCAGAAGGGTTTTGTACTGAACTTCTCAGAAATGCAGTCACCAGCAACGAATAAAGTCTAAAAATATATCAAAGAGATGTGCTCGTTTATAAGAAAATCTATTGTTTTTCTATTTTCAACGGTCTCCATTTTCTTGCAAACCAACAAAAATCACTCAAATCATGAACTCCCCAAAATATTAATGTTATTGACCTTATTTGAAAATTTCAAGAAGATAAAATCAAAACTGTAGTGACTGATTCGATGGAAAGTCCATAAAATACCAAAATCATGTGTTATTGTTGCTGTAACTGGAGAAATTTCAAAGGCCTATAACTTCTGTGTATATTATTCAACAATGCAGGCTGGTATTCTTGCACCTCCATGAAATTGAAATGGATATAAACCACCGAAGACTTAGACACAAATATCGGTCCAAAGCAGAGAGATCGGCTCGCCCTATTGCTATTTAATTTGGCTCTAGAATACATCATAAGAAAGCTACCTGTCGATACAAGAGGTACGTTACTATACAAGTCGAGCCAAATGGTAGCCTATACGAACGACACCAACATTTTGTCCCATCATTAACAACTGCCAAAGAATTTTTACAGAAACTCAAAGCGAGGCAAAACTAGTAGGGCTACAAATCAATGACAATAAAACAAATATCATATCCCAGTTCAGGAAAAATACCTCAAATATAACACTTAGTGAATACAATACCGAAAATGTCGGCAAATTAGTGTATCTAGGGGCTAAAATAACGAGAACCGATAACGAAAGAGACAAAATACGACGGAGAATATATGTAGTTCGCAAATAAAATATTTTATTCAGTTTTCGTGATCTTTAAAACCAGCTGCATATACAGAAAAATTAAACTCAACGTATACAAATGCATGATAAGACCTGTGCTAAGCTACCTGTATGTGAAATATGGACCCTTACCCAAGCATAGTGAATAATATAGAGCAAAGCTAGACGAGGACCAATGGCGAGTTCAAAATGATTTTTCGACGAGCCGTCGGTCTCAACGATCGTTAGACTGCGGAAGCTACAATGAGCTGGCCATGTGAATTGTATGGACAAACAATAGATACCCAAACAGGTATTCGTTGAGAGAACTGAAGGGCGGAGACCAGTGGAGAAACCGGGAAAATGCTGGACTAACTTGGTCAACGAAGATAGTTCATTACTGCTCAGATTTTATAATTCGAGATCACGGTCAATGGAGACAAGACAAGACAGTTGGAGGTGTTTTTTGTAGGAAGCGATAGTCCGAGAGGTGCTGTAGTGCTACCAAGAAAAAGAAAATATATCACTTAGTTTTGTTCTGGTTTCCATGATAGCGTAAAATTCTTGTATTTACCTAAATAACTATTAAATTGTAAGGGCACCATTTCGATTCCATAGAAGAAAACGTAAAATTCACAAAGTTGAACAAATTTTGATTTATGAGGACTTTGCTACTCTTGTACATATAAAGACTTACCTCCACGATTTTTATTCAAATTTCCCGACTTTAAGATGTCGCATTGCGTGGGCAGGGGACACAAATTTTTCGCATATTTTTTCCACCCCTGGGTCCGCTGATACACTTCGTTATAAGGGGGACCCCCTTTGAAAATTTTGAAATGTTTGACAAGACCTAAGCTCTGGAGGGACGACCACTTCTGACCTTACTATAAAGTTTGAGCTTTGTAGATGCAATAATTCCTGAAGAGACTTGCTGCGATTCACGGGCAGATGGACGGACAGATATTCCGTGAAATTAGTAGGTCTTTTTGGAATCTATTTTACCAAGCCTTAAAAACATCATCGCTGAAGAAGAGAAATACCATGCTTCAAAAAATTATCCAGAAGTTTTCTCATACTTAATAAAACGGCTCAATTGTATCGAAGGTTGACTATATGTTTATTTTATTTCCCGCAAGTTTGAGGCACGTTTCATAATAATTTATACATAGAACGATGTACATTTATCTGCTCTGAAAGGAAACTTAGTTCAACTGAGAATATTAATCAAAAAAAGAAAACAGATTTGGTACAGCTTACGTTTCCGTTTTAGTTACGGATACAATTTAGTCCTATCTAATCAACTTCAGATATGAGAATTCTGTTAGCACCATGTTCAACCGGAAATCATTCATTCATTCGCCATCCTGAGGCGCAAGTATCGATTGAGTAATTTGCTCAAATTAGCTAATTTATCCTTATAAGCAAAACAACCTCAACTTCAAGTCAGTTTCCTCCTTCGAAGATTGCTTTAATTAAATGCTGAATATTACCGTCTAATGTACTAATAATGTTCGACGTGCATCGAATGTTCGTTAATGCAAACACCCAAACATTTGTGCAGACTACGTTGGGAGGGAATTATTTGTCCGGAGGGATTTACATGGTGAATACATGCGATCTGATTAGCGCCTCTTTCATTATGGAAGCTGCTCCGGAGAAGGTTTGCACTTATCTTAATTGGTAAACAAGCTTCACACAAATCTTCGTGCTTAAGTTGTTTCAATGTTCTAATCATGGAAATGTTTTCATGAGATTGGGCGAGTGTGCATTGCATAAGAACTATTTTAGCCCAACTCACATGCAGCATGCTACAAAATTTTAAACAGCAGTTATCTTTTGTGAACTACTAATAAGCGAATTATCTCGTTTATAGGGTTTTGTTTTTTTTACAATAACCTATTAAAATTGGTACCTGTCCGTAAGTGCGCCACAGCAAGTTTTCTTAGGAATTGAGAAGCTACAGTCATCAAATTTTGTGAATAGCTCAGAAATTTCTGGTTGATGAAAATTTCACTGCCGAAAAAAGTTTCAAACGCTTTTAAGGGGGTCTCCTCATATAAGGAATTTACCCCCTTAAAAAAAATTTTTACGATAGATAGTCGAGTATGGTCTCAAATGGAAGATCTTGACGAGTTCTTTCAATATCAGTTGTTAAAGCTGCAATACCGACAACCGAGTAAGGAGGGATGGTTTAAATTTTTGGTATCACAGCAACAACAACACATAGCTATGGAAGAGTATGCGCTTCAAATCGACTCCGACGCTATGGACCTTTAAGGATTTGCATGAAAACTCCGTTTAACGAGTGGTATTAGTAGTCATAACACAAAATGGCGGCCATTTAATTTAATTTGTGTTATTTGTCCCCAAGCCATTGACTTTTGATGAAAACGTACATTTTAAAAGCGACAAAGTCATGGTTATAGGTTCTTACTCGTATATAGGTTCTTAGAATGGGAAGTACAGAGTAGTAGGCTCAATTTACGGCGTTAATCCGAGGTCCAATCTTATCCTTTTCAACGCCTCTTCTATTAAGGTTGGCTCCAAGATACACAAAACTATGTAGTGAATAGGATGTTCAATAAGTCCGTAAAGGACTGCAGCGATGTTCTGCTGCCTCGGCAGAGGAAGGTGTCGGTATCTGCCGAGAATGCCCTCGTCTGGAGACGCGTGAATGCGCTGGCAGGCTAGCATTGCGGTGTCGTGGGGCGGGTTCATTTCCCCAGCACGAGGACCCACTACAAAAAAATTTCGCATTCACGAATTGGACTACAGATCAAAAGGCGACCGAAGTCGCAAAAATTGTAGATAACCTCACAGAGGGAGATGGAACTTGTTACGAGAACAAGTGGAACCTGAAAAGAAAGGCGAACTTGGGGTGACCTCGTCATCACCCCACGAAGTTCATGGCCCACAAATGAAAGAGCGGCAAACGGGTGGTGGTGGAGCCCCTTCGTACCCACCCAACCGGAATAAATCCATAGATATCTTGTTAAAGTGGCCAGGTGTTCCTCTTCTGAGTGGAAAACTCATACAACTTGAATTGTATGAACTTTCCCATCAGAAGGGGAGTACCCCGGTGACCAATTTATGCCATAGAATTATACAATTTGATTGCATAACTCTATGCCTTAAAGAGGCACTCTGCTTGGGTCACTCAACCCAAAACGTCACCTGAAACAAGAAGGATTAAGTTGTACCCGGCGGCTGGCTCATGGTTTTAGGGGCAGCCTGCCACCGTACCGGGTCCTATACCCGGTCAGAATCTTCGGAAAGGAAAGACCAAGAATTGCAGGTTACTCAACCATTATTATTTTCTAATATCTTACAAATAATCTCGCCGATACACAATTCCTCAAAAAAAAAAAAAAAAAAAAACTAAAGGTATGAAAAGTTTATCAAAATTTACGTTATTAAACAAATTTTTTTGTTTCTTTATACAATTTATAGTTTAACCAATTTTTAAAATTCAATTCGTTTATCCCGTGATGGAGAAAATATTTCACTACTATACTGCTAGGCTCGGTTCTATTTACGCGCTCTTCCAATAAAGACAACAGAAAAAAAAACGAACTTCGTTTAGGTGTCAAAGCACCAAATGTATGGCTGGCATCATTCAATATAGGAAAAATAAAATAAAACATGAAAAAGGGAAATCTCCTTTTTTCCTTTTTTTTTTGTTCGTTTTTGAACAAAAGAAAGGGTACTTACCACAACCTCCTGTTACGAGCGCTCGTGTTCGGGGCGGGTAGATCTTGCAAATTGGTGTTAATATTATTTTTGATTTCCTTTTTTCCTTTTATTTATAGTTACACTTTGCGCTTTTTTCCCGAGTCCACTAATTTTCTCCGACACGTTTACATAGACTACGACAACAAATTTACGTTTTGGATTATAAATCTTGAAAGTAATGCGATCTAATTCGGCCTGCCGAATACTACTCATGAGCTATTTGAGAGCTTTAATAAAAAAAAACTATAATCAGAAGTCTCATAAATGCTTTTATCCAAGCCCCGCGGCGTTCCTCGTTTAGCACCGGCCGTTGTTACGCGGTGAAGTCCCAAGACTGCGAAAGCAATCATATGGTGCGTGGTAGCCAATGAGAAAGGAAAAGTGGTTGCAACGTCCATGCGAACCTCACGAAATGAGTATGGCAACTAAAGCACAAAGCGCGTGGAGATGATTTGTCTACGTTAATTGGCAACAAAACAGCCACAAACGGAGCGTACACTTGAAAATCTCGCAATTTCCGTACAAAAAACCGGCGAGCACCACAAAACACCGAATCGCATCTTTCACTTCGAAAGCAAGCGACACCTTTTATCTCGTCGGACTTTGCAAGCGTCTCGGGCGAACAAAATAGTGCAAACGCTATTCACACAACCGTTTTCTCCAACATCCCCGAAATAGCGCACTGTATTGAACCCGTTGTTCTTGGTGACCGCTGACTTTCACTAATTCCGTATTAATCGCTGCCCGCGCGGGCGTTTGCTTTTCTTCCGTTCAAAATGTCAAATCACAAACACTTCACAATTCGATATCGCGCAAGAATCAAATTGGAAAAAGTTTATTTCTTTTCAAAGTGCTGTGGCGGTTATAATCCTTTTTATTACCGCCCTCCAACGCACTGTGAAAACACTACACTCTCCGAATCATCTGTTCCTTTTCCTTTTTTCGTTCCTTTCGCGTCCGACGTGCTCGCCGCCAAGGTCAATCGCAGACTCCCCTAACTTGCTCGCGATCGCGCTCATTCAAAGCAGAAATCATATCATGTACAAGAACGCCAGAGCGTCAACGAACGCCGCACAAATGCAAAAGAAAATTTGACACAGAACCGCGTTTTAGCTTCGGTTCAATGTGGGACACCTTGAAATTCCGACCGAACCGACAGAATCGCATACTCGTGGCAATGCGGATAAAATACCCGTTCCTAACGCACTACAACTAGTCCTTTAATCAACAATCGAAAGTTAAATTTCCATGAAGCTAATAAGAGTCATTCAAGGAAAATGAATCGTGCGTATCGAACAACGTTATTACGACAGCCTCTCCTCGACCTCTCCAACTCGACTCCTCATCTCTTCGCGACAGCACCAGCAAAACCCCAACCGGTCCTACTCCCGCTATCGCCACCGCTATTCCTCTTCTTGAGATGTTCGTTGTTGGTAATATCCGCACTCGGAAACATTACGGAGTGATCTCCCTGATCGTTCGCTGCGTTTACAGAGAGCTCTTGAATATATTTCACAGTTTGATATTTACTAAATGTATCATACTTTTGAACAGTATAATATTTACATCTGGGAATTTCAGGGACCGCATAGTCCTTTGCATTCGCATTGAGCAATTTTCGTAGCTTCGTCTGTAATAGATCTGAACTAGACGATGCACTTCGACCATTTGTCGATCGATGATGCGTACTATCGTGGATCCGCGATGGTGATAGTGCACACTGAACATTCGATGAGACTCCACTTGCAATGCAAACGTTACTCCCGCCGCCCCTTTCGCCGCTGGTGGTTATGCCTGGCGTTCGGTAAGAGAATTGTTGGTGGCGATCTAAAACCGTTTCGGATTTCACATAAAGTGGTTTACTTTCTGCGAGTAGTTCCACCGCCAATTTTCGTTTACTATGCTGTCGCTGTCCAGCATACATTAATGCAGCCGCCTGAGAATGCTGATAATGGGATAGCGACTGCGATTGAGCTGAAGAATGTTGATAGGGAAAAGATTGCGGTTGAGGCTGCAACAAAGAGGATGACACTGGAGTGCCAGTGGACAGGTAGGATGCAGGTGGAAGCAAGAGGCTATTGGAGCCAGACTGAACTGGATGCGATCCGAAATTCAGTGGCGGAGGTTGTTGTGAATGCTGCGGATTGGATGAAGTTGAAGAACCCATCCCAGACATATAGTGGTGCGACTGGGGTAGAGTATTTGAATGTTGCAGATGATGAGCATTGGACATGCGTCCATGATGCCGAGGACTATTACCGTAGACAACAGCCGCCATTTTTAAAAATGCATATCTCGCTTCTTCTATCTTCGGATTGAAACGTTGGCAGTAGGTGATATACACGCTTTGGATAGCAACAACTATCGTATATGTATGAAAAAATCAATCCTCTCAACATGATCAAGCGAAAGATCTAGTTTAATTTTTGTTTGTTTGTCTGTTTTTTGTTTTCTTAATGAGTTACTTGCGTGGTCTTAGACAGTTTAATTATTCCTTTTTGTTTTATCACTCACTTAAGAATTCTTTTAGTATTACTTTATTTAGTTTTTAGATCTTATACTTTATTTCTACATTTCTCAAATATTAGTAATACCAGACATTACATTTTTAAACTATTGTACCTCCGATGGTTCTGGCTTCCGGAGTGATGATTATGAGGGTCCGGTGCACTTAGTGGCTCTTGAAATGGGAATAATCGAGATTTGACTTCATTCGCCGTCGATTTACTCAGTCCAAGTTGCATACCCACTTGATTAGGCTGGGGTACAGCTGACACTGGTGGTGCGGAAACTGCCTGAGACGGAGGTAATGTTGGTGGAGCATGTGCTCCAGCACTATGTGGTACTTCGTGCGGAGTTGTGCTGTGTGCCGGTGGAAGTGCTGGCTTTTAGAGCCATACTCCTCGATTACTACAACTATCCACACTCTCAAGGTTGTGGTCACCTATGGTCAGGTTTTGTCGAGCAGGAGTTTTCTTCCTCGTTTGAGTCATAAATTAAGTTTTAGTTTCATTAACTCGAATGCCAATTGGGTTTGCTTCAGACTCTTGACTCTCCTTTGGCATCTAAGATTGAACGTGCCATAATATCAACGTCATTTGCATATGTTACCAATTGTATGAACTTGAACATCAGTGTACCCGAGTTGTCAGCTGATGTTTTCCTGATGACGTGTTCCAGTGCAATATTAAAGAGTTTGGCACAAGTTCATCTCCTTGTTTTAAGCCTGAGTCCATTATAAAGCTCTTCGAAAGTTCACTTTTTACCATGAGCTGGGACTCAGTGTTTAACATCGTGACTTTGACTAAGCGGACTAGTTTTCATGGGACTCTAAAGTCAAGCATTATTTTTTACATCGTTTTTCTGTCGACACTGCCGTATACTTGCTTGGAGTCTACAAAGAGTTGATGCGCGTCGATGTTATATTCGTAGCACTTCGGTACTTCCTTAATACTTTCCTATAATGCTTTCAAAAGTACGGCTTTAATATTCTTTCTAGCATTTTAGAGAGCACTTTATAAGACGTGCACAGTAGAGCAATGCCCCCCCGCCCCCTTTTAGTGTGCAGGACATATCATACTTTTTCGCCAGTTCTCTTGTAACTACTTCTCTGACCATCTTCTCCATCTTAGCTGATGCATAGGGTTATTGAGATCGGGACCCCTGCTCTGGAGGAGTTCTGCTGGGATTCCATTTATTCCAGGAGCCTTATTTTTTTGAGGTCCTATACTGCAGCCTGTTTCTGGTTGGAGGTGAAACCGAGACCTCTTATTCTAGAATGTTCAGAGCCTCAGTAGTTGTTTGGGACGCTGTAAATAGCTTTAGAAATAATTCAGTCATCTGTTTTTAATTTTCACTGGGTCACCTCTGGTTGCTCCTTGTATGTTGAAGTCACAGTATATTCATATTGTAACCTCAATCAACCCTAAGCTCCAAACAAAAACCATATGGCGTATATCATCTGCTCAATAGCAGGTAGATGCGAAAGACAGATGAGATTATGCTTCGTTCATGTAAACAATATACAAAGCCCCATTAAACATATCAAGACCCTGGGAAAGTTTTAAAACCTGGCTGCTTTGGGTACATGCGAAGTGTTTAGTATGTAAGAGGTACATAGAGAAGGTTGAACGAATTCACTTAGCTCGCCCGGATACTTTAAAATACGCCGCTGAGCGTTGTGAAGTAATATAGCAGTCTGTACAGGTGAACTGCTCGAGAAACTTTCAGAAATTGCAGCCGTCTTAGAAACTACAAATGGCAAAATACTAAAAGCATTGTGAGGATAATTTTTGTACAGTGACTTAATAAAAGTCTACGAAATTGGGAAAAAATGTTGCAGTAATGTACAATGCATTAAAATACATAAATTTGTCAAATTTTTACAGAAATCAAACCAAAAAGAAAAGGGTTATATCGATAAAAATTAAAGGAAGTATCCATTGCAAAATATATTAAGTTGTAACTGTTTTGATTGTTCTAACAAGTTATATGCAATTTTCTCCTACCAACACGCAGCAGATTCATCCGACAGACCGGACTTGCATGTGTGCGAGTTGCTCAAGAAACCGACTACTAAGGCTGGGTGGGGGGATTGCAAGTAGTTTTTTGGAAACTGGAGAGTCGATCAGAAGTTTCAAGACATCAGATTCAAGTGAATTGTGCATGATAGTAAATAAATAACATGTTAGCGTGACTATTTTTCATTTTGGATGTTGCGAAAGTTAATTAAACATGTTATAGCGATTATTTTTCTTTTCATGTGTTTTGACTTTCTAGTTTTCACTCTATCGTATAATTTATGTTACAATATTTTAAATGTGGCACCAAGTGCATGCTCCAAGACATATGTGTCTAAATATCCACAATTTGTGCAATTCAGCTGATAAGGTCAAGCGAAAGTTATTCAAATGTGTCACAAGAACTGATAAAAATGGCTTGTATTGGGTTTGATGTGATAGATTGAAAAGTTTTCCTTTTAAAGTTGATTTATGCTCTTGTTAATAACTCATTTTGAGGGTTATTAACGAGTGAATACGGGACGGCCGTAGCTGATTATTGTACATGTTGCCATCAAACTCCGACTTGCAGAATCATCGGAGTGAAAAATTTTCCGCAACGAGGAAATCCAATCACACAAAACTGGAACACCGTCAGTTTAACATTATGCGTGTAGGGTCTAGGAAGTTTGAACTTATCGTCACTTGGAATAGTTCTTGTCTTATTCATATCCACCCGTGGAAATCCTCACATAAATTTGATTGTCAATCGAAGCAATTTTTTGACTGATCTCACGCGCTACGTTCTACAAAAACCCGTCTGTTATTCCAGCGAATTATATTCATCAATAGTGAAAAAGAGTAGTATGAGGTGTGGTGAATAATAAAAAGTTAAAACAGATATAAGTTATATAATAAAAACATAAAATTATTACCGATACAAAAAACACAACTAATTCGTGCAAATGGCGTACATCAGGCTTTGCATGTGTGTATCAGTGACACAGTGATATTTCATGATTGTTACAGCCAAAAGTTCATCAAGACATTATCATTGGCAAATGTGAAGTAAAGCACACGAAGACAAATCCATTAGAAAAACCACTTATCACATTTCTGATCCACAAACCATCATCCGTCGTCGCTACTTCAATACATGGCACATGAGTGGTATCGATGCTAGGAACAGGCGCGGCTACCGCGGAACCACCATGCATTCGCTCATGATTCCCGACCGCCTGCCAAAAACCATTCATCGTCACCACCTCAAAACATCATCGGCATCGATGCTAGGACCAAACACGACTACCGCTGAACCACAATGTATTCGTTCGTAGTTCCCAAATACCCAACGACGACCAGCCGTCGTCACGATTTCAATACATTGCCCATCGGTGGCACCCCATGCTAGAACCGAGCGCGGATATATATATATATATATATATATATATATGCCTATATATATGTATATATATATGTACATTTATATATATATATATATATATATATATATATATATATATATATATATATATATGTATATATATATATATATATATATATATATATATATATATATATATATTTATATGTATATGAATACATGTATATATATATATATGTATATATTTATTTATATATATATATATATATATATATATATATATATATATATATATATATATATTTATATGTATATGAATACATGTATATATATGAGGTGTGCTCAAAAAGTAAGTTGACTTTGTATTTTTAAGGAAAGACTATTTATTTATTCGTCAATATTTATGTTGTCACCTTCAAAGTAATCAATACACTTGTGCCAACGCTTTTTCTAATCGTCGAAGAACTTCTCATAAACATTTTTCGGTAAAGCCCTGGGCTCTTCCAGCGATGCAACCTTTATCCCCTCAATCGTTGCAAATCTCTGTCCTTTCATAGGTTTCTTCAATTTCGGGAACATGAAATAGTCGCATGTGGCCAAATCCAGTCAATATGGTAGCTGAGGCATGATTATGGTGTTGTTTTTGGCCAAAAAATTCCCTGAGTTGTCTTCATTTTTCGCTAAGTTTAGAGGGCTTTCAAGCCAAGGGATGAAAGGCCCCTGCAGATGGACCTAGTCATGTGGATTTTAATTCGGTCGGATGCGTGCATGGAGGCACCAAATCTACCCGGCTGCCATTTTCTTATATTAGTTAGCTACTCCGTTGAAAATGGAAGTATAACTTGTGGCATCAGCATGCAAGGCTGGAAGATAAAAGACCACTCTTCGGTTTCCGTCAGGCCACGTTATATCTAAGCTTGCATGTGTGGAAAATAATTTTGTAGTGTGGATTTTGCACTGGGGAAACGGACCCATCCCATGACATGGCAGAAAGTTAGCTTCCTGCATGCGTACAGGTCATTAGGCAAGGTCATTCGAGCAAAGCCCAAAATCTTAGCCCACTGTGGAGTTCACATTGCTGCTGTCCTGAACGAGCCCCTTCAACAATCACCAAACTACTAGAACGGTCTCCTATAAAAATAAGTCAAAGCAGCAAGAGTGTACTCCTGCTGTAAAATTGTTGCCAACCAATGGAGAACTGAAATTTTTAAATATTAAAACTTGGCTTATATACCTTAAATTAAGTTCAAAAATAAAATAAAATACGATAACTCTTTTTTGTAGTACTACAGCTCCTCTCAGGGCTTTGCTTCCTGCAAAAAGCACCTCCAACTACCTCGGTCCATCAACCACGCTCTCCAACTCTGAAATCCAAGCCCTTCAGTTCTCCCAACGAATACCTTTTTGGGTATCCGTTGTTCGTCAATACGATTTATGTGGCCAGCCAATTGCAGCTTCAGTAGTTTTACAATCGTTGAGACCTCGGGCTCGTCAAAAAAACGTATACAGCCCATGGTTGTATTGAATTTGCCATTGGTTCCCGTCTAGCTTTGCTCTGATTATTCGCCTCAGGACCCGTTCCGCAAAGGCGTTTAATGTATTTGCGAGGGCTAACGTTAGGGTCCATGTTTCATAAGTTGCACTAGTTTTGTCGCAGATTTGTACGAAACTACTAGAAGATTTGTTTTTCTGTGTGTGCAGCTGGTTTAAAAGATCGTAAAAACTGAATAAAATTTTTCATTTGCGGGCTGCATTTCTCGGCGTATTTCGTCTCTTTCGATATCGGTTCTCGTTATTTTGGCGCCTAAATACAGGAGTTTGGTAACATTTTCGATACTGTAATCACCAAGTGTGATATTTTTGTGTATGTAAGTTATTTTTCCTCGATTGAGTCGTAAGTTTGTTTCAATTCTGATTGATTTGTTGCCCTACAAGTTTTGCTTCGCTGTTGAGTTTCAGGAAAAGTTCTTTCACGGTTGTTAAGGCATAGGCTTCTACGTAGCTCGTATCGATGGGGTAACTTTCTTTTGACGTATTCCAGAGCCAAATTGATAAAAAATGGGGCGAGCCCATCTCACTGCTTTAGCCCAATATGTGTTTATGGCAATATATGCTTATTATGTATTTCGATTTGCAGCCAATCCGTTTTATGCGTGTGGACCTCATTGTTTGAGGGGTCATGATTAGGCATTAATGTTACAAAAGATTTCTAAAGTGTTTCTGAAAATTCCTACACACACGAAGTGTCTAGGTTAGTTGAAAACGTGTATCTTTCTAGTACTACGAGTTGTTGTTGTAATTGCTGAATATTGAATCAGCGGCAACTTAGCTTTTGTTGTGGATATGTAAGGTTAACATGATAGTTGGATATATAATACAGACTTCAGATGTACGAGAACATGTCAATGATCTTTTTCTTCAAGAGTCGAATGCAAAAGCTTTTTGACAGAAGCGAACTTCTGTCTTGCTAACTTGTTTTTATGTCAATGCAATTTATCCAAGGAATGCACACTACAAACTGATGAAAATAAGTCCTGGGTACAGTCAATGTTAATTGATAATTTTACTGATACTTTCTAACGAAAATGTAAGTTATGTATACGTGTTTGGGACAATTTTAGATATATTTTAGGTCTCAATTAATATTTTTCAATTCTTTTGAGCTTATCAATACTACTTTTAATTGAGTTTTTGGGTGATATTTGAGCTCTGACCCGATAAAAAGTCTTGATCTGGTTTTGATAATTAAAACTTAGGTATTTATATTGAACATCAGTACTTTTGATTAAAGCAATTTATAAAAAGCAAAATTTTTCAATAGACTTCCTCGCAAATCTAGTGGATCTGTGCAAAATTATATTTAAAAGAATTCTAAAAACCCTCATTCATTAAGTATATCAAGATAATGTAAGAACTTAGGAAAGGGCATGATAAATTTTAACTGAACCTCATATGAAGAACACCGCTTCAGATATGGTCGATATGATTTATTTGTTGTTGTAGTTCATGTTTGCTAGCATTATTACATAAAATTTGAAAGCAAATATGAATAATAAAACATTTAAAACCACTTTTGTTCGGATCATTATATCCATAATAAGAACGAATTAATATAAACAAAATTGAATCAACATTATATCCTTGGATTTTCTAAGATAAATAAATTCAGATTGGTACTTTACTTTTTCGCTCGTAGCATTCTGCTGGCAAGCCCTTAAATCCTCCTCATGTTGTTCTAAATCAGTCAAACGTTTTAACAAGGCACTCAACATTACGGAAACTACTTCCTCTAATCCTGTACTCGAACACCTGTTAACGAAAGGAAAAATCTACATTATACGGTTTGCTGTTTTTAAAGTGCGGAAAATTACAATTTAGAAAGCTGAAAAAATCCTTCCCTGCATTCCATTAGATTTGACCCTCGTTCTGAAATAAATTCCAGTTATTTTTGGCAGAGTTATTTCACGACCTTTCTCTTATTTTCTTTTCCCCTTCCTCAACCTCCGAAATAACTCGCAGGTCAAATCAAGCAACCGAAGCAGAAATATGTATTTCAGAAGGAATATCTTTGCGATTCAGACGACGCTTCTTAATAAGTTTTACAGAATGAATCCGTAATAACTCAGTTGGTTTGGAAACCACTCAGAAGGAAAGCTTGCAGCAAGAGTAACTCAATTGGAAATACGTTTCCCTGATAAACTCTTTCTGCTCATTCAATATTAGCTCGATTAATCCATTTTTCCTGGCACAGGAACGTTTTGAGAAAATTTGGGATTCATGTGAAATTCCATTAGTCATCATAAGAAAAGCGTATTAAATTGTACTAAATTATTCAGCCATGAATTTAATGCTTTTGAAAAACATTTTCTCCCACGAAGGGGTTAATAACTGTTCAGCAGCAGAAGCTCATGTGGGTGGCTTCTAAGATGCTTTTTGCGGGGACTGAGAGGCAAAGAAGAAGCGGAAAACAAGAGAAACGGGGCCAACGTGTTGTATAATTGTGACAAGAAAAAATTTAACATTCATTTGGACACCGTGCTCGCAATTGCTCTGGTCGATGGAGTAAAAAGGGAGGAAATTAAATGCATGAACTCCTACACGTCGACTGAATACAAAGCAGATGAGATGTGACAAGGAGAACACAAAGGCTTATTATCATAAAAAGGACGCTGTCCGGTGGAGGAATTTTGTGCACACTAGATAAATTGAGAACGATTTAACAAGCAAATGGCAACAGTAAATGACGTATCTTTATTATTATTTATTGCTAGGAAGTGGTTTACGAGTATTTCAAAAAGGTGTCATTCCAAAAAGTTTAAAAAATTAAAGCGTAGAGTTTCATATAAGTCACTTAGAAATAACTAGACCAAAGTTTGATCTATCCCTATGTGCCTACAATAAAGTCATTCAAAATTCAGTCAAACTATTTCATTTTCATAACCTCCTGGCACAAAGTAGTCCCTCATCAGTATGTTGAAAAGAAAACAAAATTTTAATTATTTTTCATTGCAAACAAAAATAAAAGTTATATAATACCGGTTTCACAAGGTTTATTGGTGCCTTGGTGCCCTACGCACGGCTTGCTTACTTGGAGCAGAAAAATGGGTGAGATAGTATGTGTACTTGCTATTTACGCTGAGACTACCCACTACAAAACAGCAGTGGAATTTGCAATCTTCACATGCATGGAACAGGACAGGAAGTCCTGGTTATAGAATAGCAGATCATGTGACAGTTGAAGCGCTAAAGGTGACTCAGTACGTCTTGCAAGAACATTAGAAGGTAGTGAAGCTTTTGCTGAGTTACAAGGCGAAGGGAACTTCCCAGTAACCACCTGGTATACGAGTATATGATAAAGATGAGTTCTAAGATACTCGACAAACTCATTAGGGGTAGACTGTACAGCTGGGACCCTTATTCAAAAATGCTAGACGCAGATTCTTAGACGAAGACCACTGAATGTTGTATCCACATATTGGAGAGTCACTAAGTCAGTGGTGCTGATAGTTGCAGGGATGAAATCCATCATCTTCCCTAGTAGAGGGTACAGAAAAACTTAGCATTGAAACAGAGGTTGCCAACGATGTTATACAACGATTGGCACAAATCTTGGATAAGTGACACAACGAGAAGATGTACCTTGTACTTTATCCCTAATCTGGGACCATGGTTCAAGTAAAAGCATGGGGACACGGCTTACCCAGCTCTTGATGGACCATGAATGTTTTCAATCTTACCTGCAAAAGATTTAATATCTTGCTTTTGACTTGAACTCTTCGTAATGTATTGATTTCCTTCATTTGTTATCCCTTGCAGATCAAAAGCTAACGTACGATGAGGATCCTATGGATCAAAAGACGTTTCATTGTCATCCGAGTCCAATAATTTAGCACCGTCGCGTATTTCAGCTGTTGTGTTTACAACATGAATTGGTTTGACATCTTCTTTGGATTCACCCGAGCGATAATTAATTTTGTGTTTTGATTTTTTGCTTTTCTTGTTCTTCTTGGCTTTCATTTTGTAGCTGAACAAGATACTGATCAGATCGTTTTTTTGGAATGCATTTGTAAAGGAACTTCTAATGCTAACTCAGCTGTTGGAATATCTTCACATCCATCGTTAATGCTTTGCGTTGTGCTTTTGGTGCAGCAGAATTCAGGTCGCCAACAAATAATAATTTCATTTCTGAACCATCTCAACCGTAATGCCTGAAATTTGAGAATCTTCTTCAACAACTGGAATATCTGTGATTATATCGTTTGTGTGGGTTGTATTCGAGTTTGCTACAAACTGTGACCGTAGCATTTCAATTAAAACATATGCTGATTTAGCACCCTCCTGCAATTCAATGTCACTTGAACTTATGAAGAAAGAAACTTGACTTAGGATTTAATCACAGTACTTTATAGCTCCACTTATAACTCGTTGTTCTAAGCATGTCGTTACGCGTCTTGTGAATAATTTAATTATGTTTTGTACAAAAATCCCCTTCAGTTATGGCTGAGCAACTGCCTCGGTCTAAGCAATAAACTCAGTGTGTGTTCCGGATAATCTAGTACACATGCAAATTTTCCAACAATCCAAGCAGAGCGTATAACACTTCGTACATTGAATGGCTTTGATTTGAAGCAGCAAATGAATCGAGCAAGTTAGTCATTTTTGTCGCTGCAAGTGGTCTGATAGTTCGAATGCGTACAAAAACATCTAGAAGCTGGGTAGCGATAACGCCACCGTGTTTAGATCCTGACTCCAATTCAATTAATTCAACTAAAACTGCTAAGTACCGTTCAAAGCTTGTATCGTATTGATATGAGCCTCGGGAACAAATTTCGTTGACTTTATAGAGCAATTCGTTACGGTATCCTGATCCTTCAGCTCGCTCCATGTATCCCAACAGTCTTTAAATGATTTCCATGAGATTTTTCTTCGATACCTTTCCATAAAGTCAATCTAAAGCACGCAAATTGATTTGGCAACGCTCCCATACTACTTATTTTATCCTTTTTAGGGCATTTTGAAGTCGGTTTCTTTTTTCTAAAAGTTTTCTTATTTTAACCCTTTTAGAAGGCAAATTTTCTTCATTTCAAATTTTATAAATTTCAGTTTTTTGAATACATTGCACCATGTATGATAAATTAAAATTTTTTGACTGCAACGCAAAACTCTCCTTCTTCGTAGCACTTTAGCCCCTTTCGGGCCTTCGCTTCCAGCAAATATTGGGTTCAGCTGTCTGGGTCCATTGACCGGATCCTCCGATTTTGATATCCGGGCAGCGATGAACTGTCTTCATCAACCAAGTCAGACCAATGTTTCTTCAGTTCCCGCACTGGTCTCTGGAATTCAGTTCTCCCAATAAATACCTTTTTACGTATTCGTTGTTCGTCCATAGGGTTCTTGTGGCCAGCACATCGCAGCTCCTGCGGTCTTACAATCGTTAAGACTACCAGCTTGTCAAAAATTTCATACATCTCATGGTTGTATCGAATTCGCCATTGGTTCACGTTTAACTTGACTCCGATTATTTACCTCAGAACCCGTCACTCAAAGGCGCTTACCATATTTGCGGTTGCTTAGGTCTTATCACAGATGGAACTTTGTCATAACTGAATAAAATATTTTAGTAGCGAGCTGTATTTTTCGGCGTATTTCGTCTCTCTCTTTACTGGTTCTCGTTATTTTGGCACTTAAATACACAAATTCGCTCACATTTTCGATACTGTATCCGCCAAGTGTAATGTCTTGTGTACTCCAGGTATTTTTCCTCGACTGCGTCATGAGCTTTGTTCTAGTCTCATTGATTTGTGGTCCTACTAGTTTTGCTTCGCTGTCGAGTTTCAGGAAGAGTTCTTTAGCAGTTGTTAATGACCGTGACGATAAAAATTTGGTGTGCGTCTATATTGAAATCTCGACATTTTTAAAGTATCTGCTTGACAGTGAGCAATTGGTCTACCGTCGATCTACCTGCTCCAAAGCCACTTTGATAGTCCTCAATAATACTGTTGGTGCAAACCTGACTACTGTTAAAATCTGTAGCCCTCAGAGGAATCGAATTTATTTCTGATGCACTTCAGTACAAGATCTCATCAACGTCCAACTTGATTTTAGGTTTCATACAAATCCAATATAAAATATATTCTAGCTTTATGATGTTTTCGAATTTCTAACTTTGCCTAGCCGCCATTTTGATATTCTGACCTGAGTTGTTTTTTTTTATTGCTCAACTTTTTCGACTATTGAGCGGCCTCCATTTTGTTTCAGATGGTTCGACTTTGGATTTATTATTGTGAGCTTTATCACACACTCGGATGAATTTTTGTACCGATTTTGCTACATATCGGAGTTAGTCAGAACATAAAAAAACCTCTTTTTTTGTGTTCAGTTAACCATTTAGTATAATTAACAAATTTAACATCTGAAAATTTTGCGAAAATCAAAGCAACCATGCGACCTCCAGCCACAAATTTCCTAATATCCTATATAATATATATATATATATATATATATATATATATATATATATATATATATATATATATGTGTATACACACACACACACACACACAAACACACATATATATATATATATATATATATATATATATATATATATATATATATATATATATATATATATATCTATATATATATATATATCTATATATATATATATATATATATATATATATATATATATATATATGTGCATATATGTACATATATATATATATATATATATATATATATATATATATATATATATATATATATATATATATATATATATATATATATATATATATATATATATATATATATATATATTTGTAAGTCTAAAAGTTTGTCATTTTTCGATTGAATATTTCTTTTATTTAAAATGGGTTTTATTTAAGTACATATTGTCCATTATTATCTATGACCTTCAGATATGTTTTGGGTGGAGCCATTATTCCATCTGTGTAGAAATTCTGTGGTTTATCGGCGACAAACTTGGCCGAGTGATTTTCACAGTCCCTTAGCGAAGTGACTTTCTTTTCATTGAGAAAGTTTTGCAGAGACCGAAGCAAATGGTAGTCTGATGCTGCAAGGGTTGGACTATACGGTGGGTGCATCAAAACTTCCCAGCCAAGCTTTGTCAATTTTTGGCGGGTTATCAAAGATGTATGTGGTCTGGCACTGTCATGATGGAAGACAACGCCCTTTCTATCGATCAATTCTGGACAGTTTTTTGAATCGTTGTTGCAATTTGATTAACTGCGGACAGTACAGAGCCAACTTAAGTATTTGGCCAGGTTCTAGCAGCTCATGATAAACAATCCCCTTCCAATCCCACCATGCGCACAGCATAACCTTATTTGGTGTCAATCCTGGCTTTAAAGTCGTTTGTGATGATTCACCTTTTTTGACCATGATCTTTTCTAACGATATTCTTGTATCTTTCCCATTTTTCATCGCCTGTAATGATTTGCTTCAAAAATGGCTCGATTTCGTTGCGTTTTATTAGTATTTTGCAAATGGAAATTCGGTTAGTATTTTGCAAATTGTTACGGATAAAACCGAAGGGCACCAGAATTACCTCACCCCGAACACTATCGTAACATTCGCGTGACCATGTATAGTCAGAAAGCTAAGCCGCACTCGACTAGGGTTTGTTTGCCATCCCAAATTGTAATCATTTTAGTAGTTTAAATACGATTATTGGTAGTTTTAAGCAAACATAATTGTCATCGATTGAAGGTCAGAATCACCGCATGTTTGGATTTGGAATGTTCCCCAGAAATATTTCGGTAAAATCAAAACCTAACAATGATATTAGTCGCCCCGTGCATGACTCATTCCGACATACAGGACACGGAAACCGTTTGGTCCTTCATGGGATAGCCCCACATTAATTGACCCGGTTTGTTTGGATGCGAATATTGAAGTGGAAGGAAATAAATTGGACAATAAGGCTCTAGATAGACGAAGAAATTACGGGAGCTTTTCACAATTCCGGTAGATTCATTTGAAATTCACAGTTGAACCAAGGATTTGACAGGAACTATGCACACATGGACTTGCACATAATTATCGTTATCGATTGTGTGTTTTTGACACCGCGGATTTCACTACTTCTTATCCATAAGTTTTCCGTGGCAAAAAGTTTGAAGAAATATCAACTGACAAGCGACTTCTGGCAGAAAAACTTTATGGAGCTAAGTCGAAACGTGCCGGATCAAGTTCGAAACAATTATTTGCTCGCCACGGAACGAAAACTAGCAATTGTGTTTCACTTACAAAATTGTTGAGAAATTGTAATACTAGTATCAATGAATTATGCAATAAAATAAAAGTTTGGGCTAACCTCAAGAATATATCGAAAAGTCTACGCTCACAAATTGAACAGCTTGAACAAAGTGTTCACGTTTTACTCTGCGTTTATCAAAAATATGAAGAAATATTTCCAAAGCTATTTGTGATCTCATTAACCGAAAGAAAGAAGAAAAAGGCTAAGCCAGGACTGTGTTCAGCGAATAAACTCTACGACTTTTGTTGGTGTTTATTTATTGCGGCAAAAGGAGAGGAACCAACTCGTAGAACTGATCTCGTTCTGTCTTTACATTTATTATTGTGTTGTATAGATTTAGTTTTTGTTAACGCTGTTCTTGACGATCGGAGAGACATAATCAGACCCAACTTTGATGGTTTACCAAGTAACTGGAACAGTGATGATTTCGAGGTATCCGCTGTGAAAAACTATTGTGTTATACGTCACTTGTGCGACTTGGTGTCAGCTGATTATATGGAATTAGCAAATTTAAAACGGTCGTCGTAGAAAGATATTTTGAAAAAATTTATCAAACATAAGACGCTGCTGTGTACACCTTCAGAACTTATTTCAAACATATACTTTGAACCCAATTTGAAGTCATTAAGCAATACATACGAACAGTTTATTCTCAGTGTTGGAGAATTTGATGAAAGGATATTTTTAAATTCGTAAAAGGATAAATCGCTTCATATGAATTCTAGTTCACGAGGAATTGCTGGTACGCCAGTATCAAGTACTGCTACAGAATTATATTTGGAAAATATTGCGATGAAAGATATTTCAAAAGACTTTGTTTCGCACATCGGGGATGAACATTTAAAAATGCTAGAGGCAAGGCTGGATCGGTTAAAAGCAGCATTTTTTGATAAATATCCCAAAACAAAAAATACAACCCCTGCAGAAGACATATTTAAATATGCAAAAGCCTTGTATTATGAATTTCTTTGCAAAATTATAGCCACCGAGCTGAAAATTAAATCTCAGCTAGATCCTAAGGTAATATGCTGTGTGGAAATCGTAATGTTTCTTCATGAAGTAAAACTCGAATTTCCTTGAGTATTAAAATGTTTTGCGGTGGATCCGTATTATTTCTATAGAATAATTGAAATTGTTGTACAAAACCATGAGAATATTTTAACACGGCCCGCTATTAGTCACCTAAATAAAATTGAAAGCAAATGTCTTCATCATCTTGCTTGGCTTAGTGATTCATCTTTGTGGAATGCAATAAAAAATCATGGCGGATCGCTACCATCGTATGAGCAAGTTGACCATCGAAATAAAAATTCAATTGGATCGAGTTGTAGAAAAACAGAAGAATCAAGACTACAAGGGAGTTTCTTTCAGTCACCTTGTACAGGAGCGCCATATATTAAAACAACTGCTGGAGCAGAATCAGCTCGACGTGATCTCTTTAATGCTGGAACAAATGTCAAAGCTAAATGTGATGTCGATAGAACGAAAGAGGTTAGCCCACCAAAACCTAGAGCAGGATCTCTATCACTCTTCTTTAGAAAATTCTATGAATTAGCCTATGGAAGAATGTCAAAACTATGCGAGGGCTTACAAATGAAGAACAGTGATCATTTAGACTTAATTTGGACCATATTCGAACATTGCATTATAAACAAAACAGGAAAACAATTTACTTTCACCGCACCCTCCGGAGAGATTGCAATCACCAATGAAACTACCAAACTGTCAGTGAATTATGTTCAGCTGATTCAGCCGCACTTGGAGTGCTCGCCACCAGAGGGGAGCGGAGACCAAGTGGCGGCAGAAAGAAATTACCCCGCTGAAGAGGTGGATGACCGAAGAGCGGAACTATAGCCGTTAGGAGGAGGCTATAAAAGCGCGCGAAGAATGACGCGCCTCCTCTTTTATCTTTTCTATCGTGTGCGACGAAGCAGCGGAGCAAGAACAACCAGGGAGAAAGTAATTCGAAGCGCAGCGGCAATCTTTAGTGGAGGACAGCGGAATAAGCAATTGAGATCCAAGCGAAGGGGAAATTAGTATCAAAACGACGAGCAAGCCCAGACATTGGAGGAAAGGCTACAAAGTACAACAGCGTATACGATCGTCGGAGGGGCCCCTTTGTAGGTATATAATAGGAGTAAGTTTTCTTATTGAATACAGTGTATCACATGTTAAAATTATATGGAAGTTCCGATTTGGAGTACATGTGTTGGAAAATTTTAAATAATCGTAGTTTCTTTGAGATGATTATGTATTATATTAATGAAATTCGGTTTTTGTGTTGATTCAGGTGACACCCAAAAGTCGAGCTTATTTGTGTATCCAGCCTAACGCAAATGGTTCAAAACTATTTGGTGATGCATGTTTAGTTCCTTACCAATGTCATGGCTGCTTATGTGTTGACCTTCTTCAATTTTTTGTAAGATTTAATCGAATTTTTCAGGTGCATCTTTGACATCAAAATTTCCAGAACGAAAGCGAGCGAACCATCTCTCGGCTATGGCTTTTGATAAAGTATCTTGACCGTAGGCACCACAAATCTTTTCACGAGTCTGCGATGCATTCTCACCTTGATCGTAGTGATATTGTAAAATATAATGAATTTTTCAGAAATTTCACTCATTTTTGAATGAAAACAACTTTTGACACAAATGACGAAATACAAATCAGTCCGCATGGAAATTGTAGACTGGAATGCCACCTTTCAAACGCATATCAGTTTAACTCAACATGATTAATATTACCCAATATATGACAACGAACACAACTTAGGGACAAAAAGGCTCGATACCTTTTAGACCATCCAATGTATATAGATATAAAAGGATAGTGACTTTACAAAGAAAATCATCTTCAGGGATGAGGCACACTTTCACCTCAATGGATTCGTCAACAAGCAGAATCGCCACATTTGGGCAAATGGGAATCCACGAGTGATTATTGAAAAGCCGATGCATCCGCAAAGAATGACTGTTTGGTGTGGTTTATGGGCTGGCGGCGTCGTGAGGCCGTACTTCTTCGTAAATGAGTACAGCCAAGCAGTTACCATAAATGGTGCTCGGTATTGCAATATGACAATGGACTTCTTGTGGCCAGAAATTGAGGTTATGGACCTGGACAATTGTGGTTCCAACAGGATGATGCCACTTACTACACAGCCAACGAAACAATCGCTCTTTTGCGCGAGAAATTCAATAGCCCTTTTATCTCACGTTGTGGCATTGTTAATTGCCCGCCACGGTCATTTGATTTGACAGCGTTTGACTTCTTTCTCTGGGGATATTTAAAAGAAAAAGTGTACGTCAATAAGCCAAGAACAATTTAAGAGCAAAAGGATCAGATAATTCAGCACATTAACGACATTGAGTCCCAATTATGTCTCAGAATCATTTAAAATATGGATCATTGGATAGAAGTTATCCCGCCGTTGCCATGGTGGGCATTTGGGCAATATTTTATTTCACACATAATTGCCATAGATTCTTCATTTATGATAAAAATATATTATCATAAATCTCTGTAAACCTTTTGTTTTATTTACAATTAACACCGTGCGCTTTGTTTGGAGCACCCTTTACATAAGTATATAATATATATATATATATATATATATATATATATATATATATATATATATGCTATATATATATACATATATATATATATATATATATATATATATATATATATATATATACTTGAAAGCAAGACGTTTGACTTTTATTGGGTGTGTACTTAACAACGAGTGTTAAGATGTCTCAGCAAGACTTTTATTTGGTACCCTACTCGACTTTTTTTATGAAAAAAAATTTGAATGGGTCACATCCTTATATGGGAAAACCTTTGTAATGATTTCCCGTCTAAAATCATACGAACGGATCGGTTCTGGACGTGAAGTCTGAGTCGTGCCAACGAATGGTACCAACCGGTCAACCAGTCTGTGCACCCGTAATCCGTTTCGCGTCGGCTGCTTGTCGGTCAGCTAGATCAGAGAGGATCTCGGTCGCAGGCCTTAAAATGGATTACGCTCAATTACGTATTTCAGCCACCATTAAATGCCCGTTTCAAACGCGTCAACAATTCAAACATACAGAAGGGAAACCCACTTTACTTTATTCCATATTCATTCATTCTTCCAGTTAATCACAAAAACTAAATTCCATTTCACGCTCACAAAATTCACCGAAGCGGTACCGAAAAATATACTACGTTAAGTCAAACCCGAAGAACGCTACGCTAAGAAAAAGGCAAGGCAAGCAAAGGTACCGCATACCGCACGCGACGCAAAACCGGCCATTCGCGGATTTCTTAAAACCCTACCCTCTTTACGGTATACTGACCTTGCACTCTCCTTCCCACTGGAAAAAAGAAGGGCAGGCTGGAAAGGAAAGTCGTGTTTATATTAGCAATTCATTTTATAAGTAACCTCTACCATTTATATAAAATACGTTATTTCTATTCTCCAAGTTTCCTTTTTTTCCGTCGCATTCCTTCTTGTGGTTATTCTATTTAATGTTATTCGATATTAGGAAAAATTAGTTCATTAGTACTATTTTGGGTATCTTGGTAATTAAATCCTGTTGTATAAAACCATTCCTTACAGTATACTTTGACAGTCATCTATGCATAGTAAAACAGTTAATTTGATTTAAATTGAGAACAACCGGTAACGCTGTGTAAAATGCGTGTTCCATATCTTCAGTCACATAATGATTAAGCAAAATATAGTATTAGATAGCGGTACTCTCCCTCAACATTAAGCTTCTTTTAAATTTGGCACCTTATGTAATATTGGAAGTATCTACGCATAATAAGTATTTAATTGTGTAACTATCTCACTCTACTAAGTACAATAATAAATACAGATTTTTTTTTTAAGTTGAGCAATGTTATTTCTTTAAGTCTAGAATTTCTGGAAGTTTTTGATATGCGTTCGTTTCAGCGTGCCACAAATTCACTTAATAATTAAAACCACTGAATGAGGATACTTACAAGTAGGAATGAAAGTTCCTCATGAGCAACTCAATAGATTTAGATATAATTAAGGTCATGCACACTTTTACCCGTTAGGATTTACAAAGGAAATAGGCTAAATGCAAAAAAATACAAATTAAAATATATATCGTCAGACTGCCTTAATAGCTTCTATGGCCAACCAAAGTTAATACCTGTCATTTGATAGAATTTCCTATTGAAGGGACGATAAAATCCTCTGAGTCGACCAATTGCAGCTGAATATATATATATATATATATATATATATATATATATATATATATATATATATATATATATATATATATATATATATGGGTGATTGCGTCCTTTAGTTTTCCCCAAGCAATGTGAGATTGAACGAGCTTTTGATTTAAATAAGCAAAGAAATCCTTACTGGATGATAGGATCCATACAATTTTGAAGAATTAGAAACATATTATTCTCGCCTTCCGGACTTCAAGATGTTAGTATTTTTCTTTGTTTTGAATAATATCGGTTTTGGTAACATTAAAAATTTCGCTGATTTGAATTGTGCTTCACTTCTGGATTTCAAATGAATTATTTTTGTATACATAAATTCACTATCACTAGGATTGATCGGCAGTAACTCTTAGTATTTGTTGCTTTGTTTTTCTTTAATTTTGATTATTGATTCTCTTTTTGTTGGTGTCATGGAAACTTTTTGCTATTAAATTATCGATTTTCCACGAAAAAATTCGCGGCGACTTAAGTTTGACAACACTTGCACGTAAAATGGGAGGAACTCTACACTAACGATTTATAGCAACGTACACCCAAATATGGTATTCAGTCTTCACTCGTAAATATATAAGATTTAGGGGAAAGCTTGTCTCCAGATAGTCAAGATAAGGTCAAAATATTTCTCGGCAATTTGTCCTAACATCACTACCAAAAATAATTGAGAAGGCAAGGAGGAAAAACTATGCAACCAATTAACTGTGAAAAACTATGCACTTGTGTCGTCCACCTCGCGGCAACAACGTTTCAAATGCGATTGGTACGCGTGCAGTAATAATTCGAGTACTAGGTTGGTCGTTTAGATTCACACTTTGGTCCTCCGACAACAATCACTGGAACAATTTAATCATGTCACACTATGTTTTAAATCAAATTGAATTTTCTAGAGAGACGAATAATTTGATGGCGTTTGCGCATCGCATTTGTTGTTGCCGCACGTTTCGATGCTTTTGGCATGCGATATTGTATTAGAACAAAGGGACAAAGGATTATCTTTGTTTCTTACCGATTTAGTGATGATCGGATGTCTTAGGAGGTAGAAAACAATCCAACAAATTACTTTTTTTTTTAGAATCCTCCCTCGAAGCAACCCAAGAAGATTGCCAGTCTCGTCCAAAATCCTCCCGTGGCAGACACCAGGGCCGTCCTGCCATCTGGCCCGTTTGACATTCCCCGACTAAAACTGACGTAAGATGGGAATATCATCCAAAGCTGACGTTAGCTAGAAAGCCATATGGTAGTGATGGGCATGTGTGTTAGTCGGCAGTGTCGTAGGGTCGGATCATTACACCTTGCTTAAAAAGCTTCGAAATTTTTTTCGACTATGCAATTATCGTTGTTTGGAAACTTCTGAGCTACTCACAAGATACTAGTACTAGTTTCTGAGAAAATTTGCTGCGATGCACTGACAGATAGATAAGTAGATATATTAATAAGGTAATGTAGAAATCAAATCTTAAAAATCATGTGGCAGCTTCTTCAATTTTATTCTTTGAAGGATTTGCGGCTCGCCAAGGGCTTCATGATTTACTTGGAGTGGTTTTACTTGGAGCTTGTGCAATATTGTACCCCAGCTCCATTCTATCTGTGAGCAATTATTTTGCTCAACGTAATTAGTGAAACCATGCCATTTTGCTCTTATTTATAGTACATTGGATAGGTTCATATTGGAGTGCTTGACGAATTAGGTTTTCCAGGATAGTATTAGAATGTCTGTATATAGCGTCGAGCAGTTTATGAGGCACGTACGTATTTTTGAACGGTTTCGATCGTAAAGTTTTGCAGTTTGGTAGTGATGACTCTACTAATGTAGATAAACATTAGTAAAACATACAGTCGTCGTCTATAAATAGGGACTTGTAAACATTTAATGGCAGTCAAGGTAGGTCTGCAGTAAAGATATTGTATAATATTGGGGAGATAGGCTCTCTTTGAAGGATTCTAGCTGGAAATTGGTACAAGCTTTAGAGACGGTTGCCAATTTTGACACGAAATGATCAACATTTTAGGAAGAAGCCAATAATTTTCGTGAGCTGCAATGGCATTTGGAATTCATGCATTTTGTAAATAAGACCCGCATTCCAGACTTTATCAAAGGCTTTGACTATATCAAACAAAGCCGACGCAATTGACTTCCTGCAATTAAGCCCTAGTTTGACAATCCTAGTAAGCTGGAGTTTTGTGAAATGTATGTGTTTGAAATCAAATTGTTATTCTGAAACTACTTCGTTTTCTGTAATAAGCTCGCTTAGTCAGTTGAGTAGCACATACTCAATTTTTTTTTTTTTTTTTGACAGAGAAGAGATGCCAGTTTTGTGAAAACATGATTTTTTACCAGGTTTTAAAAGAACAATAACAATTGCCGATTTCCATATTTTAGGGTATTATTTTCGTAAGCGGAAAATCGCATTTAAAGTCGTTGTTAGTACTTCGAGGATGTTATCGGGGAGCCATTTCATCATGGTATTTGTTATTTGTCAAACTCTGGTACTTTCTATCTGTTTAGTATTCGTGTGATGTCTTTTACCGGATGAAGACAGGCGCTACATATTTGGTCGGAAACTACAATGTCTTTCTTCGTGAACCTGTTGGTGTTCGTCAAGATCCTCCTCATCGGATGAATTCTCACAGAACTGCTTTTTCAGAGTATCTGCGTAGATCTCCGCCTTACCAGAAGTGTCAAATTTAATACCGTAAGGGCCATGGATTGGTGGTATTTGGTTTTTGATTTAGATACGAAAACATCTGGATATTCTCCAGGAACTTTTATACCGAGGTCCAGGCTTTGCGAGAACATCTCCCGCTATTCATTGCGGAGTTATGATATCCAATCATAAATTTGATTTTTCATTTGATTTGCTTCATGGCGTAATGTACTCCTGGCTCTTCTGCAAAATCGATTCTTCATGTTTATTAATTCTTTCATATCATTAGGGAGTTCATAGTCATTCGATATCCTTGTCAAAGTTGTGACTGTGTTGTTCTTTTTTGCCAGTACTACTTGGTGTGTAATTCCTTCTATCGTTTTTACAGTGCCGCTGGCTTTTTCAGATATTTGAGTAATGGTTTCTTTTGCCAATGCGACTTGAAGACCTTGCCAATCAGTTTTTTTCTTTATTAAGGGGTTCATCATCCTATTAAGAAGAGGACAATTTTGTAATCGGATGAAAGTTTGTCGAGGACTTTGATGCTTATATCGCGTTCAAAGGTACGTGAAATACCAATATCGAGAGGATAACCATTTCAGTAGCCGTAATGTTGGCTCTTGGAGAATACGCAGGCTCAGTGAATAATCTGTGGTCAACCGATTTAGTACAAAAGCGGTTACTTCTCACAGCTCCCCAACTTCGGTGCCCGACATTGAATTTCCTAGCAAGGAGTATCGGACCATGAAAGTCCGGAAATTTTTTATGTCTTCAATGAGCGCAGGCACATGTAAGAAGCTATACACCAAGACTACCACGAACACAAAAGAATTCGTCCGCACTTGAATTGCAGTGGCTTCTAGAGTTTGTAAAATAGGTGTTAATATGAGATTATTCTTCATATTGCTTGTCACAAGAATGGCTGTTCTATCTCCACTAGCTATTGTTCTGTCATTTCTACACAGAAAATAGTTAGGGAAGCGTTGGCGATTTCTAGGCTTCAAAAAGATTTCCTGGATGAGGATGATGTCAAATTTATAATCAAATATAAGTTGAGTCAGCTCATCAGCATTCTATGTGAGAATGGTGTACTGATCTATAAAGGTCACTGTTGTTTGTTTGTGAATGTACTATGATTATTTTTTGTGATGTAAATATACCCTGTATCATTTTTGCCGTCATGTATTGCATTATGGTTTGAAATTATGTCTGCATGGTGGCAAAAAGCCTTTTATGTCATTGCTTGTGTTTTGTGGGACTTTTGTTTGTTGTTGAGTGTTTTTCGTTTGCTCTTGTGTAGGTGTTTTGGTATTTCTGTTTTGATTGTTATTGACTATTGTTATTGTAGTTACTACATGTGAATGATTTCCTTGCATTCACTGGATTTCGAGGACTTCTACCGTAATTTTACAATGTTCTCTACCAAAGTTGACACATTTTGGTTTTCCTCTGCTTTTTTTGGCGTGATTGAAAAATAGTGGAGCCCGTCACATTTGACACAACAGGTCTTAGCGTGACAGTTTTCGGAGGAGTGTCCAAATTGCACATAATTTGTCTTGTGCACAGGCATTGCCATAGAACAGCGCATACGAAACAAAAAATCATGTGGTACTGATGGTATTCCAAATATAGTTCTCCGACATTTGCCTGAGGTTGCTATTAGGAATTATTGCATATTGCAATTCATATTTCCCAAATGAGTGGAAAAAGGCTAAGGTATTTCCGATCTTGAAGAAAGGAAAAGAATCTTCATGCCCCAGAAGCTATCGCCCAATCAGCTTGCTGCCTAACATCAGCAAGGTGTTTGAAGTGATACTCAACAGAGCATTAAACGCCCACATTGAGAAATATGAGTTGATGCCGAATTGCCAATTTGGTTTTTGTGCCAGGCATTCGACCATACATGCAATAACGAAAGTAACCTCAGACATCTGTTGGAAACTAAGCAACAAAGAATGTGTTGGAGCATGTCTCATTGATATGGAGAAAGCCTTCGATACGGTGTGGTTAGATGGACTAGTTTTCAAATTTCTTCAGGACAGGTTCCCCAGACACCTTGTCGCCATGATGTGTAATATGTTATACGGGAAATCGTTTTTTGTAACTGATGGAAATCTGACAACAATGCGCGAATTCAAGGTCTTGAATGGTCTACAGCAGGGAACAGTTACTGCGCCCCTGCTTTTCTCAATATTCATTCGCAAGTTATTGAACAGCTTTGATTTTAATGTCTCGCCAACGCAATCATTGGTAGCGTTTGCTGATGATCTGATCATCTATACGGCAGACCGAAAAGCTACAATAGTTCAGAGCAATCTTCAAAAAATGTTTAATGATGTGCAGCTTTACATCGACAATTGGCGAATGAAAATCAATGCGCAGAAGTGCGAAACAATTTTGTTTCGGACAACGCTGTAGGGGGCCAGTCAAGACCTGAAACGTAATTGGAAGGATTTCCACATTATGGCTGGTGAGGGTAGTTCAGAACGGGTTCCACATAAATCCTGTGTTCGATACCTCGGTGTTCATCTCGATCAGTATCTGTACTATACTGAACATATCAAAATCATGCTCAGTAAGGCACTTAAAGTAGTCATGGCCCTTCGGCGACTCTTTCATTCCAGATACATTGATCAAAAAGTCAAAGTTATTTGTTACAAGACCCTGGTTAGGCCAGTTTTGACATACGGATGCCAGATCTGGTACAACCAGAGTGCTAGTACAATGGAAAGATTAGGAGTTTTCGAAAGGAAATGTCTTCGTGCATGTACTGGTTTGTACAGAAAGCCTGAGACGGATTGGAAGCACTATATATCGAATAGAAAAATTTATCAAACCGCTCAAGTGACAAGAGTCGATATCTTCATATTGAAACTTCTTCGGAATCATATCGCAAGATCTGTGACTGTGAGTGAAAACCCTTGGATTTCACAGCCGTTCCACCCTACAGACGGGTATATTGTGACTTGCCTCACTACTGGCTTCGTTCCTCCAGAAGCATTCGTTTATTTGGACATGAATCGATATGTTTTTGATTCTGACGGCGTCCCAATCATATATCACATATACCGACGGGCCACCGATAAGAAGATAAAATATCCTCTGAATCTGAGTTCACGAGACCAACAATTCCAATGGAGATACTCATTTGCTAGATTCGTTGAGGCTGGTCGAGCTGAGATGGAGCAATCTAGGTATTGGTGGCTGAATGACAATGTCTAAATTATTCGTGTTTATTTTCTGTTTTTGTGCTTTTTCTCGTTACTTAGTTTTTCAGATTCATCTCATTATTGCTACATCTAGTATTGTTGTTTATTTGTATTATAAATTAGGTATAGGTTTCAATATAAGATAATGTTTTTTTTTGTTTTTTTTTTTGATTGAACTTATTTAGAATTAGGATGTAACATATAAGGTATAGGATATAAGTTCATTGTTGTGTTAGTAGTATAAGTAATTTTTGAATAATGCTGATTGGTTTTTTTCTCCTTTTTCCAATTGAATCAAAAAATATCTAATAATATTAATTAATTTAAATTTGCAAGTGTATTTTTTTCATTAAATGTGTTTAACTGTTAACGTATAAATTTAGAGAGCCATTCGGGCCATTAAGTTTTTTATAGTTTTATTGTTTGGAATTTGCTTTATATTCTTTTAAAAATTTATAACGATTGGTATTAAATAAAGCGCTTTTGACTTTGACTTTGACTTTGAACAGCGCATACGAGATAACATACTGCCCTTATATTATATGTGTCAGTCTCTGCTCTGGGAAGGAAGACCTTCACCAACCTGGATGGCCCATCCCTTAGTTCGATGTAATGAGTTCCGATGGGATGAGACTCCTGGCTCCAAGATCTTCTTTGATATCTTCAATCGATAGTCCATATAGATCTCTAATGACTACATTAAGATTCCTTTTTACAGGAAGGAATTACGTGTGGTACTGTATCTGAGAAATATTTCGTAAGTTTCCTGTAGACTTATGGTATTTGAGGGATGTCCTGGATCCTCTAGTCGACCCTTGTTGCAGCTTCATGTTTAATCATATGGTTTTTCATTTCTTTTAGGGATTTGTCTCCACTTGTCGGGCTCACGAAGAATTAAGGGTACAGTTGCCTTTGTTTTCGTCTGCAAATTTGGATGAGATGGGTGCTGTAAAATGGTTTCTTTTCGAGATAGCCAGCTCTGGTATAGTCACTGAGAGATCCGGCGATAACAGAGCAAAGAATTATTCATTCTTCCCAATAGAGTTCTCCTGCAAAGACTCATTCTCCTCATCTTCTTCTTCTTCTGTTCTTTCCTCTTCCATTGCTTCTTCTTCCGAAGAAGAAGTAGAGAGCGCACAGCTCTCTGATGAGCAAAATAAAAATTTCGTTTTCCTCTTTTCGTTTTTATTTTTATATTTGAACTCCGCCATTTTCATCGAATGGTCCATTACTCTGTCAGCTCTATGTTCATTTCAATCAGTTGTGGTTGAGCCTATCTCAAATGATATAATGCTAATTTGAGCCTGCACAGCATAGTACATCCCCACCTAGTACCCACACCTTCCATTTACCCTGTGTTGCACACTTTCCGAATTTTCCCAGGGGCCGGTCAGCTGATCCGGGGCACATCAGCTGATCCGGGGCACGTCAGCTGATCCGGGGCACGTCAGCTGAGCCCAGGCCTGGCGCGTTCAAGAAACAAAGCAAATAAAATTTCCGACGCACGTGTTCTTTTACGCATTTTAGAACATGGGAGTGCTGCCAGATCCTAATAAAACACTAAAAGATTGCATGGAACGAATTTGTTTTTCTGCAAAGTTATTGATTTTTTGAGGTATGGTAATCCTGAAATCTCTCATCGAAGCATATGTTTATATTCGCGCCAATCCTCGCGTCAGCATTTACCTACCTACCTGCTACCGAAGATTTATGGCTCCCTCTTCGGCTTGTTTTCGGATTTTTCCGGAGCGTTGATGAGTGTGGATACTATATGAGTATATGTACTATGCTCCACAGTTTGCGAAACTTTTAGTTGTGGAATTAGCAGAACAGTCCGCTGACATTTTCCTATTGTGGATATGCAAGTTTGATTCTTACACAGTGTTAAAAGTACAGTGACAAAGCTGAGGCGCGCCAGGGAGGCAAACATTGTGAAAAACGGTTGCCGTCTTCCTTTGCCCGCGCGGGTACCATTTTGAACCAATAACTCTAGCAAAATCATGAAAGTGGTCACATATTCAAGAAAATTACTGCAAATATTTGTAACATCAATTTGCTATTGAAAATCCTCCTCAATTAGTGAGATGAGCATCGTGTTAATGAAATGATGTTAAATGTGAGGACATATGTTAGTAAACACATTTTGTCCTTCCTAACTCTTTTGAAAGATATCATTTATGAATCACGTTATTGATTTCCGGAAAATATTGTTTGATATCCTATTACAAAATTGTTCTGGACATTTATTGGCCGAATAATGTAGAACACAGCAAAAGGAAAAGTGTAACCGGAAAACTTATCCTCTTAACAGTTCGATGTAAACTTGAAACTATGAAATCCATACAATTTGTGCGTACATATTTCAGAACAAGTTTAAGTCATGTTTCCCGTCCTTTTATCACGATTTAATGTTTTACCGCCCTGCTTTCCCAAGAAACAACTTTCTGCGTCATGGCATACTTCTTGGAACTCCTTAGTTAAACAAAGGTCTATGATATTCAGGAGTAAACAAGGAACTTTCAGTTCGGAGATATTATTTTTCAATAATATTCGGTTCAATAATCTCTTGCTTCAAACAAGCTTTTGGTAAGTTTTCGCATGAATACAAGGAAGTAGACATCGCAAGAGAGAAGAAAGGAAGTAGTCATCGCAAGGAGAAGAAAGCAAGTGAGCACCTTAAATTATTTATGCTGTATTGAACATCAAATTTGATTTCATAATTTCCCATTTATATGCCAAAACAAATTCGATCTCTTATCCATTGTTCAATTTTCCAAGGATAAAAACAAGTTCCCTTGAATTTTCAAGTGTTTATGCAGCACACCAAATTTAGTGGCTAATGATGTAGAAGCGAATCCTTTCGAAGCAATGTATAGAAAAGGGATTATTCAAGAATCTCGGGTTTATATTTTTTACGAGTAGATATTTAAGACATATTCCTTGTAAATTTATGTTTTACGTTAGACTAATCCCATCAAGGTTGAATGCATTGATAATGTTTATCATTTGAATGCACAAAATATTCAAGTATTAATGCATGAATACGTAACTCTTCCTTTGAAAATTTTTATAAAACACAGAACGTTACTCAGCGGCAAATTGAGGTTCGAGGCAGAACAGATCGAGCAGCAAATGATTTTCGGAGGATTTTATGAACTTTGAACTTGGGAAGAAATTGGAAATTTCAGGAGTTGCGGAACTTCGGAGAAATTTCGGAGGAACTCCCGAAGAATATTGGAAATTGTGGAAGGAGAAAAGGAGTTAAAGCGCATGGGCGAGGCACGTAGTGCAAGCACGAGTACAAGTGGAATGACAGGAGTGGAGAAAAGGAGTTGAATTGGAATTGGAGAAGTTGGAAAAAATACTAAAACAAAGAAAAGTGTTATTATTTTTATTTATAATATAATTATTTTGCTTTTTAGTCTTTCAATTACTCGACAGTAATGGTTTCAGTTTTTACTTTCTTTTATTTTCTCGCGACAATATTCCAAGTTCTGTCTTGGAATCTGTGAGTATGGGGACAAGCAATGAATGTGGGGAGCTTTCCGCAGCTAAATCTAGCTTCACGCAGAAAGCGAGAAAAACTTGCAGCGCTTCTTCGAGAAATTCGGGGGAGACATAAAGGAGGAGTTTATCCGGGACTTGCTTGCTAGTTGCAAGATACAACTGCAAGTGCGGGAAGTCTCCAGTGACATGAAAATGGACGAGGGTAGAAGTTCTACAGACAGTGGTGACAAGGCGGAGACTATCGTAAAGCCGGAAGCCAGAAAGAGGTCAATAGGGTCTACAACGCAGGAGTCTACTTCAAAGGTATCGAAGACCCTTGTAATGAGCAAGCGGGATTTTCCTTAGCTAAAAAAGGTGGCAAAAATAGCTTCCGCTAGTTCGTCGGGGACCATACCCAAGCCGGGTGGAAGGCCGGGCGTTGAGGCAAATAAAGGGAAATCGAAGCCCCAACAGCCAAGCGTGGCTGTTACCAAAAAAGGAAGGGTGCCTCCTATAGTGTGCTGTAGGCTTAACCTGAAGACTTTCCGGGAAAGCGTCAAAAGGGCATGCCTACGAGACCCTGAAAAGAAACCAGAGTTTAATGAGATGGTGAACAGCTCCTCACGATTTTCGCTTCACTCTAAAACGGCAGAGGATCATACAAGCCTTTTAATTTTACTAAAGTGTGCAAAGGTGGCTTGCTACACCTACACCCTTCCAGGAAAGAGAAAATTGACTCTCCTTCTCAAAGACGTGCGCAGCTCATACGACGAGAATTATGTTGTCGCTGAGCTGAAGGAACATCTCATAGAAAATATCCTTTCAGCAGAAAGATTCTCCACTATAACCTCTAGGAAGGAAAAAAGCACGTTTTTATCCTTCTTAGTCCAGTTCAAACCGAACTCTGAAGTGAAGAAAGCAATAGATATAAAGTTCCTATTGTACTATAACATACAATGCAAGTATCTACAGAAACATTGCACTGCCCAGTGCTTCAACTGCCAAAGATTTGGTCACGTCACTTCTGTTTGTGAAATTCAAGTTAGATGCACAAAATGTGACAAGCAGCATAAGTCTATTGAATGTCCAATCTCGAAGAACTGCAATGCTAAGGGGCACCCTGCGAGTCTCAGAGGTTATTCAAAAGAAAAAAAAATTGAAGAGGGGAGGAAGAATCTCCAAAAGAAAATAGAGGAAAGGAGGGATTTCATCACCGCCTATATAAAGTTGCTGTATGTGAAAGGGTTGCGTACTCTAGCTTTTTGCAAGGTGCAAAAAAGCAGCCTGCACTTCAGCCTATACGGCAACTTATACAACAACCAATTCAGCAACCCCAGCAGTCGCAGAATTCGTGGAATACGGTTTTAAGCACTGACTGCCAACAATTTTTCGGGTGTGATTTGTTCACACTCATAGGAATAGTGGACTATCTTATCCTCCACGTTGAAAAACTCACTAACCCTAGTGAGAAAAAAGCTGCGTACTTAGAATTTGCCTTCAAAGTATGTTGTCGTGATGAGTTCCATTAAACTCTCCATCTTCAACATATGTTCAATAGCTGGACACTATGAAACGAATTTTGTTCAAGAATACTTGAACGCCCATAGACCAGACTTCTTGTTTATGTCGGAAACAAGACTCAAAGAAAGACACAGAGTGCATCTGGGGAAATCCAAGATCATCAGGCGTGATGACCCAGAGGGAAATCTGAGAGTTACTATGGCTCACAAAGAAAACCTGAAAGTCCAAAGGCTCTGCTTTCCAAGTCTGAAAACAAAATGGAGCAAGATAGGATTAGTGGAGCGAAAAAGCTTCGGGCTTACAGAGGCCTATAAAGGCGGGAGGATGGACGGTCTGACTCCAACGAAGTGCTGTACTAGGAGACAGGAGTGGGGCCAATAAAATTGTGTAAAGAAAAGCTGGTTGAATCGGGAAGCAGTAGAGCCAAGGAGCACAAGGTGGGAGGAGTCAGGAGAGCGACGAACAGATGCTCAATGAACGCAGCGAGCGAGTAGTTTTAAGGTAGTCTTAAGGAAACGATGCACTTAATTTTAAAGAAATCAATTGTTGTTAGAGTAAAAGATTTTTACAAACTTCTTTTTATATTTTCATCTATTAATGTTTGATAATGTTGTGGGAGTCAACATTTCAAAGTTTTGTTTTACCAAAAAATTGATATTATAATCTAATAAAAGTAAATTATTATTGAACTATGGGAAAAGCCCTAAGGCACAACCTGCATGAACATTGTTAGGTTAACTTATTAATGAATTAGATATATAGTATGTACAAAATTAGAAATTCCCAAATAAAGATATCGAATCTAAAAGAGCGGCGAATAGAGTTGCATAGGAGAGGTTGGCTAGTCAACATCTCCTGCAATACCAAGAGGAAGTTGAAATTGAATTTGAAAAGTATAAAGATTAAATAGTTAGTGTATGCAAGAGAGCAGAGGAAAGAGATAGAATACAAGAAGATAGGAAGAGAAATAGAGTCTGATGGAATGTAGATTGAGAGGGCAGGTAGTGAAATAGAAGATAGAGCGAGACGGCAGAAAATAGAGTGAGAAGGGATATTAAGTGAGATAGAAGATAGAGTGAAATAGAAGATAGAAAGAGACGAAAGATAAAAGGAAAGATAAAGAAGAGATAATACGTGAAGAATACCGGGGACTCTGGGTGAGTCGTTTGGTATTCTTTTGCTGACTTTGGTCAATTTCAGCCGTATTTTCTTACTTTTTCAAAATTTAAAATTATATAAGTGAAAGTTAGTTATCTGGCGGATGTTAAACAATAATATAAAGATAGTTCCCTTTTGGTGGACAGGATGTCGACGGACGGTGGCGTGGTTGCCGGAGGCGACACATTCGACAAAAATAAGGCAAATTCCTTCGCTGGTCGCCCAGCTTGACAATATTACGTTGAAGTTGGATTAAATTTTTGTAACGCTGTTGCAAACACAGAAAACGCTTGCAAAAACTAATGCCGAGCTGACCAACCAGAGAAAAAAATGAATTGCTAGTTGAAAAAAATGCAGAGCTAGTTCAAATGCTCAAACATAAGGCTAAGCAAACGGGAAATCAAAGAAAGACTGTCCTCAGATGGAAAACGAAAGGTGAGGACGTCTTCACCTCCAAAGTCTTGTTCTTTGTCTGAAAATTCAGAGGGTGAGATGGAAGTAGACTACATGAGTAGAAGTAAAGATAAAGAAGATGTGATTTTGCCTGTCCTCCCACCACCGAAACCAGCTACGACATTTACAGACATGACCATTACACCAAAACCAAAACAAACGCTGCTAAATACTATAAACACAAGAACCTAAAACAGTACCAATCATTTTACGGGAGCCGTCAAAATGGTCCCAAACACTCGGTATTATTAAAACACAAAACATATCGTACACATCCTCGAAAAGGATCTACCTTGGCATACAAATCATACTAACTACACCCACAGATCAAAGATAACTGACAAATACAATATTACACCTACATACTTCCAGAGGAAAGATAGCTGAATATTGTTATTAGTGGCCTGTGTGGCCTTTTATATGAAGAAATCATGGAAGACTTACAGTCTCAGGGCTTCAAACCAATAGAAGTCTACTATATTAAAATGAGAGAAAGTCATTCCAGAGCAGTCAAGGTTCTTCTCCTAAAATCTGAAACAAATATTTACAACATTAAATCTGTATGCCACCTTAAGTGCATCGTGGAGGCAAAGTGTCCTCGTTGGGCCAGGGTATGTGCAAGAATTGCCAAAAAATTGGATATTCTTCTAGGAAATGTCATGCACAGTCTCGATGCGTTAAATGTGGACTGTCCAAAGAAAATTTAAGAGAAGCCAAAATGTGTTTACTACGGCGGAGAACATCCAGCAAGCTACAGGGTTGTCCAAGGAATCCAAAGAACGTGGGAGATCGTTCGCGTAGGCTGCACAACCAGCACAAAAATAAACAACCATGCTACAGGCACCTCCACGCACACAAAATCAACCTCACAATATGGTCCAAATGTTTGCCAAAATACAGACACAGTTCCAAAACATGATGCAACAGATGATGGCAAACATGATTTAAACCATGTTCGTTACGTCTCAAAATGTCGTCAACACGAAACGCTTATGACTTTAATGAACCAAGTTTCATTTCTAATATTAAATACGAATACCTTGCTTCGGCATAATGGTGAACTCAATCAATTTATATTTGATCATAAATTCGTTATAATTATAATTCAAGAAAACGTTTTGAAGCCTGCAAGATGATCCCGCAACCCTAACTACAGCATATACAGAAATGACAAAGGAGGCGACACCAATCAAGGTGCGAGCTGATCTTCTGGAGTTCATTTTGATTTCTGCCTACAATCTTCCAGGAAATAGAGATTCCTTAAATGATCTTAGAGCACTTGCTCCATTTTGAGGCACTTTCTTCATCGGAGGAGATCTGAATGACAAACAATAAAGCTGGGACCGAGCTCAATAAATTCATCATAGCCAACCACTACAGCCTACATATCCCAAATGAGCCAACACATAACGGATTAAGAAAAGGCCTTCAACTGGATATTGGAATATCACGAGATCTCATATATAATGTTCGGTTTAATGTCTTCGATGAACTGCCTTCCGACCTTTTCCTCATAGAAAATATCTTCATTGACATTCCTATGGAGGAAAAGAAAATCACAAACTGGAAAGCGTTTAAAGTCGCATTCGCCAATCACCGGCGACATCAACAACAGCATTGAGAACGTAACTCAGAAAATTTTACAGGCAGAAGAGGACGATATAGTCATAACTCCGAGAAGGGAAACGAATACCTATCAACTTATCAAACAACTGATCAGAAGAAGGAATCAAGTTCGGAGGAGAACTAGGTTTAAAGGTGATCCTACGCTATGCACAAATGCTGCTCAGATGGCCAGTGAATTCTGCAATGAGATAGGGGTTTTCCGAAAGGAGCAATGGAAGAGCTTTTTGTAGATTCTCGAGCCTGGGTGTGGCAGTTTCTCGAGAATGTCCAAATACTTTCGGACAAACACTGGAATAGTGGTACCGCCTATTCATGGTCCGAATGGCATACAATTCTACGATGCAGATAAGGCTGAAGCATTTGCAGATTCCCTAGAAATGCAATTCCGTGAAAATTTTTCAGACGAGGAGGACTTTGAAATTGAGGAAAGAATTGAATCATCTATCAAAAGACTCCTGATGGATAAAATTCAACATGAAGACAGGATTGAACGACCGGACTTAGTCGAAATCAAAAACATTATACAGACACTCAACAAACATAAAGCACCTGGATATGACACTATTACAAACACAATGATTTCCTGGCTAACAGACAATATTTGACAAACACTTACTACCATTATCAATCCATTATGCCGTTTGCAAAAGTATCCCAAAATATGGAAATCAGCGGTTATTGTTGTTTTTTCGAAACCTCAAAAGGACCTACAACTTCCACAAAACTGGAGACTCATTAGTCTTTTCTCATCGCTGTCGAAAAATTGTGGAAACGGTGATCTTACATCGACTTAATGAGGTTGTATCTGAGAAATATATTATACCGGATGAACAATATGGCTTCAAAGCTAAACACTCCACCGAACTCCAGTTAGTTAGAGTGGTCCAACACAACAGAACAGGCTTAAAGGGAATTCAACAGGTCTAGATATATTTGACATAGCTAAGGCCTTTGATAAGGTCTGGCATGCAGGACTTATCTTCAAAAGGTATCAATTCAATATGCCACTGCAGATCACTCAAATTATTGGCTCCTTTTTGGAAGCCAGGATAGTCCGTATCAGGTTTGGCAAACAATTCTAAAGCCTGAGACCAATTGATGCTGGAGTTCCTCAGGGCTGCCCCATTTTACCGGTACTATACAATATATTTACTGAGATTTTCCCACTCTGCCTCCAAAAGTAAAACTATCACTCTACGCTGATGATACCTGTGTATTTATTACAACACGACAAGCAGGAGTCATCATTTCAAACTTGCAACGATCAATAAATATTTCATTGAAATACTTTCGCAAATGGAAAACTAAGATTAATTCTGATAAAACGCAGGCCCTATTTATCACAAGAAGACCACTACAAACTCCACAAAGGCTTATCGTTGACAATGAAATAATAGACTGGGCACAAATGGCTTAATACCTTTGACATACATTCGACAAAAGCCTCACATGAAAATAACACATACAAAATAAACGGAGACATTGCATTGGACTTCTCTCCTCTCTAAACCCCCTCATTAAATCCAAAAGACAGTCTTAAAAATCAATCGCTCATATACAAAGAAATTAGACGACCGAGCCTACTATACGGTAGTTCTGCTTTCTACCAGACCACAAAGACTAACAAAAAACACTCCAGTCCTTCCAAAAATTTTAAGAATTTCATGGCACAGTAGAAACACTGACATAAACAAGGACCTAAGAGTTGAGACGGTTGAAAAATACGTACGTGATAGAGCACTGAAACTTTTAACACAATCGACAACCATACTAATAGTACCCTGGCATTCCATCAAACTGTACGAAACGGGGATTGAAGTACGTTTGCCAACTATGCACCAAATAACTATGTTAAATTTTATTTCCAAAATCATATAATGACTGAAACTGGCTCAGGAAGGTAGATGGGTATTAAAGTACTCACAGGTATGAAGGAGTTAAGGCACTAAATCGCACTAACTCCATACGCCCCACATTTAAGAGAAGTGACTAGGAGTAACATACATGAGATGTGCGTCTTGACCCTTTTCATCCAGATACTGTCCATACTGCGTCTATTGACATCCAGAGTGCGGGGCTTCCAGATGTGCAAGACGTCCAGTCTACCTATTAAACCTAGCCTTGAACTATTTGAAACATTACTGCGGGCTAAGCTACATTTTGCTACGCTATGTAATGTCTTTAAGTAGGGGAATCCCTCTAATAGTGCGAAAGGATGGAAAAAGAGAGATTACTAGAAAAGCAATCCCCAAGCTCTAATGTCCCCAGCTGCTGTGAGCCCATATTATCTTCTAGGGCTTTGCAAATATAATGTTTCGTTTGCCAACCAATCCCATCATCTCCCCGACTAGACAATCCAAGGAGAGCTCTCCTATTTTATTGAAGAGGCCTAAGCATGATCAGTCGCATCTTTTGCATGCAAAAAATATGTGGCAAGTATTTCACGAGACCTACGGTTGGAGGACTGCTACTTTCCAATCTTGTACACGTGAGATTTAACCCACCCATGCCCACTCAAGAGCTGCGTCAAGAAGAAGCCAGCCTTACCATGCCTTCGATTGAGCCATCGTCTCAGATCAGGGATGAGGTATGCAGTTCATTATCCCACATAGGACTGATGCCAATCATTGAGTAAGCGTTCACTCCTTGTGCTCTCTAGTAAAGACTGTGATAGGTATCACGCCTTCTATGATCAGTACCGCCAAATCAGAGACAGTCGGATATAAAGCTGCAATCCTTAGTGGTTCTCTTCTGTATACCTGTACCAAGCGCTTTCGGTACCGTTTCTAGCTAAAACGTCGCCTCATATTTTTGTTCCGTACAGTAACACGATTTGCTCAGAGAAACTCATCCTTAAGTTAGTAGCCCCGGGTACTTTACGGATGGCTCGAATTCGTCCTGACTCTAGGAATTTTCTCCTTTGTCAGGATGACCACTTCAGTTTTCTCCAGCGTGAGATTGAGCTCACGAGCGGTCACCCAGTCTCTCACCCGGCGAATTGGAATACCTAGTATAAGTTGCATCTATTTGACAGTGCCTCCAGCGACTAGTGGTGCAACATTTTCCGCATAATTGATCAATTACAACTCATCCGACATCGTATCATAAAGCAAGCTTCGGTCCTTTAGATAGTTCTTTAAAAGCCGCATAAGATATTCAAGAACGTAAAAAGTGTTTTCAGTGTAACCAGAATATCTACCCATCTAGCGGCGTTGAAGGTGTTCCGAACATCAAGTGTCATCAACAGAAACATCCGTCGTTTAGTACGGCGATGTGCCTCTGCCTTTTGTATTGCGCTCACCGCCTCTAAAATTGCATCAGTGGTAGTGGCCTACTCTAAAGCCATACTGACAAAGAAATACGCCCCCAGCTACACGAATCCTGATAATGAATCCTACCTTGATGAGTTTCTCCAGCACTTTCCCAGCCATATCTAGCATGCATAACGGGCCGTATGCAGGTGGCGACTCGTCATTTCGCTTCCCCTCGTTGATCAGTACGAGCTTCACTCTTTTCTAATGTTCCGGGAAACCCCCTTCCCGAAGAAAAGCGTTAAGTGTGCTGAGCATCAAGTCAGGACAATAGTGATAGACGATCTGCAACATATTAGCTGGGACACCATCGGGAACTGGAGCCTTTCTTTTTTCAGAGATAGGACTGCCCCTTCTAGTTTCAGCTGCGTGAAGAGTAGCATTCGACTACTGTTTCACCGTGGACAGCGTCAATATGTGATGAGCAAGGAAAAGTTCCCACACTCTCCCGTCCATCTTTTCTACTTCATATATGAATGACTTGCACATGGCGCAAAGCTTCCACATAACTAGCTCATAGCCACGGCCCTAGGGATCCCTGTTCACACAATTACCACACCTCTTAACAATTAAGGTCAAGTTGAGAAGGGATTGATTGCACAATGATCTAAAGGTCAAAATTGACAACATAAAAAATCAAATTGAATGGTAAATTAAAATTTTGTGAGTGAAATTCAAGTGACGAAGATGATTAATTGAAACTGAAAATTCAGCCAGTCATTCATTCATTTCAATATGATTCAAGTAAATTCAATAAAAAATATGTACTGACTGATAAGTACATTTTAATACTTACCTAGAAACGATATGTTTTACATGGCTCATAATATTTTCATCTCGGAAATCGTAAGGATACATTTTCGTCCACACGCTTAACAAACAAACTAGACGTTCCAGCGATTCGTCTTCAGGTACTGAGGATAATAGTTTTCCTAGTAGTTCATGAGGTCGTACAAATAGTCTCGATGACAGCAAAAATGAAAAAATAAACTCCTGAAAGAGAGAAAAATAAAAGCTCAAGTTTCTTGTTTGATATAAAATTTAATGATTTAGTGTACTAACGAGTTTTTATCGCTGCTTCTTGAATTGAATTACGAATTCTTTTAAAATAATAATGTCATTAGGTTTGAACAAAGAAGATAAAACAATGAATTGCGTTCATATGTGATTGAGGGACCTTTTGATAGACTGAAGAGCTATCGAAGTTCATAAAAAGTGCTTCAACTATCCTCCATAGTGATACGCGTAATCAGATAAATGCAAGAGGGCACTAAAGTTTACATTCATGTCTTCTCAATATGTGCAATGATGAGACTTTAAAATTTTAACCGAGTCATTCAAGCTTAATAGGTTTCCTGCTGGTCACTTGTATTTCCACAACTCGATAAGTTTTTTATATCGTTATAACTCAATTTCTATGGAAAAGCTCCTCAAGCAATCAAGCAGACTCGTGCTCGGTTATGAAAAACTCATCGCAATTTCCGTTTTCATCGGTTCAAAAGGAAAACTCAAATGGCAAGCTCTTGAATGCAAACAACGAACAAGATTTTTATTGGGTTTATCCTCTCGAGAATTTATCTTCGACCACCTACCAGAATTTTACGTTATTATTTGATCCTCGTGCCTTAAGTGTCATGCTTGACTCTTGCTTTGCCTCGTAATCGGAATTCATCCTGGAATTTGTTGACCAGAGAGTACGAGTAGGTATTTGCCGTTTATAAGAATATGAATAACGAATGCGTATGGCAGTCAAGCATTCAGAACAACTGAAAGGGTATAATGGAGGCAATAATCATAGAATTCGAAATTGGATTCAAAAGCCTCCAATTATAAGGATTTGAAACATAAAGCCATAATTAATCTGAATTTGGAATGTCACAAGTCTATGGACGACTGAGTTTTTCCTATAAAGAATACTGGAGGAAACTCTTCTCTGTTAATAGTAACTAGTCTCTTGACCAGTGTTGCCGTCAAAGGAAAAATCCCCTTACTTGCATTAAATAGTCACTAGATATGCTTAAAACTAAATGAAAAAAAGCCACTGGGTGTCTCTCAAAGTTTCAAATATATTTAGACTAAGCTTTGGTATCATGAAAAGCGAATTTCTTATTTTAATTATTTACATTACATTTAAAACTCTATAAACAGCAAAATAATATCATTGAGGTTTTCATCTTCATCAGAATGTTCTAAAGTCGTCGAAATGGTATGTGTAGGGGAAGTTGATGGTTGAAAGGGTGAAATGAAAGTGCGTTTACACTAGTCTCTTCAATAGTTTTCCAAATTATGCTTCAAACATCCCCAGATATGTTGTAGGAGTGACAATTTTGTTTTAAAGCCTTCAATTGGTTTCGTATAAGTAGCATTGAATTTAAAGTTTCTGATACCATCCTGTTCTACAACTTGATTTTAAGGGTTCTGCACTAAAAACCAAAACCCTTTGAAATCACGACCTGTCTGTCCGCCCAGCCATGTATATGTCAAAGCAGTTTTTTTTCCGAAAAAATAAAAGCTACAACCATGATACTTTATGGAAAGGTCAAAAGTGGTAACTTCTTGAAACTATTGGGTCAAAAAAAAATTCAAAGATTTTAAAGGGGGCCTCTCGTATAGAGGGGTGACCCTTAACTTTTTTTTTTTCATCGAAGGTAATCAAGTGGGGTCTCATATGAAAGGTATCAATGAGATCTTTTCGAAACAGATCAGGTATTGAAATCATGACATCTGTCCATCCGCCTGTATGTCACAGCAGTTTTTCTCCAAAACTCCATAAGCGACAGTCAGCCAACATTGTGAAAAGATAGAAAATGATGACTTCTCGAATGTTTTGGGTGAAGAATTTCAGAGAGTTTTAAGAGAAGCCTTCTCATAAAGAGGTGTGACCGGTAAATTTATGTTGTTTTTCATCAAAGGCAGTCAAATTTATTGTTTATATGAAAAGTCTTAATGAGATATTTCCGAAACAGGTTTTAAAAATACCTAATCTGTCTCGAGGCGGGTAGGAGAGGGGAAAATGTATGAAATTTTTGCATACCACTCCCTGGCGATTTAACACCATTGATCTAAAAACCTGAAAAAAAACGTGGGCGTTGGCCTTAATGAGTACACGACAACAAATTCGTCAGAAGTTGAAATTCACTTAACTTTGTTAGTAAAAGTATGATCTATCAATTTTGCACTTTTTTGAATAAAATCGTAAGAGTATCCTCACAGCAGCCGGGGACATCGAGATTGAAGTATCGTTTGTCTGGCAGTTCCTCTTCCTCGCTCCCTTCCCGCTGGAGGAGGGTTCTCCTAGCTTGAAAGCACCTCACAGGGTAGAAAAAAAAGACCTGGTCCGAAGTAATGTGTTAAACGGTTCCAGGCCAAGTTCTCAGGTCAACAGAGGAGGTGTTCAGTGGGCAGTCTAGTCACATTCAATGAAATTTGATGCACTTCTGTTTATTTATAAGATTGATCAATCCTGAAAATTTCTAGGAGACCGAATAGTATTTAAAAAAGTTAGAGTGGTTTAAATTTTCCTGTATTACACCAACACTAACACATGGCTATGGACAACATGCGCTTTTTACCGATGCAGACACTATGGGTTTACTAGGATGTGCATGAAGGTTTCAGGAATGAAATGCATCATGCATATCTTTGAGCAGTTGTTCAACGAGCAAGATTGGTAATGATAAAACAAAAAAATGGCCTTTTTAAATGGGAATATTCGATAAATTTGTGTTATTTGCTCAAGCTTCAATATTTAAGGTAAATACTATTAGAGCTTCATTAAACTTATTAAAGAATGGAGCTGAATCCAATAAAACATAATTTAAAGATTATACTTCGTTGCTATAAGTTTCAATAATATTCACAGTATTTATAGCCGTGTGAATTTTCTCGAATTACAATAACCATACGCGATTTTTGTACTACATGGGCTCTCCATTCAACCAGACACTAAACTTTTGATTGGATCTTCTCTAAATTTTCAGATAGGATGAATAACAAAAATACATTTAAGATGAAATGTGGTGCATGATAACTGCGCGCACTTAGTTGTATATAGTTCTAGATTTGCGAATTTTAAGCCCGGCAACACATCTTTACAGAGATCTGTCACCTGATCTATTTGCGAAATGGCACTGTGCTCAGCAATATGTAAAAGCAGCTCACCTTCAGCTTTCTAAGCATTTCTGTTTACTTTATTGTCTAATGTGATACAGATTTGTTGATTTTTCTAAAGCATTTTGCATTTCATGTAAATTTCTCGAGAGAAATTTACCTATTGCAGAGAGTATCATATATATATATATATATATATATATATATATATATATATATATATATATATATATATATATATATATATATATATATATATATATATATATATATATATATATATATATGTATGTATATATATATATATATATATATATACACACACATATATATATATATATATATATATATATATATATATATAAATATATATATATATATATATATATATATATATATATATATATAAATATATATATATATATATATATACATATATATATATATATATACATATATATATATATATATGTATATATATATATATATATATATATATATATATATATATATATATATATATATATATGTATGTATGTATATGGGATATAACGAAATTTGTGACCACGCTAGAAGTTGCAATTTTGCTCTGATTTTCACCAAATTTTCAGGGTAAAGGGTAAATATCTCAGTTAAATTCGCGAGCCAGCTATATCAGCCAGGCAAAAACAAAATGGCGGCCATTTTAGACGAAAAATCGAGATTTCTGGTCTGACCAAATTATAGGTCCGATTTGGATGAAATTTGGTACAAACGTCCATTGATGTATGTGATGGATCTCACAATAAGAAATCCAAAGTCAGTACGGCAGAAACAAAATGGCGGCCGCTCAAAGGTCGAAAAACGTGCAAAAACTTGTTGTTGTAATAGTGGTCAAAGCTTTGAACAGATTTTCATGAAATTCGGCAGTTTGATAGAAATTATAAGTACCTAAAGAATTACGTAAAAAAACTGGAGGTCAGGTCACATCCGATATATATGAATCTTGGTTTCAAGGTAGGCATTACTTAGATCTACAGACGTTGATGTTTTGGTGATCATGCATGTGCAAATCCCAAAATGGCGGAGGCTTAAATATGCGTTTTTTTCAGGTTTTTGTGGCCCTCTAGCGGTCACATTTTCCAGCGGATTTTGATGAAACTTGAGATTATGGATCTCTGTACTATGTTCTTGTATTATGCAGAAAATTATTAAAACTGAATGAAAAATAAAAAGTCGAAAGTTTAAAACCCAATATTTTTAGCTGCCATTTTCACTAAAAATTGAATTATTTTGCCCTGTCTAGAGTGAAACTCCGATTTGAACGAGATTTGGCACATTGATTGATGAGGTCCTAGCACACAAAGATTCAAAATAGTCCAAAATCAAATGCATGCATTCAAAATTGTGGCCCCCAAAGGTCTGAAGGGAAGCTATTTTAGTAGGAACTGAAATAATGAATTTTTTTCGTGGAAACGTTTTAAATGTCTTATTTTGAACGTATTTATAAATCAGAATATTTTTTTAATATTGTAAAATATTTTTAACAATACTCTAAAAAATTATAAAATCGCGACTTGTCTGTCTGTCCGTCCGTCCGTTTGTTTGTGCGTCACAAGTTTTCTCGCAAACCACATAAGCTAGAATGAGGAAATTTTCTACGTAGGTCCAAAGTGGTGCCTCTTGAAATTCGCAGTGTAAGAAAATATTTTATAGTGTTTAAGGGGGTCTCCCCATACAGGGAGGTGACATAAACACTTTTTTAGTTCTGTAGCCCTCTAGCAGCCAAGTTTCTCAACAGATTCCGATAAAACTTGAAATTATCAGTTATTAAGGCAAGCTAATTTAATTTAACTATGCAAATCGGATAGCAAATAAAAAATTCCAAAATTTACTGCTTAATATTTTTAGCAGCCCCTGATGGTTCAGAAAAGAATCGAAAATATATATATATATATATATATATATATATATATATATATATATATATATATATATATATATATATATATATATATATATATATATATATATATATATATATATATATATATATATATATATATATATATCTATATATATATGTTAATGGGAATACAAGTGCTGATTAAACTTTTATGAAAATCAAAAGGTTATCACCTTTGTGTGGTAACCACTGTGAAATGTGTAAACAGCAAATGCGAGAAGAGCGAAACGAGTATAAATATTTTCATAACAATTTATTACCCGCCGATTTTCAATATGTGATCCATACGTAGGCAACTCAATTTGATCAGCAAAATATTTGCGCCTCTATGAAGGGTCTCCAAATACGAACGGCGGCAGATTCCTTTTTTGTTAATAAATACCCATGTAGTGCAAAAAAATTGCAGTAAGATCCCCAGGAGTAGGCAAGCCGAATTCTTTTTCGAAACCTTACGCTACATACGAGAAATTTACCTTTCCGGCTGGTGCTGCCAACGGGGATTTTTTGCTTACGTTTTCATGTATCTGCGTTCTTTCAAAAATAGTTCAATTTGGCAAAAACAACACTGTAGGAGAGTGGAAAAATTGCTTTAGTTGCATCACCGATCACAGGTTTCAAGCATATTTCCAAATTTCTTCTGTTCTATGTTTTGAGCTCACGCCTGGCACGGAAAACTTCTTTCCAAACCTCAGCACTCCCCTCAGCAATAAGTATGCCATTTGGATTAAAACCGGTAAAATCAACCGAGCCAAGTTACTTTTGAAATTTATGCAATTATGAATATGATGTAATCAATACAAATACCAATTGCAAATATAGCATGTAAGTTAGGACGATAGCAGACATCCGTAGACTCACAACGACAACAGCAAAAACTAATCGCTTCAGGAATAGACAATTAGTCCACAGCATGAGAAACACCATAAAGCGAAAAGAAATTGATTTCTAACCTATGTGCACACGTAAAAGCAATCGAAAGTGCAATTTAATTGACTAGCTCGCGGAAGTGGCTGAAGAGTATCAACTCCTAAACAAAACTTTGTATTGGGTCGTATCATTTGAAGGTAACTTTTTCCTGTTCATGACGTAAGTTCAAGTGAAACTAAGATTGGTTGGAATAGCGACAATATTATTTGCACCGCAAAATAAGGAAACCTCCCCAGCAGATGTTGTCAAAATTGGGTACAGTAGGGACGACACCTATACGGAGAAGAAATTTCACTATTTAACCCTGCCCATGGTACAACAGACTTGCCCAGGAAATAAGTACCTGGAATTGGAGAACCATAATTTATAAATAATTACCTCTAATAATCGAGCCGTGTTTAGCAGTCTTCGACAGTAGCCCCAACTTATGCACCAGAGCAGTTGTGATGACCTAATGTACTAAAATATAGACAAGATTGACGCTGGTCTAGCTTCTAATATATCAAACCAGCCATCAATATCGTCAACTCGGAACTGCCGACAGTGAAGGGCCTAGGAAAGTCACTCGCAAAATGAAAAGCGGAAATTAATGTCATCTCCAGGATAGAGTGAAAATAAACAAATGAAAGACAATTCACGATTCGATCATGCACGGCTACGAATAAAGGACAGGGAAGAAGCTCACAGCGAACATGTATGTTCACCTTTATTTTGCACCAAAGAAGGTTGAAGTCACGGATAGCTGAAGATACGAAAGTTCAATCATGGCACTTGAATCCGATTTCACGTAAAGGTTTTTTTAACGGCGCTGGAATCCCACCCAAGGCTAGCTCGGACCTGAGAATGGACGAGAAGCTCTCTTCTGTTTTGGAAACCCGTGTGCGAAGGACGTTTAGGCGAGAAAAAATCGATTGTTTTTTTTGGAGCATTGGAATTCTACTCTATAAGCGAGAAGTAAGTGTGGAGTTGGCAGCGTAATTACGGAGTTGGCAATAACGGAAAAAAACGTTAGGCTTTTCCATCAATTTCTCCAAAAATTATGATTTCCTTTTGAAAAGTGTGCACACCTGGAAGAGTTGCCTTTAATTTGTTCTGGAATTCACGTCCCATGCAAAAGTCAATCGAACAAGAAATACAGCCTAGCGGGAAGCTTACTAGGGGCCCCTGTCGACGAAAGCTCTTAGTGAGGTTAGTTTGGATATTATTGTTGATTTAAGAAGTAATTTATTTTATCGTTGTATTGTATAGGGTTTTCCATTAGGGACATAACAATTTTTTATCTTTATATGAACGCATCCTTAAACTTGTTTAATAATTAACTCTTAATGTCAAAACGTTAGTTAAAGTCAACATTTTCATCATGGTTCATGAACTAGCAACGTTTGAAAATTATTAAAAATTACTACCGAAATTCTGAGTCGATGGTTGCAACGTTAAGAGCGCTTACTCCAATTTTCGGCTGTAATAATCGTGCCGACCGACAAGCTGTGCCTGCTATAGTGGATAAGTTCGAGTCCGAATTTTCACTTTTGGACGTTTTGGTGTCAAAAAATGTCGTACCGCTCAAAGCGAAAGAAATATCGCAGCCATGAGTGCATCGATTCAAAATGAGCGGAATCAATTGGTTCTACGTCGTCCTCAAGAATTGGGCATCGCTCAAACGACACTATGCCGTATTTTGCGAAAATATCTTAGCCCACATGGTAACAAGACCCAATTAACTCAAGAACTAAAGCCACTTGATCATTCAATGACGAAACTTATCCAATGGGCTCTGGCATAGCTTTAAGAAAATGAAGAATTTCATCGAAAAATCATCCTCAGCAATGAGGCTCATTTCTGGCTCAATGGCTTTGTTAATAAGCAAAAGGTGCATCATGGGTCCGCAACAAATCCACATGTACTTCTTAAGCCACCGTTGCGTTCGAAAAAAATTACTATTTGATTGGGCCGTGTTTTTTGTGGATGAAAACGACAGCGCTATATTTGTAGCTACAATTGGATGAACTTGACATCAACGATATGTGATTTCAACAAGATGGTGCAACTAGTCACACAGCTCACCTCGAAATTGGTTTATTGAAAGGCAATTTGGTGAACGTATTATCTCAAGAAACGCTTCGGTCGAATGGCCGCTTCAATTATGCGATCTAACGCCATTGGATTTCGTTTTATGGGGCTATATCAAGTCACTGGTCGATGCCAACTAGCCAGCAACTTTTAATGGGCTCAAAGATAACATCTAATTTGTAATTGCCTACGTTCCGGTCGAAACGAGTGCCAGAGTCGTGGAAAATAGGGTCCCAAGAATCGACTGCTGTAAACGGGCTTGTAATGCTTGCACTACACCCACAATGAATTTGAACTCAATATCTCAAATATTTCTGTGTTTTATTAATAGATAAAACTGTTATGTCCTTAATGGGAAACTCAAGCCATTGTTTCAATTCTATGTGAATTACAAAGTAAAGTAACAGCGGTGTTTTCTTCTTATTTTTACATTCACGAAGGTGCGCGAATTTGTGAAACTTGGCTCGGAAGTGCGAGTAGAAATTTGAAGGTGCTTGTGCAAAACAAAGTGAGAAAGGTGCTGGGGTGGGTTTTCCCCCCTTTTGGTTTCAATTTTCAGCTCCCGGTGAATGGAAATCAAGTATTGCGATATTTTTTTGCGGAATCATCACGGAAGTTGGCTTGGTGGTTTTTTTTCCTTCTCCTATTCTAGGCTATCATCGAGACTTATAAGTTACTTACTACTGTACAGTGTTTAGACAGTGAAGTTATATCCAGTGAGTTGATATCTTGCTCGCCCACTCAAGGGGCACAGGGTGAGCGAGTGGCACCAGGCCCGTCTTTGGTGAGCTTACTTAGACCAAGGTGCCCCAATTAGAGCACACCTTATATTTAAGAGGAATATCCATTTGAAACACTTAATAATGATATGAACCATAACTCAAAGATTCGATTCAATTAGATAATTCTTATCTATTACGTAAGTATGTACTACATACCATAATAAACAGCCCAAAAAATGCGCCATAGAAAGTAATTTTGTCGCCCGTTCAGCAGTGGGTGATTTGCGCATATCAAATGCATTAAACAATGCACTGCCGTGAAAATATGCAACCAGCTTCAAAATGCAATGTTAATATGGTAGAGGACTTTCCTAGAATCTTTCTTATAAGAAATAGACGTTATAATGATAAACAATCCCGACGGAAATAGCGACATGTGATAAACTTTAAGATGAAATGTCAATATTGAAGGGGAGACCCTGAGAAATCAGGGCTTGGTGTTGTAAAAACTGGCTTCTAATTAAATATTAAAAGTTTAAAATACCTCAAATTGTAAATTTTTGTATTGAACAACTTTATATTACATAGCCTCAATAACAAAAAAAAAAAACTCGTTGCGCAGACAGAACTACGCTCATGTTAAAAAGGATTTTGTACTCAACTTACGATATGCAAACACCAATTAAGAATCAACTCCAGAAAAATTTTAACAATTCATAAACTATTGCTACTCCATGTTGACAAACCACTATTTTGTTGCAATGTTATTAACAACCATTAAGTGAATGAAATCTTAAAGATAATTTTAGTATTTATTTTATCTCAAAATTCGGTGAAGATATAATCGAAAAAGTTTAGTGGCCGGTTCAATGGGAAACCCAAATAGTGGGAAAACCGTGAATAGACAAAACTCAAACGGCTGCAATTTCCTTAAATATTATTTTAGTTTGTTGAAATTTTCAGAGCGTAACTGTCTTTTATAGAAATGCTTACATATAATAATATATTTAAGTATTTAGGTCTACCCATATGAATTTCCTGGGAAAAAAGTTATATTTGCAAATTGTTATACTATATTATTATTAACAAAGTTTAGCGAATTTCGGCTTCCAAGGTGTTTGTTATTGTTGAAACTATGACCATGATTTCGTCACCTATAAAATGTATTCTTTCACCAAAAGTCAATGGTGTGTACTTTTACTGTTACTGGATAGACGTACGAGTACGAACAGGCAGGTACCAATATTCAAAGAGTATTTTCAAAAAATATTTTTTCACAAAACCCTGAAAATAGGATGAGACGATTGCCGAGCAAAAAAAGGAACTTTACTGCTGCTTATGTAAATTCTTAGCTTTAAGAATTTAGTAGTATAGATTTCACATTGCTTGAATATTCATTTTTCCAGTTAATTCCAGTTCTGGTTTCGTTAAATCGGCACTTAGCCACAACTGGCAATTTTTGCCGGTTGGTGACATCTTTTGACAGTTCTAGTGTTAATGAAACATACTTCTCAAAGTATGGCTCTGATTGAGGCTCGGACGTGAGTTGAAACTTGGTATTCCTGACAAAAGCATCAGCAGAATTTGTGATTTCGTTTGAACGCGGACAATAATGGATTAAAATAGCTGTTGCAAAGACGAATTTTATTTCGATGCGGTCCGGTCGGGTATTTATACAGATATGGGTAGAATAGAAAATATAAGGAGCAGTGAAAATGATGATATAGCAGCGGGGTAGGAGTCAAAAATCAGAGCAATGGTTACTGAGTCCGAGTGTGACAGTGATGCCTCACAAATAAACAAATGGATAATTGTGATGAGCCCAGAAAAAATTCACATTCGCGGAAAGACCTGCAGAGCCACAGATATACTCCAGTATGAAAAACCCATTGTTTTTTTTCAAGATTTTCTCCACTAAAGCTATTTGATCAAATAATAGCAGATGTAGACGCATATATATATATATATATATATATATATATATATATATATATATATATATATATATATATATATATATATATATATATTATATATATATATATATATATATATATATATATATATATATATATATATATATACTCGTATATATATACTACAAAAATTGGAGGGAAGGTGTTATACTTACGATCGCTTTAGAAAACATGGTGCAATATCACGAAGGGAAAATTTTGGCAGTTTATTGCAGTGATTGTAAATAAGGGGACAATGCCCATAGTAAATATAAAAGAATATTGGCCATCAGACCCAAAAAGCGACATTTCATACTACGAGTATGTTAATACCTTTGCAAAAAATTGAGTCAGGCATATTCTTTAGTTGTTACATGTTAGTGATCAACTGGTGAACAAGGTCGCAGAACTGTGATGTTTGGAGGAGATTAATTCTGTGGGTCTAGGCCTGGCTTGGGCTGTCACGCAATAGATGATGACAAGTAAAAATGCGATTGGAACAAGGTAGCAACACTACAACACATTTACAGCCAAAAATGGGTACCATGTTCACATACAAAGACGTTGAATCATTTTACATCACACCAAGAAATTAGTGTCGACGAGTTTTAAGGTGGGCTTTCATTTATTGGGGTTTTGTAAAAAAAATGTTACAAAGACCTACTAGTTTTGAATCCTGTTCGTACATTTGCCCGTCCGCCCATTTGTCTGTCCGTACATCACAGCAAATTTTCTCAAACCGTTGAAGCTACAAAGGTCAAACTTTGTGGAAAGGTCAAAAGTTCTGGTCTCTCGAAATTTTTTGAACCAACCCTTTATACCGAAGTGACCCTTACAAATTTTTTTCATCAAAGTCAATCGAGTGGGGTATCAAATGAAAGGTCTTGATTAAAACTTTTAGGATATGAAACAAAAAGTCATTTTATGCATCAGAGGGTACTGGGGGAGGAAACATGTACTGAAATGTACAATTTTCTTCGGATATACATACAAATTTCAAGAATAGTGTCTTATTTCAATGTATTCAATTGGCCGAGTATTAAGAAAATTGAGTTGAAACAGAACAAATTGGCGGCTGTTTTGTGTTTCTGAAAGAAATGCTTGATCTTTCGCGTACAATTGAATGATTTCTTGTACATTCAACAGGCTCTTAATTCAATTTATTGATTCATACTATCACAAAAATTGTTTTGAGCCCTAGGCCGGTTACAAAGCATTCTCCTGCCTATTTGACTTGTTTTATACAATCTTCAGAAAATTTGAAATCTAAACACTGGTAGATGGTGTGTTTGTTGAACTTCACCTAACTATAGAAACCTAGTAATAAAAACATTGATAAGGCCAAATCTTCCAGTACCGACAAGAATCCTTAATAATGTTATTGATTAATGTTCCAGGTGTAAAGGAACATTACAAAATTGCAAATTGATATTACACTATTTACACCATAGGTTATGAATTGTTGTACATACACGGAAGTGCCATTTAAATGGAAAGATACTAGCTTATGCGTCGCCAGATACAATAAGCGCTGACAATGCTCCACCTAGTATTTACTTGTCATGGAACCAGGAGAACAGCCTTGGATTAGATTGGATAAAAGGCAACGACTATTCCAACGTATAAAGGACTATTTTTTGGAACTTGAAATGTTAGATCATTGAACACACCAGGCGCACTGCGACAACTCCTGGATAAAATAAAAAAATATAAAATCAACAACCTTGCAGTGCCAGAAACCAGAAAGCATGGTGAAGACATATTTGACATGCGAACGCACACCGTGTTTAAAAGCAGAAAACTGCAAGGAAGCCATGAGTTTGGAGTGGTTTTCATTGTTGACAGCATGTTTAAATTAACTATAACCGACATAAAGACCATTATCGAAAGGTTCTGTGTGATGCCTCAGACCGTCGCACGTTTAATCACATCGACCTTGTACTCATACAAAAAACAGCCGGCACCAGCATTCTTGACACGCGCCCATTTCGAGGCGCTGCCTGTGATTCAGACCACTATCTTATAAGAGTCAGGTTCCAATGCCACATCTTTAAAAGCTAAAAACAAGGAGCATCAGTAACTCCAAGGTACAAAACACACAAGCTAAATGATAGTTTCGTAAAGTCCACATGTATCTCAGCGCTGGAAAGTTGCATCAACATTTCCCCGCAGGCGGGAGAAAGTAAAGAAGATACTGAAAGATGCGGTAATAGAAGCAGCTGAGGAGGTCTTGGAGCACTAGCCAAAGAAAAGCAGGAACGAGTGGTACGACGAAGATTGCAAGAAAGCGGGGGAAAAAGAAAGCAGGTGCGCATACAATACATCCAGCGACTAATTTGGGCCAAAGAAGAACGATATAAAACCGAAACGAATGAACCTCAACACCAAAATCCAAAAGATAAACGAAAACATGACACTACATGAAGTCAGATTGACGTCTTAATCCAAGTTACCTTCTGTATCGATTAATATGTAGACTATAGTCAGAGGAGCAGTTACCAGAGGACTGGCGGAAAAGTATTATCTGCTCTGTACACAAAAAGGGGAACAAATTAAGATGTGACAATTATAAAAGCATCGCTTTACTGTCTTATAAAGCGCTCTCCAAAATCATAAACAAAAAATTAAAGCCATACATTGAAAATTTTATAGGAGAGTATCAGGAAGGATTTCGAAGTGGATGATCTACAGTAAACCAAATATTCTCAGTAATGCAGGTGCTCAAAAAGAGCTGGGAATATAGCATCGATGTGCACCAACTCTTTGTAGACCTCAAGCATCCATAAGACAGTGTCGACAGAAATTTGCTGCTCAAAATAATGCTTGACTTTGGCGTCCCAACAAAACATGTCCTAAAATCTGAAGCTAGCTAAATTGACCTACGAGTTAATGAAATTAAAACAAAATTCATACCTGAAACGAGGAAGAAAACTCTAGTTCGACAAAACCTGACCGTAGGCGACTACAACCTGGATAATTTAATCTACCTTGGAGCCAATCTGAATAGAAGAGACACTGAAGAGGACCAGATTGGATTCCACATAAACGCTATAAATAAAGTCTATTACTCCGTACTTCCCATTCTGTGGTCCAGAGTGGGGCAAAGACAAAATAAGCTCCACAGTTACAAAGCATTGGTCAAAAGTGTGCTGTTATATGGAAGTGAAACAATGACCCTGACGAGTGAATCCAAAAAGGCAGGGGACGTATTTGAACGCAAATAGCTCCAGAAAATTTACGGCCCAATAAAATAAGTAACAGAGTAGAAACTACATTAAAACGATAAGCTTTATGAACTATTTGATAATCCACGTGTTTCCTCTTGCGTAAATTTACGCAAATTGCTATGGACGGGCCATGTAGAAAAATGGCAGAAAATTGGTTACCCAAAAGAATATTAACGGTTAGAGCACAACGTAAGGCCAGGTCGATGCTGGCAGCAGATCCTTGTTGGGAGTGAAAAGCTGGCGGACAAGGTCACGAAACCGTGCTGATTGGAGAAGATTAACTCTGGAGGCCAAGACCCGGCTTACGCTGTCACGCTATAGAAGATGATGATGATCCAAAAACGCCACTTTAACGTTCAAAGGAGGAGATTTTGGATAATCGGGGAATCAAACTTTGAGATCAACCTCCAATTCTTACCAAATCCGGCTGAATAGACATAAGTACAATATTCCCATGATACACATCCACATAAGCTAAAATTTGATCTTGGTTAATGCTAAAGAAATTGTCTTACTTACGTAAACACAGATTGCAAAATTTTCCTAAGCTTCATTATGAGTGGTGTAGATATAAATTAACACTAGAAAGATGGGCAAGGGTCAAGTGAACTCGTGTGTGAACGGCTCCAATTCAACTATCATACCGTCTCCGTCCCGGTAAAACCTTGGCAGGCCTCGGAGTACGTTCGAAGTTCGCACCATTGGGTTGGTGGTGTAGGTTCGGTTGAGACGGACTCCCGATTAGCGCTGGTCTGGCTCTGAGCACTTGTCCCCATAAGGGCTTGTCCCAACCCTTGCATGGCCTCCCTGCTCTGCAAAGATAACCATGGGGCCAAAAAGGCGACAACACACACGAACGGAGATAGCGGCTCCGAGGGGGGACCCAATAAAATGAACCAAACAAATGAAACCACAAGCAAACAGGACGCTAGCACGGAGAACCCTTTCAAGCAAAAACCGCTGTTGGCAAGAACACCGATTAAACAAGTCACCGATTGCGGAGGGAGGCAGCAAACCCCAGAAACACTGTCAACATCACAGGTTAAATCATCGGAGACAGACCACAGACGGACTAACGAACGAAAGAAGGCAGAGTGCGTTGTGCAACCTGGCATCATTGCAGCCTTTGGGCGCAGTAGAAGGACTATGCGCACCCCGGAGCGCCCAGTGCAAGACGTACACAATCCGGATCAAGCTGCGACACCAACGGAGGCCAGTGTAAGACTGGGGGAGGGAGAAGTTTTGCCGTTGGCCGACGCCACTTCAAACGCGACCCAAGCGATAGAAGCAAAAGGGCTAGGAAACGGGGGCCTCTCCCAAGAGGTGGCGCCAAATAACACAATCGCCCTTGACCGCGCCGAAGAGGAGCGGCTTACTCGGAAAGCGGGGAATATCGTCAAACAACTGAGGGCTGCCTGCGAAGTGCAGAAAAACATAGGCAAGAGTGTCAAGAATGGCATTCTTGAACTGGAAGAGCTTTTTGGCCGCATAACGCACTACAGGCGGAGGTGGCTTGCAACCGAAAAGCACCAAAAAGACACGCTCTCCCTCGAGGCATCAGTGGGTCCTAGCAGCAGCAAAAGAATGGCCGGTAGTCCAATTGAAGGCGACTGTGAGAAAAGGAGGAAGGACGAGATCATAAACGAAGTTGACACTCCAGGCGAGGAGTTTCATGTCGTACGAAACAAGGCAGCGAAAAAAGCGGCCAAAAAGCTACTCCTAGAAAAAACAGACAAAGAGCTCAACCACGAAAAGAACAAAGATCCCCCGATATACCGCAGAAAACGAAAAGCAAACCGCGGCGCAAACCCTTGCGGGAGGCACTGCTTATTAAACCCACTAAGGGCCGAACCTACGCAGATGTCCTCCGTGAAATTAAAGGAGCGGTCAAGCCAGACGACACGAAAACTGCCATCAAAGCAGTTCGACCAACCCGAACCGGTGGCTTGCTGGTGGAATTCGGGCCAGAGGCCACAAACAAAGATGCATTCCGTGACGCGGTTCAAAAGGTTCTTGGAGATGCGGCAACGGTTGCCTCGCTCGAACCAATGGCCACCCTGGAAATCAGGGACCTCGACTGCGTCACGGACAAATCTGAAGTAGAGGATGCCATTAGGAGGGAGCTCCCCAGCTTAAGTGAAGTCAAGGCAAGATTGACACGTGAAAACACAAGGGGGCAACGCATGGCTATTGTCGAACTAGCTGATAAAGACGCCCAGCAAATCCTGGCGAAGGGCAAAATTAAGATAGGTTGGGTGATCTGCAGGATACGGAGAAGAGCGATCCCCATCCGCTGCTTCAGATGCCTCGAATACGGACACACCGCGTATGGCTGTAGGGGACCCGACAGGAGATCTCTGTGCTACAAATGTGGTGAAACGGAGCACAAAAGGAAGGAGTGCACGAACGAGGCAAAATGCATTCTTTGCAAGGATGCTAAGCTAGCACCCGGCGACCTCAAACATGAGCCGGGGACAGGGAGATGCTGGGTTTTCAAGGTGGCCCTAACTAAAGCCAAATCGATACTCAAATGATCCGTATCCTGCAGGTCAATTTGCACCGAAGCACAAACGCCCAGGACCTACTTGAGCAGTTTGCGAGGGATAAGAAAGCTGACTTGCTGTTGCTGAGCGAGCAACATCATAACAAGGACTCGCAAGCGTGGTACCCTGATGAATCTGGTAACTCGGCCATCTGGGTTCGAGACAGCGCCCGCCTTCAGGTGCAGGCCCATGGACGCGGAGATGGTTTTGTGTGGGTGCGGTGTTCAGGGATAACATATTTCAGTGTTTATCTGACGCCTAACGAGGTAATGCGATCTTTTCGAACCAAACTCGATGCCCTGGAGGACGCTGTCTCGAACACAGAGGGCCACATGCTGGTCGGGGGAGACTTCAACGCTAGAGCCATTGAATGGGGTATGCCACAATCCGACCCAAGGGGAAAGCAAATCTTGGACATGGCGGCCAGAACAGCGCTTTTTGTCCTAAATACTGGTAACACCCCTACTTTCCGCCGCTGGGGTTGCGTAGGAACCATACCCGATGTGACACTCGCTTCGGAGTCCCTGGTACCTAGAGTACACAACTGGCGAGTACTAGAGGACTACTCGGCTAGTGATCACCAGTATATAGCTGTTGAGGTTCGCGACGGTGCCACTCTGCGTGCATATGCCCAAACTTCAATCCTCGGATGGAGAACTGGGAGGATGGACGTCGAGAAGTTCACTGACGCGCTTACGGCAGGCGCACCGTTGCTGGGAGCTCTGCCAGGGAGTGGAGGGCCTACAGCCAAGGACTTGGTGAACTCAACTATGAGTACCATCATAGCTGCTTGCGAGTCTTCCATGCCCCGCCGGAGACCCCGACATGGTAAGCCTCCAGTATACTGGTGGTCAAACGAGATCGCCGAACAAAGAAGCGAGTGTCACAAACTTCGGCGAGAGGCCCAGCGGGCGCGAACACGGGAGGAGGCAGACACTAGGCTAGCAGCATACAGGTCCGGCAGGAAATATCTTCGCAGGCTTATTAACAAGAGCAAGGCCCGATGCTGGCAAGACCTCGTGGACGATGTAAATAGGGATCCGTGGGGCCTTGGCTACAAGCTGGTCATGGGGAAACTTGGCGCCCTACGGAAGCCTTGTATACATGACGCGGAAAAGATGGACGCGATAGTGCGGGGACTCTTCCCCGCCCATCCCGTCCGTGTTGACGCTGTCCATGGTGAAACAGCAGTCGAGTGCCCACTCTTCACACAGCTGGAACTGGAGGAGGCAGTCCTCTCCCTGAAAGCGAGGAAGGCTCCAGGTCCAGATGGTGTTCCAGCTGAGGTTTTGCAGCTCGTCTATCACCATTGTCCTGACTTGCTGCTCAGCACATTCAACGCTTGCCTACGGGACGGGATTTTCCCGGTACGATGGAAGGTGGCGAGGCTCGTGCTGGTCAGCAAGGGGAAGGGAAATCCCGAATCGCCGTCTGCATACCGCCCGTTATGCATGCTAGACACGGCTGGGAAAGTAGTAGAGAAACTCATCAAGGGAACACTCACTGACGCGATTCGTGCTGCTGGGGACCTATCTCCTCGGCAGTACGGCTTTAGAGCAGGACGTTCTACCATCGATGCGATTGCAGAGGTGGTGAACGCGGTCCAAAAGGCAGAGGCATATAGTCGCACCAAGCGACGGATCGTCCTATTGGTGACACTCGACGTCAGGAATGCCTTCAACTCCGCTAGATGGATGGATATTCTGGATACGCTGGAAAACTCTTTTCAAGTTCCAGAATATCTAATGCGGCTTTTGAGGAACTACCTAAAGGACCGAAGCCTGCTCTACGACACGACACAGGGCCAACGAAGGATGGAAATTACATTGGGTGTTGCCCAGGGATCTATCCTTGGTCCGGACCTGTGGAACGTGTCTTACGACGGGCTACTGAGACTTGAGATGCCAGATGAGTCGCGCTTGGTCGGCTATGCGGATGATGTTGCGGCTCTGGTCGCCGGACGCACCGTTGAACAAGCGCAACTTAGGCTACGTATGCTAATGCGCCGAGTGAGGGACTGGATGACTGCTCGCGGGCTCAGTTTAGCACTGGAGAAAACCGAAGTGGTCATCTTGACAAAAAAGAGAATCCCTAGAGTAAGGATGATCAGTATTGGAGATATACAAATCGAATCGAAGCCAGCGGTGAAGTACCTGGGACTACTGATCGACTCGAAGATGAGTTTCTCTGAGCAAATCAGGGCAACGGCTGAGAAGGCTGCTTCGGGAATATCGGCCCTGAGTCGACTTATGGCCAACGTAGGGGGACCCAGCCCATCAAGAAGACGCCTCTTGATGAGTGCTGTAGGGTCAGTGCTACTGTACGGAGCAGAGGTATGGGGCGACGCTCTCAGCAAGGAGGTATACCGAAAACGATTGGCACAGGTACAGAGAAGAGGAGCACTGAGAATTGCATCTTCGTATCCAACAGTCTCCGACTCGGCGGTGAGAGTGATTGCAGGCGTGATACCTGTCGCCCTCCTTGCTAGAGAGCGCCGCGCTATTTACCTGCGCCGAAACGAGGATGCGAGGGAGATCGTTATCCGCGAGGAGAGACAACGCTCGCTCAACGATTGGCAGCAGTCTTGGAGGAATTGCACGAAGGGAAGGTGGACTGCGCGCCTCATCCCGGATGTGAGATCGTGGCTAAATCGAAAGCATGGTGAGACTGACTTCTATCTGACCCAGCTTTTGAGCGGGCACGGGTGTTTTCAGTCTTACCTGCACAAGATCGGCAAGTCACGGTCTCCCGATTGTCGGTTTTGCCCAGGAGAGGAGGACAATGCCTGTCACACATTTTTTGCGTGTACGAAATGGGCCAGGCTGCGAAGGGAACTCTACAGGGAGACGGGAGAGCTCACCCCGGATAATATAGTTGTGGTGATGCTCGAATCGGTTGACAAATGGAACCAGGTGGCACATTATGCTCGGGCAGTCCTAAAATATAAAAGGGACTCACAGCAGCCGGAGGCGCTGGGGCTGGGGGATCGCTCTTCTGGCAATTCCTCTTCCCCCTCCCCCTCCCGCTAGGAAAGGGACTCCCCAGCTTGAAGGCGCCCCACGGCGTAACAAAACGAGACCTGGCCCGAAGTAATGTGTCAAACGGTTCCAGGCTAGGTTCTCAGATTGACAGGGGAGGTGTTTAGTGGGTAGTCCAAAGGTATCCTCCATGGGAGTCCCACACTGCCAGACTCGGCGGGCATAAATGCCTTCACCTCCCTACCACAAAAAAAAAAAAAAAAAAAAAAAAAAAAAAAAAAAAAGGGTCATGTGAACCAGTTTCAATTTCCATCGCAAAATTGAAAAATATCAATGATTTACTCTAACGAACATTATGAGATACTCTAAGCGATGACTCAAAGTTTAAGTGCCACAGCAAAAAAAAGAAACTTTTATAATACAATTTTCTGTATTCTCTTCACTTGCTATGTGAAAGTACATATAATGGTCACTGCAATCAAGAAATCAGAGGTTTTTAGCTTCGAAGGCGTGGGTTTGGTGTTTGTTCCGCGTCCTCTCGAGTTATCGCTGAAGTATCTAATTATATTATGTCATCAGGTGCAATCTTATGGTACATCATAGCTGAAGTAACTAAAACAAAAGATCGTCGTGCTAGCCATAATGTTTTGACTTACCAGCTAGGACCAACTTCGTTTGCACGAAAGCAAATTAGAGCAAATTCTATTTCAGCAAGAAAATTTATAATTGACAACCAATCTTACGTTATATCTAAAATTTTTTCACGCTGACGCAGGTCATCAGCTTAGGCATGCGAATTTCTCAGTTTTACTCAAAGATCTTGAAAAATTCGTTTTATATATGATGTGCTTTGAGAAAAATTATTTTATTGAAAAACTATGTCATAAGATAGATTCACAGAAGTAATAAAATAAGTAAATCTGATACAAGAGATGCAAGATTATCTAAATTGAAAGCAAATGGAATTTCACTGATTACACAAGTGTGGAATCGCTTTATTGACAAATGCTTATCTTGTTATAGACCTAGAGAAAATATTACATTCGATGAACAATTATTTTCAACAAAAGTTTGATGCGCTTTTATTTAATATGAGGCTAATAAACCTGATAAGCTTGGAACTAACTTCGCACTTTCCTGTATAAATTCGTTCGCTAGATCACGAACTCAGAGAATGTATAACACTGAAATTTATGGAACCATTCCTGAACAAAGGTAGAAATGTAAAACTGACCCCTTTTTTACATCACTATCCCTTGCACAAAACTTACTTGAAAAACGTATAACTTTGGTTGATACAATCAAGTGAACGAGATAAGACACTCCACGATTCGTAAAGAGTTTAAAATTAAAATTGTAATGAACCCAAATTGGGTAGACAGACCTACGTTCATGTCAGAAGGGTTTTGTACTCCACTTACAAAATGCAATCACCAGCAACGAATAAAATCAAGAACCATGTCAAAGATATTTGCTCGTTTAAAAGAAAATTTATGTCATCAATCTTATCTGAAAATTTTAAATAGATCAAATCTGGTTCGACAGAAAGTCTATAAAATACCAAAACAGTGTATTGTTGTTGTTGTGATTGGAGAAATTTCAAATGGATATAACTTCCGTGAAAATGATACGAATTTCATCAAACTTACAGAGTATTAGAACCTCGTGTAAGGCTATTTGAACATCGAATTTTGTTGGGTTTAAAGGCATCCATACGATTTTAATGGAGAAAATGTGAAACTTGAAGATCATACAATTATTAACAAAGTTGAACGAATTTTGACCTCTAAGGTATTTGTTATTGTTATACTCACAAATATCTCTGTAGCTGTGTAGCGCTTTTCGCGCTCTTACCCCACAGGTTGTGCTCAGGGACACTTCCACAAGGCGGTCGTGAATCAATCCAAAATCTCACCACTGTCGCTACAACACTAAAAGGAACCTCACGAGCCAGACTTTACCCTTTTCATTAGACATCTTTTTTCCACTTATTCCATCAAATTTATTAGCGGTCACTATATATAAATTGTGAATACTTATAAAATTCAAAAAAAAAAACATTAACTACTTACTACCTATCAATTAATACTCTTGTTTCCACGTAGTCGGGGGCCCCCAATGTTCTCGATAGCTTTTTTGATTGCTCGTTCCTCGGCGAGTTGAAAATCGTAGCACAAACTGCTCGTCGTCCTCCTGTCCAGCTCGTACCAGGCCTTTTCTTTATTCCTCCCTTCAGTGATTTGCCTTCCCACTAATTCTTTATCGCTGCTTGCTGAATTTTATCACCGTTTGTTTCCTCGTCCAATTTCTCCAAATCAATACAAGATAAGAGCTTTTCCTCGTACTCCTAAGTCTTTTATAGCCGCGGGAAGACACGGCCCCCTTTCGTGCAACACGCTTTCCAATGTTTGTTAAGCTTCGTAACCGGCTTTGTGACAATGCCTCACTGCATTACTGCCTTGCAGCCTCCACATCTACCATCGGGCATTCCGTTTGACTACTGTCATCATTTACTTGCTTTGCTGCTGCACACATACATTGGGAGGGTAACTATGCACACATTAAGACAAAATCAGATTGGTAAAAGAAATATTTTTCAAATCCACAACGCATTCCACTCAATGCACTTATTCTTTGACGTTCGATGATTTTAAGGACTATTAAAGCCTTGATCGTAGTTTCGCTTTACATCGTTGTGCACTGTGTTTAGATTTAATGCATTAGTTCCTAACACTGCAATGAGCTCACAGACAGCTTTTATGGGAGTTGCTTCCCGTACACCACTGGATATATCTGTTTGAGTCTCAGCTGCATTCATATTAGCCGCTGGTAGAATATATCTTACACCACTTATTCTATTGCTATTAATCATATCATCACTACGTAGTTTTTCCACCGTGTTTATTTGGATCTTTCGGTTGTAATGTACTTTTTCCAGATATCGAAGATCTATAGTCCTCACGACTTTCCCCGCATAATGCGAGTTTGAAGAATTTGTAAGCTGACCAACGAATTGCTGCCACAGGCATTGAATATAGTACTCGGGCACCTAAGCCTTTGAAAAAGCCAAGTGGTCCGGTTACTCTGTAAATTTGTCTTATCGGTCACCCTGTAAATCTGTCTTAAATGCAGAGGCAGCAGCAGCAGCTGCACCACCAGCAACCATATGAACTAGAGGATTATATTTTCCTTCATTATTTGATATATTTTGGAAAAAATTCGTAAGTCGTAAAGTGTATTGCCTGATATGGCAGATTCATAATTAATTATGTAGAGTATGAGCGATAAAATGCACCAAACCCTTCGTTTCTATAGGGTTCTCTCGTGCGTTCCAAAACTGAATTATATGAATTATATATATGAATTATTGTACAGGGTTATCCATTTTACGCTTGGGAAAGTAAAGCTAAAGAAAACACATAAAATATTCAGATGGAAATGAAATTTTTTAATCAATATTAAGATGCATTAAATATACTAACTCCAACGTGGACGATCCCAAGCCCAGTTGAGAAAGGGAGAGAAGTTTCTCCAAACAACAGCTTCCATGGCTCCTCATCCCAAACCCACAAAAAATGGTGGTAATGGTCTTCGGGTCACACATTGGCTGTATTGGTTCCCCAATGATGGGAATGAGAAGAATTGCTAAAAAATGACAAGAATTGCGAATACGCTTGCAATTCTGCTGCTAAATCCTACTTACAAGGCGAGTGTTCTGCACTTGGTAACGGAATCGAAACTAATAACCCTGCAGCCAGAATGGGAGCTGGGCGACGGGCTAACTTCCTGCCCCTGGAAAACTCTACATTGTTTCAAATCCTGCAGCAGAGCCCCGGAATGGATGGAACCTACGGCGAGAACTTCGCAAATGGAAAAAGACTATGGTATTGGGTCCTGGAATGTCAGATCACTCAATTACCCTGGTGCTGTTTAGGGCCTTTAACAATAGCCCAGTCATTATAAATTACAAACAGTGGCAATCCAGGAAACGAGCTTGACTGGAAATTATATTCAAAATGTGAGATCGCACACAATACTCAAAAAGTGGGAAGCCTGCTGTAAAGTAAGAATTTGGAGTGGTCTTTATTGTAGATAGGGAGTTCAAATCATACGTTATTGATTTTAAGGCAGTCAATGACCGGTTGTGTCTAATCTATATAAGCAAAACTCTTCAAAATCTGGCTGATAAATGTACACGCCTCATCCGAAAAAAGGGAGGAAACGTTCTACAATCACCTAGAAAAGCTAAATCACTCTTTGTCTACTAACGACACATAAGCAATTAAGGGTTATTTCAATGCTAATGTTGGCAATAAGCTATCTCATTGGGGAATGACTGGAGTGTATGGCCTGCTTGACTTTTCATGTAGTAGAGATCTAATCATGCGTCTGGCTTCCTTCCACATCGGCACATATGTTACATAAAATTACCTGGGTGTCAAAGGATGGTAGTACGCGAAACCAGATCGGCCATGTTCTGATCCAACAAAAATGGGCCTCTAGCATATTTGACGTCCGTAAATACCGAGGATTCAATTTTAACTCAGATCATTACTTGATCATATTAATCCATTGATATCATAAGTCAAGAACGTTCTCGGCAAAGACCAACCGTCTACAGAAATTCGACGTCATAATACCCCAAACGGCGTGTGTGGTAAAAAATTTCACGGGGACCCTCGACAACCAGCTGGTTTCCATTCTTACAGAATACATCACTGAAAAAAGCAAAGAGCTTTGTGTGAAAATGAAAGTGCTTATTAAGATTATATTAGAGCACATAATTGGACATCAAATCCGATACAAAATAGATGATTGGTTAAATGATGACTACATGGATGCGTTAGACAAAAAGAATCTGGCGTATAAATAATACTACACGTTCTGCCATATTGACATCGGCAACATCTCGCTGATGAATACAAGATTAGAGAAACATGGGCATCATATTTCAAGAACAATCTAATCCACCCATCATCGGAGCCTATAGATATTTCCGGAAAGTTTCCATTGGCCGCACCAACTCTGGATGGCGTTTGTTCCACCATCCAGGTCCCTAAGGATAATAAAGAACCTGGCATTGATGAGATTCCAATAGTGCTCATTAAATATGGTGGCAGTGGTGTTCAGGAAGCTATCCATAACGTCAATTTACACATTTGGCAACAAGAACATATGCCGAGAGAATGGAGTCAATCAGTTATATTCCCTATGCACAAAAAATAGGTGACAAGGGAGGCATACCACTACTTTCCGCGGCGTAAAAAATATTTTAAAAAATCTTAGAAAATAAACCGAAATCATCCACCAACTGTATTATTGGAGAGTATCAAGGTGGCTTTGGAGCAGATAGATCAACGAAAGAACAATTGTTACAGTCAAGCAGGTACTTGTGAAATGATGCGAGTTCAACATAGACGTACTCGTACATCACATTTTTGTTGACCTTAAGCAAGCAAACGACAGTATCAATTGTAAGGTACTGGGCAAATAATGCTTTCCTTTGATATCCCAGCCAAATCAGTTCTATGCGGATGGCATCAATATTTTGTCACGGTTGTCAACAACCACCAAAGAACTTTTCTTGAAACTCGACAGCAAAGTAAAGTTAGTAGGGCTACAATCAATGAGAATAAAACAAAATTGATGACGCAGTCGAGAAAAACCATTTCAAATACTCTTGGTGAATACAATATCGAAAATATGGCTAAATTTGTGTATCTAGGTGCGAATATAATGGGGTCCGATAATACTAGAGACGAAATACGCCGAAGAATACATTTCAGTTTTAACGATCTTGAAAACCAACTGCATATAGAGGAAAACAGAGCTTCAAGTATAAAAACCTGTGATGAGACCTGTGCTATGCTATGGGCGTGAAACATGGGCCCTAATCCAAGCATTCGCAAACATATTGAATACCCTCGAAAGGTGGATCCTGAAGGAGATAATTAAAGGAGCAAGAGCTTTATGCAATTTTTGAGGAGCCGAAGGCCTCACCGATTGTAAGACTGTGGAAGCTGAAATGGGCACGTGAATCGTATGGATGAACAACGGGTACATAAAAAGGTATTCATTGGGAGGAATGAAGAGTGGAGACCAGTGGGGTAGTTGAGGACACGCTGGACTGCCTCAGTTTTCAAAGTTTTTAAAATTGAAGGACGTAGTCAATAGACCGAGACTGTTAGATGCGCTTGGGGCAGGAAACGAAGGCCAAAGAGGGGCTGTAGTGCTACAAAGAAGAAGAAGATTTGTTATCGTTATATGTTATAGAGTTTTACCTTAGCACTATCGTTCAATGCAGATTAACAGGGTTCTGCCTCAAAAACTCGAAGGGCATGGTTATGCTCAGCATAGCCAAAATCTCTGACAAAATCTGACACGCCAATTTATAAAATACGTAATTCCTATATACATTTTTTTCAGGGCTTTTTTGAATGGTTTTTTACAAAGACCTACTAATTTTTCGTCCTGTCTGTCCATCCGTCTGTCCGTGTGTCACAGCAAGATTTCTGAGAAATCATAGATGCTAGAAAGCTCAAACTTTGTAGGAAGCCCAAAAGTGATAGCCCCTCAAAACTTTAGGCCTTATCAAAAAATTTCAAAACTTTTGAAGGCGGTCCGGCCCCTTTTATGATAAGCTGACCATTAAAGATTTAAAATGGTTTTAGGGTTACATTCCATACCATTTCACTAAAACTATGGAGAAAGACAAACAGCGTGTTCTCAACTATTCACAACTTATTCACTAATCTACACTTTTATTGATTTAAGATTGAATAAATTGTCAACTGCAGAATAACATCAAGACACGCTTAAACTCATCTGACCGTGTAGTTTTAATCGGTTTTACTAACAAAATTGAATTGTCCATCCATCCGTTCATCTGACTCAGCAGCTAGAATCACCAACCTTTGTGAAAAGCTCGAAAGATGTAGCCTTCTAAAAGCTACACAATAAAAACATATTCATAGGATTTCAAGAGGCATATGACTTCTTAAAAAATTCTTCACCAACCATACTCGAGTGACTTATGAAATGAAAAGGTTTGGTGAGATCTTGTCATAGCCAATTTTAAAACTGCATTTCGACAATGGTGTTTGCAGAAATAGGGAAAAAATAAAAACGAAATATAGTATGTCGCGCTCTCGTGATTGGATATCGCTGAATTTTAAAAATTGCTGGTGTGGACTTGTGTGCGTATCAGGGAAACATGAAGCTTCGATATCAAGATCCACTAAATTTCATTAATGCTACTATTATAATTTGTCAATTCTACGTTTTTTGCTCAATACAATCGTTACGGTACTTTTATACTCAAAAAAATTACACATTCGGGTATTAATTTATAAAACTATTATATTTTGAAAGCATCGAATATCATTTAACGAAGCTACAGTCATTACAGTTTTCTTGTTTTGCATCAACAATAATGCATGGCGATTGAACGAACTGGGCTTAGCATCGACCCAGACACGACAATTTTCTTAACACCTTAATTTTTCGGACCGTCCAAAGAAAATTGAAGCGAACCACGCCACAGGCAACTCCATGAACACAAAGTCAAACTCACAATATGGACCAAATGTTTGCCAAAATACAGACATAGTTCCAAAACATGGTGCAAGAGATGATGGCAAACATGATTCAAACAATGTTTGCTGCATCTCAAAATGTCGTTGACACTAAACACTAATGAGTTTAATGAACCACGATTCAAGAAACGTTTTTGAGCCTGGGGGACAATTCCGCATCATTAAGTACATTATGTGCAGAGCTGAGAGAATTACGGGTAGAGGAAGCAAAACGGGAGTCATTATCTCAAGAATACACCCATACTTCGAAAACAAGACCCCACAGCAATCAAAGTGTGAACTGATTTTCTAGAGTCCATTGTGATTTCTGTCTACAATTCTTCAGGAAATAGAAATCCCTTAAATGATCGTAGAGCACTTGCTGCGTTTGAAGGACCTATCTTCATTGCAGGAGTGCCACACACCGCCTTTAGGGAGCTGCGAGAAGGCAGAAAGCAGAGACCGAGCTCAATAAACTCATCACAGCCAACCACTTCAGGCTATTTATCCCCAATGGGCCAACACATTACAGATTAAGATATGACTCTGCATTGAACATTGGAATATCGCGAGATTTTACACAAAATGCTCGGTTAAATGTCCTCGACGAACTGTCTTCCGACCAAAAACTAGTCCCTTTCCTCATAGAAGACATTTTCATTGATGTTTAAAGTCGCATTGGCCAATGAAACTAATTTTCAATCACCTGCAACGGCCGACGACATCGACAACATCATTGAGAGCGTAACTCAGAAAATTTTACAGACAAAAGAGGACCAAACGGCCATAACCCCGAGAAGGGAAACGAATCCCGATGAACTCCCTCAGAATGTTGAACGACTGATCAGGAGAAGGAATCAAGTTTGGAGGAGAGCTAGGTTTACAGGTGACCCTACGCTACGCATAAACGCTACTCGGATGATAAATGTAATCCGTGATAAGATAAGGATATTCCGAAACGAGCAAATGGAGAGCTTTTTGTGGAGTCTTGAGCCTGGGTGTGGTAGTTTCTGTAGAATGTTCAAAAACTTTCGGACAAACAGTGAAATTGTGGTACCACCAATTCATGGTCCAAATGGGATGCAATTCTATGATGCAGGTAAGACGGAAGCATTTGCAGATTCCCTAGAAACGCAATCCCGCGAAAATTCTTCAAACAAGGAGGACTTTGAAACTTTGAGGGAAGAATTGAATCTTTTGTCAACAGACTCCTGATAGATAACATTCAATATGTAGACAAGATTGAACCAACGGACTTAAGCAAAATCAAAAACATATGACACTATTACAAACACAATGATTTTTGGTCTACCCACCAATATTTTACAAATACTTACTGACATTATTAATGCAATATTCCTTTTGCAAAAGTATCCTAAAATATGGAAATCAGCGGTTATTATTATTTTTTTGAAACCTCAAAAGAACCAACAATTTCAACAAAACTGTAGACCTATCAGTCTCGTCTCATCGCTGTCGAAAATTGCGGAAGGGCGATTCTGTATCGACTTAATGACAAAGATTTTATGCCGAAAGAACAATATGGCTTCAAAGCTAAACACTTTACTGACCTCCAGTTAGTTGGAGTGGTCCAACACATCAGAACAGGCTTAAATCGTAGAAATTCAACAGGCCTAGTTATGTTTGACATAGCTAAGACCTTTGATAAAGTTTAGCATGCAGGACTTATCTTCAAAATGCATCAATTCAATACGCCTCTACAGCTCATTCAAATTATTGGCTTCTTCTTGGAAGGCAGGACATTCCGGGTCAGAATTGACAAACAACTCTCAAGCCTGAGACCAATTGATGCTGAAGTTCCTCAGGGCTTGCCCATCTCACTGGTCCAATACAATATATTTGCTGCAAACCTTTCTACTCTGCCTCCAAAAGTTAAACTATCAGTCTACGCTGGTTATACCTGTAGATTTATTACAGCACGACAAGCAAGAGTCATCACTTCAAAGTTGCAATGATCAATAAACATTTTATTGGAATACTTTCGTAAATGGAAAATTAAGATTACTTCTGATAAAACACAGGCCCTATTCATCACACGGAAAACTATTACAAACTCCACAGGGACTTATCGTTGACCAAGAAACAAAAGACTGGGCACCAACGGCTAAATACTTTGGACTTACGTTCGACAAAAGCCTCACATGGATAGAACACATAAAAAATAATTCGGGACACTGTATTGGACTTCTCTCCTCTCTATACCCACTCATTAAATCCAAAAGAATTAGCCTTAAATATAGATTGCTCATTCACAAACAAATTATATGACCGACGCTACTATACGGTAGTTCTGCTTTCTACCAGACGACAAAGATTAACAAAAAAGCACTCTAGTCGTTCCAAGAAAGAATTATTCGAAAGATCTTAAGAATTCCATGGTACATTAGAACCACTGACGTACATAAGGACCTAAGACTTGAGACGGTTGAACAATACGTATGTACGTGACAGAGCACTGAAACTTTTTTACACAATTGACAACCATACTAATAGCACCCTGGCATTCCTTCAAACTGTACGGAGCGGGGATGAATTACGTTTCCCAACTACCCGCCAAATAACTATGTAAAAATTTCTAAAATTATATAATTACTGAAACTGTCTCAGGAAGGTAGATGGGTACTGAAGTACTCACAGATACGAGGGAGTTAAGATGCTAAATCTCGCTAACTTCACACCCCCCGCATGCTAAGCAAGCTTAATGAAAATTGTATGCATGTATGTTCATTTTTATCATGATTATTTTTATTGATTTGATCAATCATTCGATGAATTGATCAAATCTATAAAAATAAGCAAAATGATCTAATGTAATTCGAATGGCAGCCAATCTAAAAAGAGTATGATGAAATTTGCATAGTTTTTCCACAATTTAAGCCTACACCAGAATGATATCAACTTGCTTTTTGGGTTTATTTATGAATAGATAAAGTTGAGGGTCAACATTTCATAAGTTAGGTGCAAAACACTTCTGGCGGGAGCATACTCCTATCATTCTTAAATAATCCTTGCTGCATGCATTAACTCAGCCAACCAAATGTAATCTCAAAGCAATTTTTGTCGGCATAACTGGTGAATATTGAAATATAAGCCGCTTGAAGCCTTTAAAAATAATTGCGTTGCCACCAGGAGTCTCCAGAAAACTATTGTTTACTCTTTTCTATTAATAATTTACTTTAAATAGCACAAAACTAGTGGGAAGTGTCAATGCCATGAACCAGATGCTGCGGAAAGCTTTCAGAAAAGAAAACTCATTAAAAATGAAATGCCCTTCGGATTTGTACACATAACACGGAGTGTTATGAGGAATAACCAAGAAACTCGAAGGAGAGAAGCATGTCTGCATTTCACTTGGAAAAGTAGCATGAAGTTTTGCTTTGCATTACAGGTTGCAACGCAAACAGGATTTGTCAAACTTTTAAATGGATCTGTAAAGGGAATGCACATGCACCCGTGGGATGGAAACGTGACAGCTTTGCATGAATCAAGGACTCTATCGATCGAAACGGAAGGAAAGATACTGAATGGGGTTTGACTAGTACTCAGAATTTAAGAGGAAGTATTCAATTTATTTCCCCTGCTGAAAGTCACCCTCATACATATATGCACCCGGATCAACATAAGGATCCTTTTATGTCAAGCCTTGGCTTTGATTGAAAACAAATAATAAGTGATGATAGCCACGTCGAATAAATTCGCAATCGAATCGTTGTCATCCTGATATGAACAACAATTTTTTAAACAACCAAATTGAGCAAAATACAAACAATAACTTATTGTCTTCCGTACGAAGGCGGAAAAATATGTTTACCTCGTCTAAGTCGTCCTTTGTCTTCGGCATCAGAAGATCAACCAGAGAGTCAAGTGGCCCAGATACAATAGTACCACCATCATTTGCGTGGAGAACTCCACCTGTGCTGTGCTGAAGCTCCGCGTCCTGTAACGAGATAAGAACAAAGCAGAAATGAGAAAAATTGTACTTCCATAGATGCAGGTACGATTACGTTTCGGTATCTCAACATTTATCTTCTCCCAAAGACTAATGGAAAGATCCGACATCTTTCTGGTTCCTTGGTGCTTTCGACATGGCTATATGTGTAGTTATCTATAGTCGCCTGTTCTCCAGATTTCGAAATGAATTCAACAAATTTGCCATTTGGTCTTGTACGTGAAAGCTGGTTTGAAGGAACTTTTGTTCCCTTGTGTCTACTCCGTGCCCTTGTCAAGATATGAAGGCAGTCATAAATATCCTGTGAGATATTTGCACAAAGTTAAGGACTTCTCGGTTATTTTCATACCAGACATTTGTATTTCCTCATTTCACATGCAACGAGCCGAATTTTACTCCGGTGCAAGTTATATCTAAGACGACGATTTTGGAAGCCAAGAGAGCCCTCTGTGAACTGTTATTCAATATTTGCCAGGCATTCGAATGCAGTTACTTCATGGACTCGAACACTTAAATTACTACATCAGTCTTTTGGAGAATGACTTGGAAAATTGTTTATTTAAATAATTACCTTTGCGAAGTTTTGCAAGGCTCTTATCACTGAAAATGCGAAGGGCGGAAAATCTGCTAAAGATTAAGGAAGCACACGATTTAATAAGGATCTACTTTGTATGGAAAGAATGCTTGAATGCATTCTGTTTGCATTTTTGTTAATCTAAACGAGTGTCGTTGCAAGATGCGTTATTATTTTATATCCAAACGCTACCATTAAAAACATCAACAAGCACTTTGCGATTCCCTCAGTAAGTAACTACTTAAAGCAAATCCATGATTGTAACATCATTAGACGAAACTCTTTTCCAAATTTCATGAAGGCAAGAGAGTACAATTGGGATTCTCAACTGTTGAAGGCGTATCGAGATTTTGCGTTATTCGCAAATATTTTGTGTAGTAAGTTAGGAATAGGACTTCAATATATTTAAAAAATGAAATCATAAATACGGTTGTATACTAACTTATAAAACCCTCTTCAAACGTTGACTTATTTGCTCTTCCATACAGGTCTAAAAATTGAGTCGTTGCCAATAAGCGGGTGGAAAAGAGCTGATAGATGAAACCCCCCACAAAATTGAAAATCACTAAAGTTGGGCGTTATAAATACATTTTTTTACCTCAAGATTCACTTAACTTTTCTATGAATGTATCGTTACAAACTTAACATTTCGTCAATACAAATCGAAATCACTACATTCCTTAAATTCTCATTAGCATCCATAAACTCTAATTCAATATTAGTATAGGCTGTGATGAACGGTAAAAAATTTAAAACATTATAAGTGTGAAAAGTCAAATAAAGAAAAAAATAAGCAAGACTATTAGGAGAAACGCTTGCTTTTCTGACTTTATATCTTTTTCTGGAGCCTCTCCGGAAACAGCTTATTTTATATGATTCAGGCTACAGAACCACTCCCCAGCCAACAGATTCCATAACTCTTCATCATAGACCCCACGACTATATAGTAGTAAATAGCCTTGGGGTCGGTCATAAGGTTTACTGGTTCTCCAATGATAGGACACTTAATGCCGAGAACTGCGAAAACCTGCAAATACACCTGCAGCTCTGCTACTAAATCCTACTCACCCCTCCTTTATGATGACGCAAGAGAGCGAAGGCAAGTCTTCTGTGTCTGATAACGGAATCGAAAGTAAAAACCATGCCCCAAATGAAGCAAAAAACAAAGAAACGAAGGAAACGTTCTACACTCACCTATAAAAACTAGTCGACTCATTGCCAACAAATCACAATAAAATAATTCTGGCTGATTTCAACGCTAAGATCAGCGATAAAAAAACTCATGGGGGAACTACTGGAGGATATAGCCTCCTCAATGAAAAAATGACAACGGCCAGCGCCTGATCGACTCTAAATCTAGCAGAAACCTAGTCATACTTTCGACTTGCTTCCCTCATCGACGCATACATAAAATTACCTCGGTATCACCAGGTTACAACACACAAAACGAGATCGACCATGATCTGATCCAACAACGTTGGGTCTCGAGCATACTTGACGTCGGTACATACCGAGGAGTCAATTATAACTCAGATCATTACTTGATCAAATTAACTTACCAATGTTGTTTGTCAAAGGTGTACTCCGCAAAAGCCAACCCGCTACAAAACTTTGACATTGTAAGGCTCCAATAATAATAAAGCGCCAGGCATCAACGAGATTCCAGTGAAGCTCATCAAATATGGTGGGGGCGGTGCTCATAAAGCGATTCACCAAGTGATTCAGCACATTTTGCAACTAGAACATATGCCGAAAGAGTGAAGCCAATCAATTATATATTTTTCCCTTTCCACAAATAAGGTGACAAGCTACAGTGCGAAAGAGGCATAATCACTACTTTGTACGGCGTACAAAAAAATTTCAAAGATCTCAGAAAATAAAATCGGGGCATATGCCAACTGTATCATTGGGGAGTATCAAAGCAGTTTTAAAGTAGGTGGGTCGACAATAGACCTATGGTTCGCTGAAAAGTAGGTGCTTAAAAAATGCTAGAATTTCAACATAAACGTACACCAAATTTTCATTGACCTTAAGTAAGCAAACGACAGTATTGATCGTAAAGTACCGCACCAAATAATGTTTTGCTTTGGTATTCCAGCCAAATTAGCCCATCCAACCACGAAGGCAATGACGTCGACAACCTCCCAAGTCTGCATCAATCACCAACTCACCGATGGCTTTGACACAAATATCGAACTAAAGCAAGGAGATGGGCTTTCCTCTTTGCTACTGAACTTCGCTCTAGAGTACGTCATAAGAAAGCTACCTGTCGATACATGAGGTACATTACTATACAAGTCGAACCAATTAGTAGCATATGCGGAAGAGATCAACATTTTATCATGGCCACTAACAACTACCAAAAAACACTTCCTGAAACTTAACAGCGAAGCACTCACTAGCTAGTGAGGCTACAAATCAATGAAAATAAAACAAAGCTCATGTCGAAATACGTCGAAGAATGTGTTTTTCAGTTTTGCCGATTTTGAGTACCCACCGCATGCACAAGAAAACAATGTTTGAAGCATAAAAACATGTGATAAGCCCTTTTTTTATGCTATAAGTGTGAAACATGGACCCTAACTCAAGCATCCGCAAATACATTGAAAGCCTTTAAGCGATGGGTCCTGAAGCGAATAATAGGAGTTCAATACAATCATGAGCTGTATGAAATTTTTGACGAGCCAGAAGTCTCAACTATTTTAAAACTACGGAAACTGCAATTGGCTGCCCACATGAATTGTATGGGCGAACAACGGAAACCCAAAACGAATTCGTTGGGAGAAGTGAAGGACGGAGACCAGTGGGGAAACCAAAGTTCCGCTGCTCTGACTCGGTCGACGAAGACAATTCATAGCTGCTCGGATTTCGAAATTGGTGGACACGATCAATGGACTGAGGCAGTTGGAGGCACGTTTTGCAGGAAGCGAAGGCTCGAGATAGGCTGTAGCGCAAGAAAGAAGAAAAAGAACCATGCTGCCGGAATGGAGGTTGGGCAATGGACTAACTCTACGTCCCTATAAAACCCTATATTGTTTTAAAACCTGCAATAGAGCCTTGGAATAGATTATACCTATGGCAACGACGTCGCCATCGAAAAAAAAACTATGGCACTGAGCCCTGGAATATCAGATCACTAAACTCTCTTGGCGCTTCTCAGAATCTTTTTCCAAACGGCGTTTGTGGTAAAAAATTTCACGGAGCTTCCATCCTATCAGGCACTACGCTGAAAACAAACACCGACTGTGGTAAAATAGACGATTAACATACATGACATCGATGATGAATGTCAGGATGCATTAGATAAAAAGAATCAGGTGAACAAGCGATATTTTGGTAAGAAAATAGAATGAAGAGAAAGTATTATGAAAACCATACAAAAATAGCAAATAAGATAATTAGAATTAAAAAAAGAAAATATTATGACCTCAAATCAAGAAGTATCGATGTAATTCTAACGAGCAGCATTATAATACAAGCATACAAATTAGTGAAAAGCTTGAACCAAGGTTATCAACCATAGACCACGCTCTACCGTGATGACACCCGCAACATCATTGATGATGAACGCATGATTAAGGAAAGATGGGTAACATATTTCAAGAACCTCCTTAGTCCTTCGCAAAACACCAGAGAACTTTCATTGGCCCCACCAACTCTGGATGAAATTTCTTCCACCATCAAAGGCTAAAAGAAAAATTAAGCACCGGGCATCGATGAGATTCCAGTGGAGCTTCAGAAAGCCAAACACGAAGCCACCTAGCACATTTGGCAACATGAACATATGCCAAATGAGTGGAGCCAATCATTGATATCACCTTTTGTAGGTAGGGACCTACAAAAAAGGTGACAACATACACTGCGAAAACTATCGATGCACATCACTCCTTTGTACAGCGTACCAAATATTTTCGAAAATCTTAGAAAATAAAATACGCCAACAATATATATTAAGGCTGGCAGATTGGCGATAGACTAATTGTTGACTAAGCAGTCCGCGTGTTCTAATGGTTAGAGCACTAAGCCCGTATGTCGAAGGTCTCTGGTTCAAGTTTCGTTGACGTCAACGAGATTTGGTTCGAGTGATTCTTCGGATGGACTAACATATTAGCCCGTTGAGTTATGATACGTGCTGGTTTAAAATCAGAACATATCGCAGCTGGGTGGACGGACACATCGCCAAAGCATGATAATGATCATATCGCCTTGTGGAGAGCCGATACATTCGATCATGCCAATGAGATACTCTAAATATCTCTAAGCAAAGGCCCGAAAGGGGCTGTAGTGCTACAAAAAGAAAAAAGAAAAGAAATTTTCGACTGGCAAGCAGGTACTCGAGAAGTACCTGGAGGCCAATATCAACGTACACCAAATATTTGGTGACTTTAAGCAAGCATATGGCAGTATAGACCATAAGATACTGTACCAAAAAATGCTTTGCTTTGGTATCCCAGCCAAACTAGTCCATCTAACCAAAATCGCAATGACGTCGACGACCTTGCAAGTCCGTATCAATAACTAACTCAACGATGCCTTTGGAAAAAATATCGGACTAAGTAAGGCCGCTTGGAAATAAAATATTTTATTCTGTTTTAACGATTTTGAAGACTAGTTGCAAACATAGGAAAACAAAACCACAAATATTCAAGTCTGTAAAAAGACCTGTGCTATGCTTTGGGGGTGAAACATGGACTCTAAGCCCAGTATCTGCAAATATATTGAACGCTTCCGAAAGACGGTTCCTGAGGTGGATAGTTGGAGCGAAGCTAGATGGAGGCGTATGGTGAACTCGGTACAACCATGAGCTGTATGAAATTTTTTACGAGCTGGAGGTCTCAAAGATTGTAAGACTGTAAAAGCTGCAATGAACTGGCCATGTTAGTCGTATGGATGAAGAACGGATACTCAAAAAGGTATTCTTTGGGGGACCTGAAGAGCGAAGACCAGTGGAGAAACTGAGGAAACGCTGCTCTGACTCGGTCGATGAGAATAGTTCATCGCTACTCAGGTTTCAAAATTGGAGGATGAAGTCATAGGATCAAGCCAAGTAGAGGCACTTGTGTGCAGGAGGCGAAGGCCCGAGAGGGGCTGTAGTGCAACAAAGAAAAAGAACATATAGAAGCTGGGTTCGATTTCTTTCGAAAAACGTTTTTTGTCATAGATAAGAGATGATAATTATCTTGTGTTGAGTACAGGGCTCCCCAGACGTGTAGAACACCTGAATGAAGCCGCAAATATATCCCCTACCAACGTAAGAACTTAGCCTGGAACCATTTGACAAATCACTTTAGGCTAAGCCTCGTTTTGCTACCCCATGAGATGCCTTCAAGTTAAGGGATCCCTTCTATTAGGAGAGAAGAGAAAAAGAGGGATTTCTATAAAAGTGATCTGCAAATCTCCATGGCCCAAATGAGTCTTCTTACCTTTTAGGACCACCCAAACAAAGTGTGCCACATAGTTTCATTTGTCAACCGATGCAAGCATCTCCTGTTTCCTCCTAGAGATCCTGGCGCCACTTGCCTCATTTTCGCATGCAAAAACTAGGTGATAGGCAACATCTTCTTCTCTTGCACAAGACCTACAAGTGGGGAACCGCGACATACCAATCTTATGACAGTAAGACTAAAAACACCCATGCTCGCCCCAGGGCTGTGTCAGGTAGAAGTATGTCCCAACGTTCCATTGATTAATTGTATCCCAGCTCAGGGATGAAGTATGCAGTCAATCTTTCCTTCATACAATTCACCCAGGACTGCTGCCAATTATTAAGTGAGCATTGTATTACCTCTTGGTGCCTGTCATCCGCATGTTTTCTTTTCTATGCAGGTAGATAATACTGCACTCCCAAGCAAAGAAGGCGCGGCGTATCTTGCCTGTGATAACTGGCACCATTGACTCAGAGATGGTTAGAAATACGAATGCGAACCTTAGTACTCCTCTTCTCTGTATCTGTGCAAAGCGTTTACGGTACAGGTGCTTACTGAGAGTGTCGCCCCATATTTATGCTCCGCACAATAGTATGACTCTACAAACCGCATCAAAAGTCTCGTTTTTAATAGGTTGAGTTTCATTGGCCATAAGTCCCCTAAGAGATAATGGACTTAAAGTAGTTTTATTAGCCGTTGCCTTATTTGCTCAGAGAAAATCATCTTTGAATCGATCACAGACCTTAGCTACCTTACTGTTGGTTTTGATTTGACCAGCATTTCTCTGATACTGATCGTCTTTACTTTAGGGAATATCTTCTTTGTGAAAATGACTACCTCAAGCTAAATTTGCGAGATATCATCCAGATGGTAATACACAAAACGTTGAGCCTCCGGAATACAATTAAAACTCGGGTCATTACTTCATTAAATTAACATATCGATGTCGTTTGTCAAAGGCGTATTCGACGAAGACAAGCCCTCAACAAAAATTCGACATCGAAAGGCTCCAAACGGCGTCTGTAGCAAAAAATTTAATGGAGACCCTCGACAACCAGCTAGCTCCCATCTTATCAGATACATCGCTGAAAACAAGCAACGAGCAATGCGTGGAAATAAAAGCGGTGAGTGAGTGCCAGAATGAGTTAGATAAAATGAATCAGGCATACAAAGAATATGTAGTTAGGAAAACCAGGACAAAGAGAGAACAACACGAAAATCTCAGAAGAGTGGCAAATAGGATAATTAGAACTAAGAAAAAACACTATGACAACCAATTAGAAGGATTGACGTAAAATTAGCGAGCAATAATACAAAACAAGCATGCAAAATAGTGTAAAGCCTGAAACGTGGTTATCAACCCAAGACTACGCTCTGCCGCGATGACATCGGCAACATAAACGCTGATGAAACCAAGATTAAGTGAAGAATGGCATCATATTTCAAGAACCTCCTTAATTCTCTGCACAGCTCCAGAATATCGAGCTTGTAGATATTCTCGAAGAGCTTCCAGCGGCCGCATCTACTCTGGATGAAGATTGTTCCAACATCAAAGCCCAAAAGAATTATAAAGCGCCAGGCATCGATGAGATTCCAGTGTAGCTAATTAAATACAATGGCAGCGATAGGTCTACACATCAATGAGAACCAAACAAAGCTCATGACGCAGTCGAGAAAAAATACCTCCAACACCCGAAATACCACACTTGGTGAATACAATAGCAAAAATGTGGGCAAATTTGTATATTTGAGCGCCATATAACGAGAACTGGCAACGAAAGAGATGAGATACGCCGAAGAACACAGGGCTTAAATTATATATTTTTTTCAGTTTTGATGGTCCGGAAGACCAGCTGCATACACAAGAAAACAAAGATACAAGTATATAGATCTGTGATAAGACCTGTGTTATGCTATGGATGTGAGACATGGACCCTAACCAAGCATCCGCAAACATATTAAACGCCTTCAAAAGACTGGTTCTGGGGTGAATATGTGGAGTGAAGCTGGACGGGGATCAATGGCGAATTTGATACAACTATGAGCTGTATGACATTTTTGACGGGCTGGAGGTATCAACGATTGTAAGACTGTGGAAGCTGCAATGGGCTGGCCATGTCAATCGTATGGACGAACAACGGATACCCAAAAAGGTATTCATAGGAAGAACTGGACGCCGGAGACCAGTGAGGAAACCGAAAAAAAACTGGTCTGACTCGGTCAATGAAGACAGTTCATCGCTGCTTGGATTTAGAAAGAAGAGCACGCAATCAATCGACCGAGACAGTTGGAGGCGCTTGTTGCATGAAGCGAAGACCCAGGATGGGTGTCATGCTACAAAGAAGAAGAAGAAGAAGTTCCATCCTTTATTGACCCTGCATCATCTTATAAAACGTTCATCTATTAGGAAGTCCCTCAAAAGCGCATATTGTGTAACTTTTAAGGGTGATTCAACATTTTCAGAGTAGCCACCCATCCAGTGCTGTTGAAGGCATCTCGTATTGCACATAAAACGTCACCAACAAAACGAACCATCGCTGAATACAGCTCTGTAACTTCACATTTTGGATTATAATCCCACCTTTGCAAAAGCATCAAGCGTTGAGCATTTTGCTCTTAAGCCCCATCGCCAAGGCAGTGGTCCCCAATAACACGAATTGCGTTCGTGAATCGCCCATTGATGAGTTTATCTAGTACTATCCCAGTCGTTTCTAGCATCCATAATGGGAAGTGTGCAGGTGGCAATCCATAATTTCCCTCCCTTTTACTGGTCAGCATAAACCTCACTACCATCCATTGTTCCGAGGAGACCCCTTCGCATGGACAAGTGTTGAGTATTCTTAGGAGCAAATCAAGAAAATGGTGACAAACGAGGTATGTTCATTAATGGGACTGCGTCTTCCGTTTCCAGCCGTGCAAACAGTGGGTATTGGACTACTATTTCTTGATAGACAGCGTCAACATCAACAGGATGAGCGGGGAAAAGTGCCAACACTATCCCATCCACCTTTTCTACTTTATGTATGCTGGGGGTGAGTAAAATACCAAGCTCCCGCAGAACTAGCTTGTAGCCAAATCTCCACGAATCTCTGTTCACGCAATTCATTGGATCCTGCCAATAGCAAGCATTAATATTGTTAATCAGTTTGTGAAGGCATTTCTTGAGGAACCTATGTGCTGATAATCGGTTGCATGCCTCTTTCCAGTTCTGCGCCCATTGAATTTCACGCCGAAGCTTGTGTATCTTCATAGGCTTATCATACTAAAGGCTCCGATGTTGCATAGAAGCACTGCAAACAGACATAATGTTCAAAGTTGATTTTAAAACGTATTGAGCTGTTAGCTCTTTACCTTCTGTGAATGTTTGGAGCAACACACCTGCCATCAGCACGTTGATGAACATCTCAACCTTCATCCTCTCAATAACTCACTCAATTGTGGAAGATCAAGAGCATTAACGTTGGGAAGTAGAATCCTGGATATCAAGCAAAATATATTGATGTTCACTAATTTAGGCCTCTAATACTCTCCGATTTCGTACCTTCCATACTAGGGACTCTAAAGTGAGTGTTACTTTGCATATAATTCTTTTATAACCCATATAGCAAAAGCTCAGTGTATCAACGGTATTCAACATGACTCCACCATCTCTTGGGCTTGTTTCCCCCTGCAGATCAGTTTGAGGCTCAACCCATTTGGTTGCTCTAGCGTTGAAATACCTCCCACCAGTGTTCCAGACAGCATTTTCCAAGCATTCAGCTTGGTATCGAAAGATGATATTGGTTAATTCAGCTATACATAAATACAAAAAAATGTAGTTCCTGAGCACTGAAACCACACGGAACCATCTTCCCATCCATCGTGTTCTACTAGCAAATCAGCACTGAACCAAACCCAGATGGTGCCAGTATGAAATTTGTTGGGGTATCAGCAACCAATATCATGGTGTTGTTCAATCAGCAGCAAAAGGGCGGCTTTTATGTCCTTCACAAACTGCTCAAAGAAATTTTGGGTGGTTGTACTATGGTGCAGATTTACTTGCAGAATACGGGTCATAAATTTCCCGCTTTTGCTTGGCTAGAGCTTCGTGGAAAAATGGAATAGGCTTCAACGCAACCTCTACAGAGAGATGGAAGAGCTCACTCCTAAAAGTATCATCATGGTTATCGGTTGACAAATCGAACCATGTGGTAGATTATACTCATCTTCTGCTTCGTAGCACTTCAATTTGCAATGGCATTTCCGAGCCGGCTTATATGCTGCTACCCAGTTGCACGCCCGGTCACGGTTCCGGTTCCATACCTGTTGAGCCTCATGCTGAAGCTTGTAGCACTCTCTTTGCTTTTCAGTGATTTCAGTCGACCACCAGTATACTAGGGCCTTGCCGTGCCATATGGTGATGCTCATTGTAGATGGAAAATTCGTATCCCACTATACATATAAAATTTCTATATCGGAAAATGAAACTCAATATACGACTTTACTGTTTTACACTGCTTTATTAACTCGAATATACGATGAAAATCATTTGACTTCTCAGTTTAAGTAAATAAAGTATAATTATTGAAATTAGTAAAATTTCATCAGTAATTACGAGTATGAACGCTCTTTTTGACATAGTTTTATGAACTAAAAATTATTTTTTTTTTTCTCACTTGAAAATTCATCTACGCCTACTATTTCTTTTTGTGTGGGTTTTATGAAAATGTGGAATTTAATTTATAAGTAATGTAGAATACACTACAATACACTCTTCCCAGCGTTAGCGTTGTAAAAGAAAAATAATCATATATTTAATCGTTATCATTTATTAAATTATTATTAACTCTGAACACTTGTTTGACTCTTTCAATAAGAATGGTTTTTAATTCTCCGTTAATTTTCGGTACACACTACAAAAGTTGGTCCGTATGCGTCGGACCCACATGGGACCATCCACAGTCCTGCCTCTGGAAATCAGGGTTCCAAACACAGATGCTGGCAGTTCCAGTTTCATCAGGGTAACGTTATGTAGAACTTTTATCGTGGTATTGCTCACTCAGCAGCAAACTGCTCAAGCAGATTTTGGCCGATTGAACTATGATATAGGTTTACCTGCAGGATAAAGGTCATCGCACTTCTGATTTCGCCTTAGCTAGGGCTTTCTGGAAAACGTGTATTTTCCTGATGATAAAGTGTGATATGGTGAAATAGTGTATGTCCATTATACACTCTATTGTTTAATATCCCATTTCACCATATTTGTAGCATATGGAACTTCCATCGGGTTATTTGGATACTTGTGGGGTGTAGCATAGCCAAGATATTTAAAGCATTGAAAAGACGCTAGTCTTTAACGTATCCTGCAGACGACTCACCCTGTTCATACTTTGCCCTTTAAAATTGTTAAATTTTTCGGCATCCTTCTTGGTCTTTTGGTGCTAGCCTTGTTTAGATCTTGCCCACGCTGGAGAGCATTCTTCTGATGGTCTCTTCTACCTCGGCAACATCAATGATGTTGTCAGTTTCTCATATTACAATGGTTGCCATCAGATCGGACGAGGCTACTGTTGAGCTTTTTCTGTGGACCTTCTTTACTGCGCCGCAGAATGCTACTTTATTGTCGGTCTCTGCTCCGAGTTCGACCAGTACGTGGCCTGGCAAGGTTTGTCATACTGCTGAAATGGCAGTATTGGCGTCTTCAGGCTCTTTTTACCCTCATATCCCGCAGCGCTTCTACGGAGGATCGGCCATCTTGGGGTTTTACGAGCCTTGGTCGGGTCTTCATCCGGGCGTTTTGCTTTCCGGTCTCGCGGTAGCTCTTTCTTCTTGCGTGGCATGTGTACAACCTTTATTTTCTGGCACGTTTAAAAGGATTTTTTTTGTCTGGAACCCCTGGTCCAGCGTTTAATGCCATCAAGTGCCTCCTTCATCATCCTTTTATCTCGATATCCTTCGATTGGGCTTGGTGCCATTCTTTGATTGATATTTGATGATAGGGCTGTCTGCGTGTACCCTTTAGGGTTAGTCCTCAGCGCTTCTTTAGGCTTCTGCACTTATGCGCCCTTCTGTTTCCCTTCGGCCTTTAATCAGCTCCTCCGGGAATGCCTTATGCAGCTTAGGAGCTCATTCTTTAGACCTATGCTGGTTCCTGGCGAGTTGCATACTGATTTTATTCTTTTTAGAACATCTCTTACTTTTCGAATTAGCTTTTCTCCTTGGTGTCGCTAAACAGCAATTGTATTTTGTGACCACCTTTCTTGGGAGACGTTAACGGCTTCTATTTACGAGTACACTACTTCAGCTACATTTTCGACGGTGGCGGTGAAATCACACAATGGCACCTCGTTTGTCTGGTCACTCCTTTCTTTTTCTCCCGTGATCATTTTGTGGACCTCAGAATGATTCGTCATTACCTTTGCTTTTAAGACCATTGCTTCGGCATCAGTTGCAGCAGTAATTATCAAATTCACTTCGGGACTCGCATCATTTTTTCGCTACGCCCGAACTCGAATTTCAGTTGGGACAAGGCTGTCCTTCGCTCTTCGTTTTTCCCCCGATTTTTTAAGCCGGCATTGTCACCACCAAAGATAACGCAGGATTGTTGGTTTTTCTATCGAAATATGCGGTCTTTATTTTAAGGGTTTGCTGATTCTTCTACGTTCGATTTCTTATTTTGACGGTATTCCCGTCAACAGGGGTCTATGTCTGAAGCCAAGTTCACCACTTATGTAACATTGCAGTCGTTGGATGACGACGGCTGGGAGCCTCATCGCTCACTGTACTCTACCGCCGGTACGGGGGACCTGACCCCCTCCACACTAAGTTTTTATCTCCTTCTCGACTTTCAACTTGGTTCTTTTTATGGGTTCCTCCCCTTGGCGTTTTACCTACCACCAAGGACGTTTGCATACTCAGCGGTTCGCCAAGCCGCGAGGATCCGTTTGCAATAGTCATTTTTCCCCTGGCTGCCTTCCCTCGATTGGCACGGGTCACTGAGCACCCGAGAATCTGGGGCAATGTGGCATGCTCGTTCCCGGCTGAAATCGCATCAAAAGTAAGACCACCACTTGTAGTCTGTTACTGTCTGCGGAGGAACCTTACGAAAACCCCTACTTCCTCGGGTACGTAAGGACAGCACTCACCAAGGAATGCAAGCCTCGAAGAACACTCTTGTGGGCCAGCACTCTCCCAGCGGAGGACACCTTAAGGGTCAAGCTATACAACTATTAAATCCCAAGATTTCCTTTAAATCTGTAATCAAATCCTCATAAGTATTATTTATCTTTTTCTTCTTATCTGGAAAATTAAAACGGCTATCAAGTATGATTCTAATGAAAATAAATCAAATAACGATTATTATTCCCCAAATGCAAATTAGAGACACATTACCACCTGCTTAACAAAACCACATTTGCCAGTTTGTACAATTTGCTTTTACCTTTGAACATAAACCCGGAAAAACTTTGGACCTAAATACACAGTCATATATTCACAAAGCTTTAAAACTCTCAAAAAGTTTGTTCCCCCATAATCATTTACCTAAATGCTAGCCTACGATGGCCCACTTTTGGGACACTCAAAAAAATTCAAAAACATCGGGTCTCCTCCGAACCGAAGCCTCACACAATGCTAAATTGTTATCTGCTAAATCTAAACAAATTATTCCCATTCGTTTCATTTATTTCCATTCTTCCGAGCAGATAGGCACATCATCTTTGCGTTTTGGAAGGCAGGACGCTCCGTTTGTTATTCGGCCCGTGCCACAAACCGAGACGACTAAATAAATACACATTCTGCTCTGCGTCAGGCAAAAGCACACAACACAAAGGACGAACCTCGCACAATTCCCATCCACTTTGTAAACAGCAAGAACGAGGAGAGATACTTCACTCCACAATTTGTCATTCGATTATGGCCCATGTCCTGTTATAATTATACAGGACGACGCTCGACGTCCTTGTGGCTTACTGTTCGGCCAAAAAACATATTCTCACTGAAATTCAACATGAGTTGTGCATTATGTATAAAGTGGAGACGATTGTTTGTTGTTTTACTCTTTCTGTGGTGAGAAGCTTTGGGAAAGGATCCTGAAATTGCGAGATTCGTTTTGCACATGAAATGTTTCTGATTTTTCACGGTAAAGATGATTGAAGTTCCTTTTTATGTGGTACTCAGTAAAATTCTTCGGTTTGATCCGTTGAGTTTGTGGCTTAAATGTATTCATAAATTTTCTTGGATTTTATTTTGAAATTTCGCGTACATTTAGTTGAAGAAAATTATCAAAAATTATTTCTTGGAAGAACACAAAACTCCACCAAAATGATCCTGGCGCAAGTGTTAAAAATTTATTCGCGGAGAACAGTTTCCATACATGCAAATAAAATTGTTAAACTGCCAACTTGGGTCGCGGTTTAGTTTTGTATATTCTGCCGCAAAAGTCTATTGTCAACAATGGACTCTAAGGATTTGTCAGTTTTAATCTCTAAAATTTATAATTAACCTCTGACTATTGCTTTCTTTTGGTTATGTAAATTGTGCAAACTTAGAAAAATAAGTAAACAGTACATTTATCGATACTTGGCATCTTTGGGCGAAATATTGTATATGAGCATTTAGGCATACTCGTACGTTATCATTGTCGCCTTAATAGATAATATGTTAGAATTATGTACACTTCGAGTTTTAAATGAAAATTACTGGAAGGCTGTTGCTCACCAGGAGAGACAATGCTCACTCAGTCATTGAAAATAATGGTGGGTGAACGAAAAGAATTCTCATTGGTATCACCAGTCAGGAAGGTCTCGGAGGGCAATTAACCTCGTAATAAAAATTGCAAACTAAATCAAAACTAGTATAGGACTTTCACTTATTTATTCTAAGAATACATCTCGCTCTAGCAAAGCTCTTGACCAGAACAGAACACAGGATATATGTATAAATTATTCAAAAACAACTTTCACATAAAAGATGGCTCAGATGGCCACAAATTGGGTTTACTGGTTCCCCAGCGATGGGACACTGAATGCCGAGAAATGCAAATAACTTTAAGTACATCTACAGCTCCGCTACTAACCCCTATTTACAACTGCTTCGTGGAGACATGGGAAGGTGAAGGCGAGTCTTCCGCGCCTACTAACTGAATCGAAAGTAATAACCATGCTGCCGGAATGGAAGTTGGGCAACGGGCTACCTCTTTGTCCCTGGTGACTCCTATATTGTTTCGAAACCTGTAACAGAGCCTCAGAATGGATTGTGCTTACGGCCACATCCTCGCAAACGATAAAAGGACTTCAGCATTGGATCCTGGGATATCAGATCACTAAACCACCCTAACGTTATTAAGAAACTGGCAATCCAGAAAACGAACTGCACTGGAAATGATATTCAAGACGTGTTATTGATTTTATAGCTGTCAACGAACGGTTGTGTCTGATCCAAATGAAAGAGAAATTCTTAAAATTTGGCTGATAAACCTACACACCCCGACCGAAGGACGAAGAAATAAAAGAAGCATTCTACAAACGACACAAACTAATTCTGAGTAATTTCAACGCTAAGGTTGGCAGTGGGCTACTTCATCGGAGAACGACTAGAAGATATAGCTTCCTCGATGATAAAAATGATAACGGCCAGCGTTTTATTGACTTTGCATGTAGCAGAAATTTAGTCGTACGATTGATTTGCTCCCTTTATCGACGCATACATAAAATTCCCTGAGTATCGCCGGATGACAACACACAAAGTCAGATCGACCATGCTCTGATCCAACAACGTTGGGTATCGAGCCTACTTAACGTCCGTACATACCGGGGAACCAATTATAACTTAGATCATTACTTGATCATATTAACGTATCAATGTCGTGGGTCAAATGCGTGTTTGGGGAAGACTAGCCCGCTACAAAAAATTTGACATCAAAAGGCTCCAAACGGCGTTTCACCGAAACCCGCGACAAACAGCTGGCTTCCATCTTATCAGACGCATCGCTGCAAATAAGCAACGAGCTCTGGAAGGTAGTGAAAACGGCTATTAAGACCGTGGTAGGACAAACAATCGAAAATCAAAGCCGGCGCAAAAGAACGCATTGGTTGGATGATGAGTGCCAGAATACGTTAGATCAAAAGAATCAGGCGTATAAGGAAAACGTAGGTAGGAAAGTTAGGACGGAGAAAGAACATTATGAAAACCTGAGAAGAGTAGCGAATAAGATAATTAGAACTATGACAATCAAATGCTGTGACAACCAATTGAGGTGTACCGATGTAACTCTAGCGAGCAACAACACAAGACAAGCACACAAAGTAGTGATATGCCTGAAACAAGGCTATCACTCCAAGACCAAGCTCTGTTGTGATGAGAAAGATGGACATCATATTTTAAGAACCTCCTGAATCCTCCGCACAGCTCCAAAACATTGGAACCAATAGATGTTTCCGGAGAATTTCCATTGGCATCACCAACTGTGGATGATGTTTGCGCTACCATCAAATGCCAAAAGACCAATAAAGCGTCGAGCATCGATGAGATTCCAGTGGAACTCATCAAATATGATTTGAGTAGTGTTCATAAAGCTATTCACAAAGTCATCCAGCACATTTGGCAACAAGAACACATGTGGAACGAGTAGAGCCAATCAATTATATTCCCTATCCACAGAATAAGGTGACAAGCTACAGTGCGAAAATTATAGAGGCATATCACTGCTTTGTACGGCGTGCAAAATATTTTCAAAGATATTAGAATATAAAATCAGATCAGTATTATTGAGGGTTATCTAAGGCGGCTTTGGAGCAGGTAGATCGGCGACCGATCGATTGTTCACTATTAAACAAGTACTTGAAAAATGCTGGGATTTCAACATCCCTCCGTCCGTCTTACCAAAATGACAATTGCGTGAATGACCGTCCAAGTCCGCATTAAAAATCTACTCACCGATGTCTTTGACACAAATATCAGATTAAAGCAGGAATATGGGCTGGAACCATTGCTATTCAATTTGGCTCTGAAGGAAGTCATAAGGAAGCTACCTGTTGATACACGTGGTGCATTACTATACAATTCAGGCCAAGTGGTAGCCTATGCGGACAACATCAACATTCTGTTACAGTCATTAACAACTACCAAAGAGCTATTCCTGAAACTCGACAGCGAAGCGAAACTAGTAGGGCTACAAATCAATAAGAATGCAACAAAGTCCATGACCCAGTCAAGGAAAAGTATCTCAAACGCCCAAAATATCACACTTGGCAAATACAATATCGAAAATGTGAAAGAATTTGTATATTTAGGCGCTCAACTAACGAGAAACGGCAATTGAAGAGATGAAATACGCCGAAGAAAACAACTCGCAAATAAAATATTTTATTCAATTTTGACGATCTTGAAGACCAGCTGCATACGCGATCTGTGATAAGACCTGCATTTGGATGTAAAACATGAACCCTAACCCAAGCATACGCAAACATATTGAACGCCTTTGAGCGACGGGTCCTGAGACAAAAAATCGGGGACCAATGGAAAATTTGATATAACCATGAGCTGTACGTTATTTTTGACGAGCCGAAGGCCTCAACGATTGTAAGACTGTGGAAGCTGCAATGGGCTGGCCAAATGAATCGTATGGACGAACAAAGAATAACCCAAAAGGTATTTTTTGTGGGAACTGAAGGCCGGAGACCAGTCAGAACCCCAAGGAAACACTGGTGTGACTGGTCTTCGTCGTTGCTCGGATTTGAAAATAAGAGGACGCGGTGAATGAACAAGACCTTCGGAGGTAATGTTTGCAAGAAACGAAGGCCCGAGAGAGGCTGAAGAAGTAGAATAGTAAATTTTTTCATTTAATATCGACTAAAATTCAGTTTCTTGAGTATACTGCATCCTGTAGGTTATAATTTAATTTCTCGACTGCAAAACAAAACTCACTACTGCGGAAATCTGTAGCATTCATGGGAACGGAGTTTAGTTCTGACACATTTTACTACAAGATCTTATCATTGTCTGCCTACATTTTAGGTTTCATAAAAATCCAATGTAAATTGTAGCTTTGAGAAGTTTTCGAATTTCGAACATTACGTAGCCGCCATTTTGATATTCTGGCCTGAATCTGAAATTATTTGATTTGTTCAACTTTAGATTTTTTATTGTGGGCTTTATCACACCCTTCAATGAATCTTGGCACCAATTTGGATGCAAATCGGAACTTTGGTCAGAACAGAAGCCAAGGGTTTTCATCTAAAACAGCCACAATTTTGTTTTTACCAAGCCAGTTTGAATGATTAACAAAACTAGTCGAAAATCGAAGCAAAATAACGACCTCCAGGCAAAAATTTCGTATATCTAATACACACTCACACACACCCACACGAGCACATATATTGTATATATATATATATATATATATATATATATATATATATATATATATATATGTATATACACAAACGGTTAAAGACGTTGCTGTAATTAACGGATTTAGGACGAGAGGCGATCATCGCCTGGTCACAAATTTCGTATATCTAATACACACAGACACACACACACAAACATATATATATATATATATATATATATATATATATATATATATATATATAAATATATATATATATATATATATACATATATATATATATATATATATATATATATATATATATATATATATATATATATATATGTATATATATATATATATATACAATATATATACATATATATAATATATATATATATATATATATATATATATATATATATATATATATATATATATATATATATATATAATACCAATAAAATCCGGCTTCCTGAACACTGAAAACATCAACTGTAGTATAGAGAGTTACCAAGTCCTAAAAACAATGAATTAACTACAAAACTGGGACGCAAGCCACCTAACCGAGGCCATTCTGAAAAGTGCCGAAATAGTAGGCGGACCACGAGTAGACGAAAGGCACCACAAACTTTCAAATGAGACTAAGGCACTGCTCAGGAAGCGCAGGGCAATGAAAGCATCCTTAAGCATCGAAAGGATTGAATATTCAGAAACCTACCAAACAATAAAGAAAATGATATACTCGTATGAAGATATCAAGAAATATGACGAAAGACTGGTGGAAGATGCCATTATAAATAACAGAAGCCTCAAGAAGGCAGAAAGAGCAATTCTTATTGGCAAAAAACAGGTGATAGCCCTAAATCATGACAACACCCGACTCACAGATAGACAGGAAATAATTAAGGCAATCACTAACTTCTACCGAGACCAGTATAAGGCTCCACATAACTCGACACCCAACTTAATAACAACAACCGCTTTCTCTGCAACCAACGATAATACCCCAAATATTCTAGTGGAAAAGGTCGAGATGGCTATCAACTCCACGAAAAATGATAAAGCGGCAGGTAATGACGGTTTCACGGCTGAACTGCTCAGGTACGCAGGCAGAGAAACCTGGAAACAACTGGCAGAAATGTACTCGTACAATGATTGCATTAACACCAGATGGGTATCTGATCAATGGAATGGTGCTAATATAATACTGATCCACAAGAAAGGCAGCAAAGAAGACATCAGGAACTACAGACCAATAAGTCGACTATCGGTCTTCTACAAAGTATTCACGAAGATCATAAGCAAGCAAATACAAACAGCACTAGATCCCGAACAGCTACGAAAGCAGGCTGGTTCCAGAAGTGGATACAGCACTATAGATCAGATCCACGTACTACGGGAAGTCTTGAGTAGATATAAAGAGTATGAGCTACCCCTAGCACTGGCTTTCATAGACTTTGAGAAAGCCTTTGACTCAATCTTTCCTGATGCAATAATGAATGCGTTAATAGCACAAGGCATAGCAAACCATGCGTGAAAGTTCTAGCTATCATCTACCGCAATGCCTGAGCAAAGGTCAAAGTACTAGAAGACACTCCAAAGTTTCCCAAACAAAAAGGCGTAAGACAAGAAGACACCATATCGCCAAGGCTCTTCAACGCGTCGTTAGAGGGTATTTTCCGAACCCTACATTTGGCAAATAAAGGATTGAACGTCGATGGTGAACACCTCAATCACTTGAGATTTGCAGTTGACATGGTCCTTATAGCCAATAGCCAAGACGAATAGCAAGAACAGCTGAATGAACCCAACACGGCTAGCGGAAAAGTAGGCTTGAATATGAACCTAAGTAAAACCAAGATCATTTTCAACGACTACATAAGCAGCATTCAAAAGTGAACAACACCACACTAGAAATAGTCGAAGAATATGCATACGTTGGTCAGCCAATACACAACTCTGGCTCACTACTACCAGAAATCAATCGACGAATAAAGATGGCATGGAATGCTCTCGGGAAGAACTCGATTATACTCGTATTCAAGTCTAAAACGGAGATGAACCTGAAAACGAGAACCTCCGACCAATTTATCCTACCAGTTCAGCTATACGGTAGTGAAACATGGGCACTAACAACAAGGATAACGAGGAAATTCCAGGTTGCCCAAAAGGCCATGAAAAGATGCATGCTGGGCATTGCACGAAGGGATCGCAAGAGACTATCGTGGATACGAGAAAGGACCCAAGTAATAGATGTGATACATAAAGCGAAATCCTTGAAATGGCGATGGGTCGGTCACTTGGCGAGAATGACGGACGGGAGATGCACCTCAAGAATAACGCAGGGGTAGCCAAGGGGAATTAAACCACCAAGAAGGCGCCCAAACATTCGATGGAATTATGATATAAAGAAAATAGCCGGCATAGCCTGGATGGGAATAGCTGAGCACAGGATGAAATGAAAAGCAATGAGGAGTCAAAACGTAAAGAAGGCTGCACCATAACTTAGAATTATAGTTGAACAAGCTGAATATGATGATGAATGATGATTCAAAAAATATCGCGAATTTTGTTTTTTTTCAAAAATTATTTATTTATTCATGAATATCTATTTTGTCCCCTTCAAAGTAATCCCCATGATATATTATACACTTGTGCCAACGGTTTTTTCAATCTTCGAAGCACTTCAAAAAATAATTTTTTTAAATCTTGTTCAGCTCCTCCTTCGATGCCGTCTTTATCTCGTCAAGCGTAGCGTAACGTCGTCCTTTCATGGGCCTCTTCAGTTTAGGAAACAAGAAAAAGTCACAGGGGGCCAGATCTGGGGAATATGGAGGCTGCGGCATCATTAGTGTGTTGTTTTTGGCCAAAAAGTCGCGCACAAGCAACGATATGTGAGCAGGGGCGTTATCGTGGTGCAAAAGCCAATTTTTGTTCTCCCACAAATCCGGGCGTTTCTGTCGGATTGCTTCGCGTAAATTGCGCATAACTTGCAGGTAATATTCCTTATTGACCCTTCTTCCCTGTGGCAAGAACTCATGATGCACCACGCCCCTGCAATCGAAGAAAACTGTCAGCAAAACTTTCACATTCGACCGAACTTGGCGCGCTTTTTTCGATCTTGGTTCATGCGGCAGCTTCCATTGAGATGATTGAGCTTTGGTTTCCACGTCATAACCATAAACCCACGATTCGTCACCAGTTGTGACCCTCTGGAGCAAATTTGGTTCGTCGCGGACAGAGTTTAACATCTCATTAGCAATGTTCATGCGTTGCTGTTTTTGGTCGCAATTGAGCAATTTTGGTACGAATTTCGCGGCGACCCGTCTCATGCCCAAATCGTTGATAAAAATCGAATGGAACGAGCCAATCGATATGTTTAGGTCCTCAGCAACTTCTCTAACGGTGATTCGACGATTGGCCAATACCATTTTCTCCACTTCATTAATTTTTTCGTCTGTTGTTGAAGTGCTCGGGCGTCCGGCACGCTCTTCGTCGTTCACATCTTCTCGGCCTTCTAAAAACATTTTGTACCACCGATAAACGTTGCTTCGGTCCAAGGTAGCTTCTCCGTATGCCACAGTCAACATTCGGAATGCATCCGCGCACTTAATTTCGTTTTTCACACAAAATTTGATACACGTTCTTTGATCCATTTTTTTGAATAAGTAAAAATCGAAGACGATTGAAAACACGTGCAAGTAAAGCAGCTATCACCAATTAAGTGAACATTCAAAATGGCCGAGCTTGTCGGCATAAGTGACAGACATGAGTACCAACATAACACCACAAAATAATCGAAATTCTAATATACGTAACCCGCGAAAATTCAAAATTCGCGATACTTTTTGAACACACTTCGTATATATATATATATATATATATATATATATATATATATATATATATATATATATATATATATATATATTTATATATTTATATATATATTTATATATTTATATATATATATATATATATATATATATTTATATATATATATATAGATATATATATATATATGTATATATATATATATATATATATATATATATATATATATATATATATATATATATATATATATATATATATATATACTCGTATATATGTATATATATATATATATATATATATATACTCGTATATATGTATATATATATATGTATATATATATATATATATATATATACTCGTATATATGTATATATATATATATATATATATATATATATATATATATATATATATATATATATACTCGTATATATGTATATATATATGTATATATATATATATATATATATATATATACTCGTATATATGTATATATATATATATATATATATATATATATATATATATATATATATATATATATATAATTATATTCACAAGGTACTGACCCAATTCAACACCAGCTGTTCGGCTACAGCAGTTGTTTCCTGGTTGCGAATGGAGTAGACCTCGGGCCACTTGGTGAAATAATCGGCAACAACCAGCGTGTATCAGCAAAAAAATTATGCGAACGGCACAGCGTTCTATTATGGAAAAGCGGGAAACTCTGCAGGACGCTTCAGGTTTTCGAGTGGTGGGAGATAATATAAAAAGCATCGAAAATTCGATTGTCACGGCTGCGATCGTTGCCAAGGCGACCGATGCAAGGTTTGCAAATCCCGACATAGTACAGAAACATCCTGAAGCCAACGAGGAGATTACGGCACGAAAAGCAACGAGTGACCAGACAAAGAAAGTGACATTGTGTGATTGCACCGCAAACATCAAAAATGTGGCAGAAGTACTGCATTCGGAAACGGAAAGCGATAACCTATCCCTAGAATGGTCGCAAAGTACAATTGCTGCATAGCGATACGAAGAAGAAAGGCTATTCCGGAAAAACGGAGATGTTCTGAACAGAATACAATCTGCATGCGACTCCCCAAAAATAATCAAAGCAGTAAAGATTGGGCTCCTTAAACTAGAGGAGCTCCTAGATCGCATAGGGCACTATCGGAGGAGCTAAAGGAGGCTAAAGAAGCGCTGGGGGCGAAATCTGAAGGCCACATGCAGATAGCTCCACCATTAAAAATCAACAAAAGAATGGTGTATAGCCCAATCGAAGGAGATCGGGATAAAAGAAGGAAGAAAGAGGCACTTGATGGGCTCGGAGCACTAGATCATAGGTTCCAGATAGTGCTTACAAAAGGAGCGAAGAAAGCCGCTAAGAAACTCCTTCAAAAAGCGCCGGAAAGTAAAGTGCGGACGGACGCCCAATCAGAAAAAGGACTTGATGCAAAACAGGAGAAGTAGAAGCCCCGGCAAAGACCCCGGCAGCAAGCACTCTTCCTAAAGCCCCAAGATGGCCGATCCTACGAGAAGGTACTGTGGGACATCAGGGGAAACGTAAGGCGCGAAGACACCAACACTACCATTAAAGTAGTACGATCAACGCGGTCGGGCCATATACTGGTCGAATTCGGAGAAGAGGCCGGCAATAAGGAAGCATTCGGCGACGCAGTAAAGAAAGCCCTCGGCAAAAGCGCAACTATAGTCCCGCTCGAACCCATGGTAACGATCGAAATAAGAGACATTGACTGCGTGACGGATCTGTTCGAGGTAGAAGATGCCATCAAAAGGGAGTTCCCTAGCGTGGGAAGGATCAAAGCCAGACTGACACCAGAAAACAACAGGGGATAACGCATGGCCAAAGTTGACTTGACCGGAAAGGACGCCGAACAATTCCTGAACAAGGGCAAAGTAATATTAGGGTGGGCTGTCTGTAGGATAGGGCGAAGAGCAACGCCTCTTCAATGTTTCAAATGACTTGGTTATAGTCACACCACACAAGTATGCAAAGGACCCGATAGGAGTTCCCTATGTTACAAATGCGGTGAAACGGGACATTAAAGAAAATAGTGTATGAAGGAGGCACACTGTATTCTTTGCAAGGATGCTGATGTAAGACCTGATTTTGGACACGTCTTGGTATCAGGAAAATGCCGGGTGTTCCAGGAAGCCCTAGCCAAGGCATAATCAGAAATTTAACGACCCGCATCCAGCAGCTAAACATAACCCGCAGTTCAACCGCCCAAAATCTGCTTGAGCAATTTGTGAGGGACATGAAAGTCGACTTCCTGCTGCTGAGTGAGCAACATCATGATAAAAGTCCTGCATTATGGTATTTTGACGAAACTAGTACTGCCGATTTCCAAGCGGAGAGTTGTGGACAGGGGGAAGGGGCTGGTTTCGCGTGGGTTTGGTGCTCAAGGACCACCTTCTTTAGTGTGTACCTAACGCCGAACGAATCGATATCATCTTCGCAAGCCAAGCTTAACGCTCTGGAGGGTACTGTCTCGAATACAGAGGGCAAAGTTCTCGTTGGGGCGACTTAAACGCTAAAGCAATCAAATGGGGCATGACTTGGACGGATCCGCGGGGAAAATGAACCCTGCAAATGGCAGCCATATATATATATATATAGATATATATATATATATATATATATATATATATATATATATATATATATATATATATATATATATATATATATATATATTTATATATATATATATATAGATATATATATATATATATGTATATATATATATATATATATATATATATATATATATATATATATATATATATATGTATATATATATATATATATATATATATATATATATATATATATATATATATATATATATAGCCATGTATAGATATATGTGTCTATATATACACATATATACACGTATATGCTTATATAGACAGTTGAAACAAAGTGAAAATGCGATGTGTATTATAGAGTGAAAATAATTAATGTGCATTCTTAGTAAATAAATTCTTTTTACTTAATTTAAGAGTGAAGACGCACTACTTTCCTGGGACATTAAACTTATCGGCAGCAAACTGTAACACAGGACAGTGGTATCGAGAATTGAGAAAGAAAACTTTGAAAGTGAAAACTTTAAAATATTTTTAAAGTGCACTATAGTGAAATGTAGCGTTGAAACTGGTGGAAAAATAAAATAAAAGCCGAAATAATAAAAATACCATGAAGCTTACATTTAAAAATCAATGAATCGACAATGTCGGAGCTTATGGGAGAAGCAGAAAAACCAAAAACAAAAGAACCAGAAAATGCGCTGATGCAAATGTTGATGCTGATGCAGCAAGAGCAGCGACAACAGTCATCCAGTTTAACTGCGAAGCTAGACCAGAAGCTGGACCAACAAGCAATCGTAATCAAGGAAGATTTGCAAAAACAGTCAACCGAAATAAAAGCTGAGCTCAGTAGTCTGAAGAGCCATGATAAATGCGTCGAGGAAAAGGTCTACCAGGTCGAGGAGAATATTTACCAGGTCGAGGAGAATGTTAGCCAGGTCGAGAAGAGAATCAACCATGAGGCGGAAAAATGAAAAAGCAATTGGAAGCAGCGAAGGCAGTAGTAACCACCTCACCAGCACTGCTTATAACGGCAGCGCAAAGCACATCCAGAAATGTGAAAACACCAATATTCGATGGGCAAATGGTCTGGAGTATTTTTAAAACCCAGTTTGAAGCCGCCGCCAGGACAAATAACTGGAATGAGCAGCTGCATTAATTTTTGCTCTAAGAGGCCCAGCTGCCGAGCTTTTGCAGACTATCCGCGTTGAGTTGCACTCAAACTCGGCTGCTAAAATGAATGCCCTCGACATGCATTATGGAGACGATAATCTGAAGCAGATTTATCGGTCACAGCTGCGGCATCGGAGGCAGAAGTGTGGCGAAACCTTACAGCAGCTAGTCCAAGACATTGCGCAACTAGCACTTTTGGCTTACTCAGCTTACGACCCGGAACATCGAGATGACGCAGTGACAGAGGCATTCATCAGCACATTAAAGGACCAGGAATTCCAATACGCCATGCGGTTAGCTCAAAAGCAAACGGTTAAGGATGCATTAGTTTATAGTCCTTGTCAGATCTATAAGGAACGAATACGTGGCGTTTAGAGTCCTTAACACCGCAGACTCTATCACAAGCATTCAAGCTCATTTCCAACATCACCTCTTTAGAAGCTACTAACGACCATCATTGGAAAAGCAGGCAAGACACAAACAAAGCCCGGGAATTCACGTCTGCAATATTGAAGCAGGTCAAATTGCCAGGGCAGCTATTTAAGCAAGCCTCTGATCTAGTCACCAAGTATAGTGACATCCTCTCAACATGCCCGGATGACCAAGGCCGATCGAGTATGGTAACTCACGTCATAGATACACAGGGAGCCAAGCTGATTCAACAAGTGCCCCGACGTCTTCCTATAGCTAAACAAGGAGAAGTGCACTGATCTCGGACATGGAAAAACAAGGTGTTATATAGCCTTCTGTCAGTCCATGGGCCGCGCCAGTAGCTTTAGTAAAGGAAAAGGATGGGAGCACTTGTTTTTGTGTTGACTATAGGCAGCTTAATGACGTCACTAAGGAAGACAGTTACCCACTTCCACGCATCGATGATATCATGGACACTTTAGCCAACGCAAAATGATTTCCTGCACTCGATCTCAAAAGTGGCTACAGGCAGGTAAAAATCGGCAAGGAGGACCGAGAGGAGACCGCGTTTTTCGCTTGGACCGGATTGTGGCAATTTGTCGTGATCCCATTTGGGCTTTGCAATGCTCCAGCCACTTTCGAACGCCTGATGGAATACGTGCTACGAGGCCTAACCTGGAAGACCTGCCTGGTATACCTAGATGGTATCATTGTAATCGGGAGAATGTTCGTAGAGCAAATGCGGAACTTAGAAAAAGTATTCTCCCGATTGCAACTGGCAAGTTTGAAATTTAGTCCCGACAAGTGTACGCTTTCTGCAGCTGAAGTAAAGTACCTGGGACACGTTGTACCAGCAGAAGAGGTCAAAACAGACTCGAGAAAAAATGAGACCATGAAAAGCTGGCCAACACCAAACAATAAGCTCCAACAACAAAGTTTTCTGGGTCTGACCACCTACTATCAAAGATTCATCAAAGATTTTGTCAAAATAGCTAAGTGTTCCCATCAGCTAACCGAGAAAAATCGTCCGTACGTCTGGAACGAACAATGCCAGGCTGCCTTTTTTTCGTGGTACGGAGGTGAATGCCATTTATGCACAGAGTGTGGCCCTCCCATGTTCGTCAGGAGGCGACTGGGCGACACACTAAACACCTCCCCTGTCAACCTGACAACCCAGCCTGGAACCGTTTGACACATTACTTCGGGCCAGGTCTCGTTTTGTTACGCCATGAGGCTCCTTCAAGCTAGGGGATCTATTTCCTAGCAGGAGGGGAGAAGCGAAGAGGAAGTGCCAGAAAAGTGATCCCCCAGCCCCAGCGCCCTGGCTGCTGTGAGTCCCTTTTATCTTTTAGGACTGCCCGAGCATAATGTGCCACCTGGTTCCATTTGTCAACCGATTCGAGCATCACCGCAACTATATTATCCGGGGTGAGCACTCCCGTCTCCCTGTAGAGTTTTCTTTGTAGCCTGAACCATTTTGTACACGCAAAAAATGTGTGGCAGGCATTGTCCTCCTCTCCTGGGCAAAAGCGACAATCGGAAGACCGTGACTTACCAATCATGTGCAGGTAAGACTGAAAACACCCATGCCCGCTCAAAAGCTGGGTCAGATAGAAGTCAGTCTTACCATGCCTTCAATTTAGCCACCGTTTCACATCCGAAATGAGACGTGCAGTTCACCTTCCCTTCGTACAATTGACCCAAGACTGCTGCCAATCGTTGGGTGACCGCTGTCTTGCCTCGCAGACAACCGTCTCACTCGCATCCTCGTTTCGGCACAGGTAAATAGCGCGGCGCTCTCTAGCAAGGAGGGCAACAGGTATCACGCCTGCAATCACTCTCACCGCCGGATCAGAGACTGTCGGATACGAAGATGCAATTCTCAGTGCTCCTCTTCTCTGTACCTGTGCCAAACGTTTTCGGTATACCTCCTTGCTGAGAGCATCGCCCCATAATTCTGCTCCGTACATAGCACTGAACTTTCAACACTCATCAAGAGGCGTCTTCTTGACGGGCTGGGTCCCCCTACGTTGGCCATAAGTCGACTCAGAGCCGATATACCCGAAGCAGCCTTCTCAGTCGTTGCCCTGATTTGCTCAGAGAAACTCAATCGGTAGCCGCCGGTACTTCACCGATGGCTTCGATTCGATTTGTATGTCTCCAATACTGATCATCCTTACGCTACGGATTCTCTTTTTTATCAAGATGACCACTTCGGTTTTCTCCAGTGCTAAACTGAGCCCGCGAGCAGTCATCCAGTCTCTCATTAGGCGCATTAGCATAATTAGCCTAAGTTGCGCCTGTTCAACGGTGCGTCCAGCGACCAGAGCCGCAACATCATCCGCATACTTGACCAAGCGCGACTCATCTGGCATCTCAAGTTTCAGTAGCCCATCGTAAGGCACGTTCCACAGGTCCGGACCAAGGATAGATCCCTGGGCAACACCCGATGTAATTTCGATCTATCTTTGGCTCTGTTTCGTGTCGTAGAGCTGAAACTTGAAAAGGGTTTCCCAGCGTATCCAGAACATCCACCCATCTAGCGGAGTTGAAGGCATTGCTGACGTCGAGTGTCACCAACAGGACGATCCGTCGCTTGGTGCAACTGTATGCCTCTGCCTTTTGGACCGCGTTCACCACCTCTGCAATCGCATCAATGGTAGAACGTTCTGCTCTAAAGCCATACTGCCGAGGTCCCCGGCAGTCTTCCCTCGATGAGTTTCTCTAGCACTTTCCCAGCCGTGTCTAGCATGCATAACGGGCGGTATGCAGACGGCGATCCGGGATTTCCCTTCCCCTTGCTTATCAGCACGAGCCTCGCCGACTCCCATCGTACCTGGAAAACCCCGCCCCGTAGGCAAGTGTTGAATGTGCTGAGCAGCAAGCCAGTACAATGGTGATAGATGAGCCGCAGCACCTCATCCGGAACAACATCTGGACCTGGAGCCTTCCTCGCTTTCAATGAGAGGACTGCCTCCTCCAGTTCCGGTTGCGTGAAGAGTGGGCACTCGACTGCTGTTTCCCCGTGAGCAGCGTCAACACGGACGGGATGGGTGGGGAAGAGTCCCCGCACTATTGGGTCCATCCTTTCCGCGTCATGTATACAAGGCTTCCGTAGGGAACCAAGCTTCCGCATAACAAGCTTGAAGCCAAGGCCCCACGGGTCCTTGTTCACATTGTCTACTAGGTCTTGCCAGCAGCGAGCCTTGCTACTGTTGATCAGTTTGCGAAGGCATTTCCTGGCCGACTTATATGCTGCTACCCAGTTGCATGCCTCGTCACCGTTCCGTGCCCGTTGAGCCTCACGTCAAAGCTTGTGACACTCCCTTCGGTTTTCAGCGATTTCAAATGACCACCAGTACACTGGGGCTTGCCGTGCCGTGGTTTTCAACGGGGAATAGAAGCGCAGCAAGCAGTCGTAATGATGCTCATAGTTGAGTTCACCACATCTTGAGCTGCCAGT